>JAMWET010007157.1:1727500-2137958 GCA_024036415.1 Prochilodus magdalenae | reverse complement strand
CTACAAAGAAGAAAGTAAAATTTGTAAATTAAATATATTGGAACAGGCAAAATGTGTAATATGAATGCTATTATTTGCTCAATGAGTCATGTTCATGATAGGAACAAGCGATGGATGCAGAAGTCAAAAGCATTGGGAAAAATGTTAACAGTGTATGAATGCATCATGTTTAATAATAAAATTTCATATTCTCTCTGGTAATTCAAAATATTACAGGCACAGAAAACACCAGTAGAAAAGTCATCTCCTCAGGTTTTCTATATGCGATGACCTACTTTGTGAGCTCGCACAGGTCCATAGTCGCAGCCTTATAAGAATGCAGTATACGAATGTTTATGGTGGTTTTTATGTTTTCATGTGAGAAGAACAAAACAAAATACACAGTATGGCTGCTAATAAGGTTTAAAATGAGAACCCATTCTTGTGTGGCACAGATTTCCAAAGAACGTTTTCTCTGTTGAATTCTTAAGGAACCAATTTGTATACTTTTTTGTGTCAAGCTGAATATATGTAAAAGAGCAGCTCATGCTCAAATTACCCCAGATGTAATTTATTTGTTACCAATTGAATGTGTATTGATGCACATCTGATCGTGTAAACAGTAGACTTTCTGTTTCTTGTGTTTTTTTCAGTAGACCCTACACAATGCAACATTTCCAATAAAGCAACTGCAGCTGTGCTGTTTATAAAGGATGTGTCTGTCCAACTGTGTGCAGTTGGAACCATATCAAGTTTGAGAAACTAGTAGTAACCTAGATCATAATATAGAAATCTGATCAGTGGAGACTTTGTTTCTTAGGCTAGTTTGGCAATGTCTGCTCCAAGTAACATTAATCCAAGGAGCTTTGTAAAGAAAATAATGAAATAAAAAGAATGCTAAATTAGCTCTGGCTAACACTATCTTCTTGAGTACCAATAGTGCATTTCCAACTCTCTCAGTTGGAAAAGACAAACTGAAAAATTACCTTACAGGACAAGTCTTATCCTTAGTCTTTCCCAGAGAAGGTAACAATATGTCACCTGATGTAACTGTGTATGTAGGGAGAGCTAATTTCCTGCAGAGTTACTTTCTTAATGCTGCTATAGATAACTAGGCTCTGTGGAAAAGTAGCTCTCCAGGCAGAGAGTTAGAAAATACTGGTTAATGATAAAGACCTAAACAAGTGTCTCAGGGATCAGGTAACATAACACCTATCACCATAACAATTCTGGCTCTGTAGTTTATCACATTTTAAACCACTCAAATTAACTTTGTTTACTTGTCTTTAACCAATAACATTATGCATAATTTAAAAATAATAAAAAATAAAGAAGAGACCACTTCAATTTCTTCTGAAATTAGCATCTCCACATGTACAGCAGGCTCTAAGTGAGGAAAAGAAGATTCAGTTCTAGCTTTAATGGCTGGTACAGTGAGCGTCTGGTTCATAAGGACATGGTCAAGCAGCAAACGCACAGGACAACATAGCTACAGACTGGCAGAGGGTCAAAACCACTCTCTACTGAGTGATGAGTGCCACCTCATTTTAATTTATATATTTAAATAGAATACAATACAATATTTATCTGGAATTTGGAATATTTATCTGGAACAAGGTCAAACACAAACCCATAAAAGTATATATATATATATATATATATATATATATATATATATATATATATATATATATATATATATATATATATATATATATATCATCATATGTGTGTGTGTGTGTGTGTTTTACATTTGTGTTGTTCAGAGAAACTTTATCCATGCACATAGAATCCTGCTAACTTTGCGAGCATGATGCGTTCATAAAACAATAATTTCACAGCAGAAAACACAAATACACTACAAGCCAATCAATACACAATGGGCCTCTTACACAGATATGCTATGATAGTGTAAACTGCATGTGGTACAAAATGAAAGGACATGTATCTTTTCAAAAAGGGAAAGATCCATCTGTATTTCTATAGGACTAAATAAACTGTTGTGTCTGTGTATTAGGTAGTGTACAACCAAGGCACAAAAACGGATAGGGGATACCCTTAATACACTTTTATGTTGAATTTATGTTGTCTGCATTCACAGGCCTACCAGGAAAGTGTGATAAGAACTCTTTTGCATGCTTGGGTATTTATATCACATACTTAGATTATATGTAGCATTTTGGATCACTTTCCCTCAGTCACCTATGCCTTTTAACAGCAGAAGATATCCGAACTCTAAAAAATGATACAGCTGGATGCTATGACACTAAGCCAAGCTCAGACGAAAGTTAGAGTCTCTCTGTGCCTTAATTTAAGAGAATGTACAATTTGAATGAGAAAAAAAAAAAACAATTCTACTTACTGTGTATGTGCCAAAGTATGTGGCTATACACTTTACCAGGTGTGAAATAAATGTACCAGAAAATAAAAAAGAAAGAAATATACATCAGGAAACACAGTGTTAATTCTTTGAGTAGCCACAGAAGCATTTCTAAACAGGCATTTTAGAGAACTCCAGAATGCAGAGTGAAGTGTCCTGCTGTGCAGGAATTTGAACTGAGCTCCACCATTTTCTTGTTGCTAGAACAACAGGCCATTACATTAGAATAGATTTCCAGATTCCAAATATTCATCCTGGTTAACCCTCTTGTTCTAGCCAAAAGCTGGTTGTGTGATACAGAAGTATACTTGCAAGATGGACCATTGAGAATACCACGTCCTACTGCCCATGTGTGCAGTATATAAAAATAAACCGATGATTATGCAACGCTGCAACCCAGCTTCTCTAAAGTTCCCGGGGGAGCAGATCTTTGGTGCATGCCCCTCCTCTCCAGCCAAGCTCCTCTCCTTTTTCACATTGCACAACATCTCATAGTCTACTCTAATGCTGTTCCCTGTTAACTGCACTTAATTATGGCTATATGGATGAGGAAGAAATATACTTCCGTTTTAAATTTGAATAAAGCATGATGTATGCATTTTGTAAGATAAAATATATTTTTTGAACAAACATGTGCTTACACTGATTAGTATGCAAGATATTGTATGTAAAAGGAGTAAGAATACTTAAGCTGCCATTTTGTCCCTACAGGATGCAGAAAAGCTAGTTCACGCCTCTATTACTTCAAGGCTGGATTACTGTAATGCCCTGCTTTCTGGTTGTTCCAGCAAAAGCCTTAACAAACTTCAGTTAGTCCAAAACGCTGCAGCTAGAGTCCTTACAAGAACTAGCAAGTTTGATCATATCAGCCCAGTCTTATCCAACTTACACTGGTTACCAGTTAAATTCCGCATTTGTCTTTGTGGTTCATGTAGGTCTCCCAGTTGTTGCTGTTGCGTGACATCACCCTACAAGCTCAAAACTTTGAACTTTTGAACTTTTCTGTTGGAGGCACACTTTGCTTGCAGTGGGTTCTACCAACACACAGTATGAGTCAGAATAGAAAACACATGCAATAGGACGACCACGGCTGAGTGTGAAAATGTAATCATTTGCATGTTCCATCATGTCAAACCTAATGTCCACGTTTCATTGCTGTCGCCTGTTGCTTCCTTCTATGTGCAACTTTTTTCTTGATGGTGAGTGTATATGCTGCAAGATTAGTAGCATATCAGCTAGTGTTAGCTGGACTGAAGTCTTGAGCTTGAACCACTGCACTGATCTCTCTCTGATAATGTGCTAGTGAATAGACACAAATGTCTTCCAATGCTCTCTGGATAAACTGCATCATTTATGGCAGATCCCTAACCCAGGCCTGTAACTGAACAGGACTTGCTGACTCTCTGGCACTGTGCTTAAGCCTAATGCCTTGTGCAGTGTGAGAAAGGTTCTTGTGACGCTGCATCATATCAGGCCCATATGGGAGCAGGCAGATGGAGGGTAGGCTCAACCGATAGGGAGCTAGCTGTGTTGCCATGCCAATAACAGTGATGGGCTTTTTAGTGCAGCAGTGGTGCAGAGTATATTTTTGCAGCATGGTTTTACTCTTGTCTTCTTAGATTTACTCAAATGCTCTACACTGTCGTTATATTGCAGTTTAGTGGTTCTTAGCTACAAAGCATTTAGTAGGTGTTCTAACCCTCTGCCCAGCATTTGTCATAATTGCTATTTTCCATTGAGCTGATGAGAGGTCTGGGATGTGTGGAGTGGAATAGGTGGGATGGGGGTGGCATATTTTGTCTGCTGTTTCTATGCTGTGAGCATTGCTCATTGCTCATCAAAACTACAGTGTCACAACATATTTAACTAGAAGCACTGTGCATGGTAGTTGGCAGACAATGAGAAAGAATCTTGTTGTCATACATCTGTTGAATTGGTGTTTTCTGGCCTCAAACATTATGTCCAGTATAATATTAACATAGCTGTTGCCAATAATTGTTAGGTTTCACAATAGAGGAATTACAAATAGCAGACACACTGCATGAAAAACTTTTTTTGTAAAAAATGCTATATTAACTCAAGTCTAGAGAAGCCCTTGCTGTGCAATTTCACTGATTCCCTGTTCCAACGCATCTAATACAGTCAGTGAGTTGTATAAGGCATTTTATGGGCAAGGAATATTTAAGTTTCCCAGAAACTTAAAAAAGAATAATCGCTAGAACCCATTCTACTTCACACCTGCATATACTTTCCTAAATTCCCCTTAGTCACTTGCACCTGGTGCTAAAACAGTCCACCCAACATCCATGTGAAATCTGTTTTCATCGTACCTGCGGCCCCATTCAGTGCTGCCTCAATACACATGCCTGCCTGGCTGGTTCTCCGGCCACACTCCCTGCTTGGACGAACAAATCGGCTGGAGTGAATTCTCTCAAAGATGGTGGCTGTTAAGCTACTGCTCTCCTCATCATTATGGTCACTCTTCTGTCACTGTTGATTTGATTTCCCTCATGCTGTCATCTTTACTCCCACATTCAGCCCCCCGGTCTCATCAAGCCATGTCATTTTACCACTGGTCTTTTATACCTTAAATTTTTTGAAACTCTTATAATGAAGTTTTGGTTAACTGAAGTTTGGGTACAGAAACATGCCTGAAAACCCTCCTCCTTCCAGTGTAACACCCTATGAAATCACATCCTTACCATCTGTTCCCACAGTGACGTTTTTGCAATCCCAACCACTGCCCAGTTCCTCCTTTTTTTCATTCCTATATTCCTATTTCAGTCCTACCACTGTCATGAAAGTAGGGGGTCTCGTCTTTCAGCCCAGGTTCTCACTGATTGGGGAGTTTTCTCCCCTCCCTCAATCAGTTTTCCTTCATACTACCACCACATGCTGAAAGCATAGTCCAAACTCGTAAATCACTGTAGTTTAGCCAAACCACTGGGTGATCACACAACAGCAGCCTTGCTTTAAAATAAATGTCTGAAGCGTTGGGTCCTGGTGGTATCCAGTGCTCAGTAATGGTATTATGTGATTTTCCTTATGAGTTGTAATCACAGTATTATCACAATCCATTATTTTACAGCTTCCTACAAAAACAGTAGTGGTCCCTGATAGTCACCATTAAACCCATTTTTTATTAGAAAGCTAATTTTTAGTTTTGATTATGATGACTCTCATAATGGCAGAAAATAATTTGTTTATTATCTATTTCTAATAAATCATTATTTTATATCTGCTCTTTTGCAGACCGTTTACATCACAAAGTACATTCAAAATGCAAGCTATTTTGAAAATGATAAAAATCCTTCCATAAGGGGAGCTGATAAGAAAACAGTAGTGTGAAGGACAAACACGTTAGCACACAACCCAACCCAGTGTAATTAAAATCTCCTCAAGTCTGTTTTAATATTGTGCCATCACATATGCCTTGTCAGCGTGAACCGCACGCACGCACGCACTCACGCACTCACTCACTCACTCACTCGCTCACTCACACACTCACTCATCCTCTCTGTCTCTCTCTCTCTCGCGCGCGCGCACACACACACACACACACACACGCACACACACACACACACACACACACACACACACACACGCACACACAAGCGCATTTATACCTCATCGCACTTCCAAGGAGATACGCAGTCACACCCCTTATCCCAGTACGCCCCCGATAGCCACGGGCGAACAGTCATACTTAAGGAGTTTGATGCCACCCATCCGCCATCAGGCAGAATGTAACGATCGCTTAACGGACGGCTTCTAAATAGAGGAGTTCCACCCAAAGACTGCTCATAACCTAAACGATTGCTGCGCGCTATGGGTGAACACGGTAAGCCAAACAAGCATGCCTTTCCTATCTGCGTGTTTTTATTTGAAACATTTTAATAACGACTGCGGTGTTAAGTGACCTCAGTTATCGACAATGATGTAATTTTTTTCAAGAATGCGAATGTCGGTTTAGTAGCGATGCTGCACAGTGCGGGGGCAGTGCCGCAACAATGTAACCAGAGCCAAGCGTGTCGTTGTTTTTTTGTATTCCTGTGACGCAAGACCAAAATAACTGGCAGTTGAATCCTTGGATATGGATTCCCTAACCAGTAAAATAAAAAGCTTAGCTTGTGTCTAAAGCAGGCTGGAGTTATTTGTTGGGTGTCATTTTGTGGTATCCAGGAAGCAAAGCTCATGGTGTGTAGTGGCTGCTGAGTAAGGAATGCAGCAAAAATGTCATTAAATGTGCAATTAATAGATAGATAGTTCTTTCTGTAACAAATATATTGAGGCTACTGTCTCAACATTGCCTACTAAAGGTCAGAAATCGAGTGTTTTGCAACTCTTATCCCTGCAAATGTTTAACAGGTTTTGCTGATAAAGTTTTGTGACTGATTTGTGTGATTAAACAATGTCTATCGAGTCTGTGGTAAACTGATCAAAATGTTAGCAAAAGAACACTTGAGATTATCTGTTGAGAAGTCACATATACAGCCATCGACACAGAATGCTATTAGTAGCTAGATCATTTTTATTTAGGTAACAACTCAGGGTGGCCGTGTTTGGCGAGTCATCACAAGCTGGTGTAATGTAATGCAGCTGTGCAGAGCCCATCAGCTGGCCTCAACAGATTCTATGGAACTGTGTTAATAAGCAGGGATGAAGTCTGAGGAAACAGATTATCCCAGTGCCGTTGTATGTAGTTCCTTGAGGTCCAGTTGTGCCTGTTTTACTTTAAACTTCAATAGCCTAAATAGCCTAAATCAAACACATGGAGACACATTAGGCCAATGTTCATCTGGGACTTCAATATGCTTACAATCTGTATTTCAGTGAGAGGTTGAACTACTATAACTTATTTATTAAGATATGATGATATGTAGACCATGGCCCACTTATGGGTTAATGTCACCAAACATGCCTAGCAAGTGACACAAATATAACCAATACAGAGAGGTCAGTTTATCTTAGCATCAACAGCATATACTTTAACTTTAAAAAGATAATAGTTTTAACACAACTTTTTTCTTTCCCATATATATCACTTATCACAATAATTCACACAATAAGGCAAATAATGAATTATACAATTTAGAAGCATTGTGTTCTGTGTGTGTGTGTGTGTGTGTGTGTGTGTGTGGTTTGGAGGTGTTGTAAATGGCGAGAGGATGCTGGTTAGCCGTCTCTCAGCAGGATTAATAGATGGTTTTCAAGGCTGGCTGATGGGAGAGGAACTTTTTTGCTATTACCAGAATAAATAACTAAAATCCTAAAGATGTAGAAAGATGCCTTGTCATATGCGCAAATAACCCCCCACCCCATACAGTGGGGCAAAAAAGTATTTAGTCAGCCACTGACTGTGCAAGTCCTCCTACCTAGAAAGATGAGAGAGGTCTATAATTTTTAACATAGGTACACCATCATAGGTTTTTATCATAGGTATGAGAGACAAAATATGAAAAAAATCCAGGAGATCACATTATAGGATTTTAAAAGAATTTATTTGTAAATTATGGTGGAAAGTAAGTATTTGGTCACCCACAAACAAGCAAGATTTCTGGCTCTCACAGACCTGTAACTACTTCTTTAAGAAGCTCTTCTGTCCTCCACTCGTTACTGTTATAAATGGCACCTGTTTGACCTCGTTATCTGTATAAAACACACCTGTCCACAACCTCAAACAGTCAGACTCCAAACTCAACCATGGCCAAGACCAAAGAGCTGTCGAAAGACACCAGGAAGAAAATTGTAGAGCTGCACCAGGCTGGGAAGAGTGAATCTACAATAGGCAAGCAGGTTGGTGTGAATAAATCAACTGTGGGAGCAATCTCCCTCGTAGATGATCCCCCTCGATCTGGGGCCCCACGCAAGATCTCACCCCGTAGGGTCAAAATGATCATGAGAACGGTGAGCAAAAATCCCAGAACTACACGGAGGGACCTGATGACTGACCTGCAGAGAGCTGGGACCAAAGTAACAAAGTCTACCATCAGTAACAAACTCCGCCGAGAGGGACTCACATCCTGCAGTGCCAGGCATAACTATTTTTATACTCCACTGAATCATTTTAGATTCATTTTGAGACAATCTCATGAAAACTCTAATTACTAATTTGTTAATTGGCTTGATCAAACTTTTGCAGAAAAACAAAAAAGATTTCTAACAGACTTAAATTATTAATATTTCTAGGCTCAGTGTACTGCATAACATAACCTAGTTTCATGCCCACACACTAAATGAAATTGAACATAAGCTTCTCTTGTTTTAGAATAGCGCACCTTTGTAGCCAATAAACATCAAATTGTATACACTACTAGAGAATTCCTACATGCAACATACCATTAAAGTTTTGTGGTGATTGGCCAATAATATGCCAATATAAGCCCTGCTGAATGCTGATTGGCTGATTGGGTCTGTATTTATACAATAATTATTATTATTATTGTTTTTTTTTTTTCATTTCAGCTTAATCAGATGTGCAGCAGCTGAGAAACAGTTTTCTGCCTGTTATAGCACCCGTGCTAACTAACTGACACCAAACTTGGTGGGCTTCTTCAGCGTCACATGTCACACAAGCCCCTAAAGTTTTGTAAGATTTGGACAAAGAATAGGTCAGAGAATTGGGCTTAACTGGCACATGGCTTTTTTTTTTGATAATTATTTACCTACAGACTCTTGAAAACGCGTTAACACCTATACTTGTTAAAAATGGGAAAAAGAATAAACAGAACTGCAAACAGTGATTTTCAGTGTCCAAGCTGTCTTTCCATCGTAGCGCAACATTGCTATTTTGGCTAGGACCCCTCTGGGACATCCAGGTAAAGTTTTGTGCATAGGTAGTTTTTAGGTTCTCAAAGTTTAACCATTTGATATACAGGCCATAATTAGGCCCAATAGACCCAAAAAGGTATTGATGAATATGAATATTGATCAGGTGCCAAGTTTTATTCAGAATGACCTTTTGACCTTCATGTAATAGGCTGTAGTTTTTGAAATAATAAGGCAACATACCAAACAAAGCCAAGGTTTTGGATAAAAAATTCTTAAATTACATATTTTTAATTACTTATGCATTTTCTCAGCAGAGATAATTATCATATTGCAGCTAAATTGTTTACAAAATGTTTTTTATGATTATTGAGGTGTATGGTCTGGAGTCTTTTGAGCATTATTTCAGAATCTTTGAGCATTAACCATAGAAGTAATGTGCAATACAAGGTTTTGCATATCATGCAAATTCGCATGCAAAAACACTTTTGTCTGTAAAAACATTCTTTTAGGAGTTATGAGGCAAAACCATTGGGCTTCACAATAGCGTCCCCTTAAAGCAAAGTAGGGAAGGGCTACTACCTATTGACCAAATTTAATGCTCACTCATACATTCATTGCTCTGCATGATTCTTTTCAGCAGAGAAGAAGAAAAAAAAGAAGAAGAAGAAGAAAAAGAAAAAGGAGGAAGAAGATGAAAATGAAAAATCTTAGCAATAGAATTCCAGCACAAAATCCTGGAAATTCTAATAGGGTTCTAACACTTACAGCTATTAGACCCCCAACAAACTGATACAATATTAAACATGCAAATGAATTGGTTAATAAGTTTTTAGATTTTGTTCTACATTAAGACTTCAAAAAGGAAAACCTTGTGGATTGTGCTGGATTGGTTATGGCTTTGTAGCCTCATTACAACTGCCTGTGTTGCCAAGTGAACCAAATGGTGGCAGTGCCAGTGCAAGGCATAATTTTAAGAAGAGAGAAAAACGATATTGCCGTCCTGTTCACTGAGAAACAAATTCTGTGTAATAATTTATTCTCCAAAGGTTCTCTAAGACACCCATATTTTTATATCGTTTACTTATTTACTCTGACCTTTTTCTCACTGGTGTGTATGCTAATTAAAAATTTACTACAATAATGAATCACTGCAGTGTCCAGCAAGTAATTTATTTGAGAGTGTGAAAAACGGTGTGCATGTCTATTTGGCTTATTGCCAAAGACATGCAATACCTTGCTGTTCATTTGTAGCACACCAGGGTTAATGAAATTAAATTCAGGCACTCCACATTCAAAACCTCAGCATTCAAGCAGCTTCAGAGATGTAGTTCATTTTTGTTTTAAATCTTGACTTCATATTGTACTCTCTATGCCTAGTTTTGCTTAATGTATTGTTTTTTTTTTTGTTTAGGTAGTATGATCTGAAGAAGAGCCCCTTTAAGATGACACGGACTTATCCTCCTGACATAATTGTATCAACACTTTATCAAGACGTCACAACTGGCCCAAACTGTGGGCTTACAAAGTGTTCTCTGTCCTCTAAAGAATGTGATTTCCAAATGGTTGGAACACAAAATCAAAACTTTGAAACCATCAACAAGAGACATTGCCGTAGCTTTGACTTCATTGAGTCACTGGATGACCCAAACACCTTGTCTTCGTCCATGGAGTACCCTTACACAACTGAGCAGGTAGCAGTAAATAAAGATGTCGCATGGAATGGCATTGGGCAGCAAGGCCATCTTCGTTTTTCCTCTCCTGATCTATTCAACACAAAACTGTCTCAACAACAGACCAGCACCTACAAAGCAAGTGAGTCAGCAAGGACTAATCCTCAAGGCAAAACTCATGCTAAAAGTGTGTCCAAAGTTCAAGCGACCCTTACCCCTGTGTCTTTCTCACAACCTTCAGCCAAGAGAGGGCAATCTCCACTGTACCACCAAAAACCAGATGGTTTTCCTCAAGCCAGAGAGCCGTCTCCTAATGCAAATCGGGCTTTTGTTAATGAGGTGCATCCTATTAAACTGCAGCCTCAAACACCCCTTTGTGTCTCTGACTGTTTTGAAGGGAACAGACAGGACAAGCTAGCAAACTCTCCCCATGTTAGATACCGAGTTGATATCAAACCAGATGCAGCAGTTCTCCAGCACACAACAAGGAAACTACCTGCTAGAAATGACATTCCCTGGCAGCGTTTTTCCACATCAAGCTTCAGGAGTATGTCTGTGCCACGCCAAATGCCCACCTCCAGAACACCTACTCCCAGTGAGTGTTACAGCATGGACTGCAGTCAAGCTTATCATTATCCAAACCGTATACCCAGTGGCTACATTCAACCTACACATATTCCCTTAGGTGGGACTTCGGACATCCCCAGACATCCAAGGAAGTATAGAACACTATCTATCACTAACATTCCAACCAAATTCTTTTATACAGAAGATCCAACCAGGTACCCAGTCCAACCACCAGGTAGAGCCTGTTTTCAAGATGACCAGTATAGTATTAACAGTAGTAACAACAAAAACAATTCACTCAGTGGTCAATACACGAATGACCCAAGGTCTCGATGGGTTTTTACAATGCCAATGCGTACATACTATGCTGGTTCTCGCCAAGAATCATTGGATCCATACTACAATAGGCCGTACTCAGTAAGTGAACCCGGAACACACTTTATGCCTGCACCACAAACAAGAACATGGTGTAGGGATAATACAAGAGCATATGCTTTCCCACCCGACCATTCCAAGGTTTTCTACCCAGAGTCTTGCCATTCCCCCGCCGAATACACTATTCCAATGACAGCATACCATACAGACGGGCGACAGCATCCACATATGTCTCAGGAGTTTCCAGATGACTGGTACCGATCAAGCATAGCCACATATTCCAGTCAATACCCATCTTCACAGGTGACACCCCAGAAAGTTCCAGCTATGAGCCGTTGGGATGCCAATCACTTTACAGAGCCTAGTCAATTAGGAGATGCCAGGAATTACTCAAAGTCCTGGGAAAACATTCTTATTCCACATATGGAGAAGGAGTACACTGTTCCACGAGGCAGGAGTTACGATAATCTTTATCATCAAGGGAAAGAAAGCGTTTCTGCTGACAGCAAACAAAAACCTGTCATAATTAACCTTTCAAGTTCACCAAGACGGTATGCTGCTTTGTCCCTCTCTGAAAATTCTCTGGAGAAGTATGCTAGTGATGGAAAAACTGGCATGGGGTGCCACTGGTTTGTAACACCAGAGATTACCATTACAGACAATGACATTGGTGCAGGTAACAGCAGAAAAAAAAATGGGGGCTCAGTCAGCTGTGATAGACAGAGTCAAAATTCAAATAATTTGAATCCCATGAGACTCTCTGATCAATCAGAATCCTCAGGGAGGAAACACAATAACAGCTCCCTACAGCAGAGCCTTGAGCAACTGGACGAGTTGTTAGCCGATTTAGTCATTGATTACAAACCTCAAAATGATAGGCACTCCAGTGAAGACTTGATAGACCAGTTCAAACAGTTGATTAATAACGATGAGGTAAAGAAAGAGAAAGTATTCGATCAAGAAGATTCTGGACTTTTAAACACTCTTCAAACAAATTCTTCAAAGACCAGCCCAGACACCTTTAAAGATCCAGACAGTGGCTGTGAGGGGTTTCAGAAAAGTGCTGAGGACATATCCGTGAACCAGAGTGCAGATGAAGATGATTTTATGGTGTGCTCCAACAGCAAATGCCAGCATAGGGAAACTTTGTTCAATGCCAGTTTGTACTTCAAATCCTGCCACAGTTGTTACACATATTATTGCTCCAGAAACTGCAGGCGGGAGGACTGGGACACCCACAAAGCAAGCTGCTTGTATGGTAGCGTTAGTAGTATATGTAGGCATATCTTAAAACATTGCAGGGAAAACTCTGAGATTCATAAGTCTTTCTCACGCATTGCTAAAGTAGGCTACCTGTCCCGAGGCAGAGGGGTTCTATTCATAGGTTTCCAAAACCCTTGTTCTGCAAATAACTTTCTCAAAGTCGGAGTTGATAGCATTAGCGTGTCTCCGACATACCTGTCACTCCGAGAATTAGATAGCTTTAAAGACAGCCTTAGGGAATACTGCAAGGAACTCCAAGATGCAGGCAAGGAGTATGATCCTAGTGAATGTTTCCTTTTGAATGTGTCCATAGCTATCAGTGACTTAGTGCCTAGCAGACCTTCGCCCCGATTGCAAGCAACAACAGTGCGCAAATATGCCAAGGTCTCATTGGCCTCCTCAAGCCCAGACAAAAAGGTTTTGAAAAAAGAAAGTGACATGGAGACACTAATTCTCACCCCTCCCCCTGGGACATCTGATATTGACAAAGAGGGACAAGAGGGCAGGAAAGCACGAGAGATCTGTTTTATTAATATCCAAAAGGAACTCAGAACAAGAGGAGTCTTCCTTCGCCATGAGTTTCCACAAATATACAACCAGCTTTGTGAGTTTGTAGAGAACAACAAAAGGTTCACTCCCACAACCATCTATCCCATAGATAAGAGAACAGGTAAACAATTCATGTGTATGATCATGGCAGCCTCTGAGCCAAGAATGCTAGACTGGATTGGTGCACCCCACCTACTAGATGACATTATATAAGCCTCTGCACCTCTGTGGTATCCAGTGGTTGCAAAGTATTTTATCTATGGAGCATATTTTGTGTATATAACACAGATGGCTGTACATATGTATTTTAGTACTGTAATTACAGTTACTAGTATTTGCTGTCCTGCCACAATATTATTCTTATTAGAAAATGCTTATGGGATGCATTTTCCAGAAAGGTACTCGACCTTGAAAACCAGACATGATTTGTTTCTTGATTCATAAAATATATATTTTTTATCTATAATGCTATAGTGATTAAATATAACCTTATAAGTCATTGCAGCCTCATTAGTACACACTTGCATGTAATATGCATGCAAGTGAATACATTTGTAAGCGAGCTATATAAATGCCAAACACTTTTCAAATGGTTTTGTAATCTGATTTTTGGAACAGGTAAAACTTTCAAGTAGATGTGTCTAAGAAATAATAATATTTCAGTAAGGTTTAGCTTAAATATGACATATGTACATTTATTAGAATGCTGGCTACTGCATCATGTACGACACAGTTGTGTTATACCACATAGTCAAAGACATGTGGACTCACTCACACACCACGTTTAAATGTGCTGTTGAACATTCCATGAGCATTAATACGGCTTTGGAACATTAAACAGATGTTAAGATAACGGCTAAGGGGATTCACTTTCACTCAGCCACAGAAACATTAGTGAATGTGGACACTGATGCCAGGGGCCAAAGGTAGTTGTTAGGGTACAGATTACGACTCTGCACATTCTTCCACAACACACTTGGCATCCAATCGCTTTGAGCATGAGGGCATTTTTATGTGGAAAACCCAAACTGGTGTGAGTAAGTTGAAGGCACACAGTTCTCTCAATCAACAAATCTCTCAAATTAACAAAACACTCAGCGAAACCATTCATCGAATCCTTGTGCCTCTTTTCTCTTGCTGTCTTTATCCAAATATATGGACAACTGGGCCTATTCTGCATTTTTATACATGAACTGTATGATGTAAAGTGAATAATTGTTTCATGTAGTCCATCTGAAATACCCAGTCTGCCTAATCAATACTTCACTGATTATTTAATGGCGATTTAATAAATATGTATAAGGGCTGGAGTGTACCAAGATATTAATAACTGTTTTTTAAACAGTTTTAAATACATACTATGGTGAATTGTATCTATTGTATAGTAGAAATACTGTATTTTATTTCTTCTACAGGAAAAATATATTCTGAGATATAGTATTTTTACTGGTAAAAACACATTTAGTGTCACGAGACACAGAAAAAGTTAACTATTAACAATTGTATTATCACTCTGCTGGAAAAAATAAACAGGTAAAGGTAAAATAAACACAAATAATATCAAAAGTATTATGTATAATTACCATTTGGTTATCACAGACAGTTCAAATCTTTATTCCAAATATCAAAGTTCATTCCACAGTTCTGCTTAAGTTGATTTTTTATAAGTTAATTTGACTAATTAATTCAATTAAGTTTTGAATTTTTTATTTTAAAAAATGCTGCTGTTTACATTTTAATCATAAATAACAAATTATTTAACAAATGTAACTTAAAATTGAATTTTATTTTATTCAAATATGTACAGTTGTGGATGTGGCTGTTTGACTCATGAAATACACAGCTTCTGTATCTACGCTACTGCTCAAAAGTTGTCACAACTATTATTCAGTAATAAACTCAAAGTTGTAGACTAAAATTCTGTCAACAAGACACCAATACACACAGTTTGCTGTATTTGGTGAACAATGTAAAGTTAGGACATAATTAAAAATACATTTGTCCTATAAATGAATAAACTGTAATTTTCTGTTAATTGCAATTTGTTACCACATAAATACTATGAATAGCAAGGTTATTATTTTTTAATAGGCATTGTGTAAGCTCATTCTCAGTACTGTATAGATTGGTAATTTATCATGAAATCACATTTTAATTTTTACAACCATTTCTACAAATGGTTTTAGTTTTATTGTAGAAACATTTTATGCATGTGTCTTTAAACACTTTGACACTGCTTTATATGAATAAAATCAATTACTTTTGAGCGGTAGTGTATGTACATATAATGCACTAAAAATCTGATAAGGTATATATACATATGTGTTTTTGTGCTTTTGTTTGTAAATCATATTTGAAAATAACCATACAATATCATTGTTCATTTTAATAAACTTATCAGGACAATATGTACACACAAATCTGCATATGTGTCTGTGCTTAGTTATTTTCAACATGTTTATATTTATATATTTACATAGGCTGATCATAATGTTCTTTTTTAAATTGTATTTCACATAGTTAAATGCAATTCTGTATGTTTACTTGCTTAATAAATTAATGTCTACTGAACTGTTAATGCATTTTCTTTAAAAACAAAGCACTTAAATAAAAATTGTTCTACCATGAATGTAAACTGATTGTGGCTACTGGTTTCTATTATTTTATATTTTAGATAATATTTATTTTATATGGGCATTTTGAATAGCCAGTGGCATAAACTACTGCCTGTTTTTATTTTGCTAATAGTAAACCAAACAGACTCACTAGAGTTTCCACTCCGTCAAGTTTAAACATGTCAAATCCAGCTAAGATACTTCACTCGTCATCTGTCACTTTTAATGAGGCATCTAACAGTCAAATGTTATGATCAGGGCGCTTCAGACCTGGAGAAGGTTCTGATTACAGCAGGGCAATTCGAGAGTACCAGACAGATTCTAAAAGGACATTGTAGCAGAATGTATCCCAACAGCCAATTCACTGGGGACAAACCAGCTATACAGTCTGTGTATGATAATGGCAGCCTCAGTCTTGGGATCCTCATGACTCACAGAGCAATCACTATCCTGATCACACACCCCCACAATTAAGAGATGACTACAAACCATATAGCATAGGCCAGTGTGAGCCAATGCACCCCAATTCCCCCATGTCAGAGAGGAGGTGAAACCCTAGTGTGAGGTAGCATACATTTTCTGTCACCACAGCCAGCTTAGCTTGGCATGGTAGTATCAAGGTAAATGGGCTGTATCTGAGGTTGAGGCCCAGATATCAGTTACTTCAAGATGGACCACCTACCTCAGGATATTTCAGCATATGTCAGTGAAGCTGTCAGACACAATGTGAGTGGTAGAATGCTTACTGCATATGTAAGAGGGGTGATGGAGGGCACAGAAGTGTATTAGTAGATTCAGGGGCTACTGTTCACTGATTAGTGCAGACTGTATGTATCCCCGCCCTGCACAATTGGCTTCTGATTAAAAACTGTGTAAACTCTTGTGTTGTAAATAGATTAATGCTGGCTCCATTGGACACCATGATGGTAACTTTTAGGCTGGGTCCTGGCAACATGTGTTTCATGTGTTGAGAGAGTCCACTTAGGCGGTCCTACTGGGCTTGGACTTTCTTTTAAAAAATCACGCCTGACTAGGCGTGTACTGCAGTTGTGAAAGAAACATGGGCAGATGCAAGTTGATTAAACACCACATTGGGACTGGTGATCATCCTCCCATCAGAAAACGTCCACATAGAACATCTCTGGAGCAGCAGGCTGAGACTGAGGATCAGGTGGCTGATCTGCTGACTGATGGAGTTATCAAAGAGTGCTGCAGCCCTCGGGCCTCCCCAGTGGTCCTTGTTAAGGAGAAATGAGAGCAGTGGAGTTTCTGCATTGACTAAAGGTGGATCCCTTTGCAGATTCTTTGCCTCTCTGTTTACCAAAATGCACATGCTGGTGGAGCAGGAAAAAGCATAGGAGAGGCAGATGCGACCGGATTCTACGCAGGACAAGGAAAGGGTGCTTTAGCAGTCCGCTTTCTGGTATCATGCTCACAAATTTTTAATCTCTGGAGAACAAAATAGTTGAGATGGTCCTACAGCCTGTGTGCATTGAGAGCTACTATGCTTTATTACTCATATAGACATGGCTGTTTGTGGCAACACCAAGCAAAGTCATCACTCCGGCTCACTTCTCCATCTACCACCAGGACAGAACAGTGGACTCTGGTAAGGACAGAGGTGACGAGGTGTGTGCTATGGTGAAATCTCGATGGGGGTCATGTAGCGGTTCTATACAGACACTGCTCTCCAGATATAGAAGTCATAACAATTAGTTCTACCTAGCGTAGTCATCCTCACTAAAGTCTACATCTGCATTAAAGGTTTTGTGCGGACCATCGATGGACTGTTTTTTTTTTTGGATGTTTTTTTATTGTGGCTGGGGATTCTAACAGGGCAGACTTGAAGACAGTTCTGCCCAAATACTATCAGCACATTAAAGTCCCCACCCGAGGAGAACAGATTCTTGACCACAGCTGAACTGCACCTAAGGACAGTTATTAATTCCTCCCCTGCTCAGCCTTCAGCAAAGCTGATCGCACCTCCTGCTTGCATACGAACAAAGACTTAAACAGGCAAAACCCGTTCTCAGATCAATCTGCAAATGGGGTGAGGAGGCCATCTTCACTCAGGACTGCTTTATAACCACAGACCAACAGATGTTTCGTGATGCAGTTAGCAGAAGTTTCAGCTTAACTAAGAGCTTGGGCCATGGCCTACAACTCTGGTGACCTGGCAAGCTAAAAGAAGGCAAAATGTGACCATCAGGCTGGCCAAAAGGAACTACACTGACAAAGTGGAGTCTAATTACTGTTGGGGCCGATCTCAGATGCATGTGGAATGGACTGCAAAGGTGATGGGATCTATTATATGTGATCTGTATATTAGCTCATTTTGGAATGCAAACTACAACACATTCCAAAATGTTGGGGCACTGTGTAAAATACAAATAAATGTAAATAAAATCAGAATGCAATAATTTGCAAATTTATTTACAATAGAGCACAGATGTTGAAAGTGAGACATTTAACCAATTTTTATGAAAACTATAAAATTATTTAGAACTTGATGGCAGCAATGCTTCTCAAGAACTTGTGGCAGGCAAAAGGCTTTAAAAGTAAGTGGTACTAATAAAAACAGATGTAGGAGCAATTGGCAACTAAGTCACATGACTGGGTATGAAAAGAGCATTTTAGAGTGTCAAGAGTAACCTTGATTGACCTTGATGAATAACCTTGTAAGTTGCTCTGGATAAGATGTAAAAACTATGAATGAATCTATACTAGAAAAAACGCATGGGCTCAGGAACACTTCCAGAAACTGTGTTATCTTCTCTGGGCCAAAGCTTGTTATAAAAGGAGGCAACTGAAATATTAATATGTGGTCAGATCTATCAAAATTTGAAAATTGTCCAGGGAACTTAAGAGGAAAGAGACCATCCAGGTAGTTATCAGCATGCAGTTCAAAAGCCTGCATCTCTAATTGGTGCCTATGGCTTGGGCAACTTACATACCTGCAAAGGCACTGGTTATGCTAAAACCAGTGGTTTTAGAACATATGCTTCCATTCATACAGCACTCTTTTAGGAAAGGCCTTGCATATTTCAACAAGACAATTCTAAACAACATAATGCATCCCTCACAACAGCATGGTTTAATATTTCCTGGATTGCGAACAGACTTTTTAGCTCCATAGCCAAAGACTATTAGTGTAGTCTTAGTCCCATTCATAAACCTCAGTTTTGGGCCATTTCTGTTGGTCCATTCTTTGTGAAATTTCCACACAGTGTAAACAATAGCTCATGTGATCAAATAAGGCATAAAAGTAAAAATCAACAAAAATGGAGATACATGTTTTTCTTTAGACAGCGACGATATGTACATGAAAAAAATGGCTTAAATATGTAGATGTGTATAATTTTTAAATAGAACAGTATGTAATCGGGCAATAAACACATACACATAAATAATCCATAATTAATAATAATAATAGTAGTAAAACAATTATAAGCCACATTTACTCCTTCTGTACTTTTCAAAATAGGTCAGATTAGATTAATAATTGGTTGAAAAAGTTTCACACTGAGTATAGCAGTCCCATGACTACCACTGTTAGTGCCAGTGATTCAATGATTTATACATATATTTCTTATGTTCTGAGAGTGTGCAAGATACATGTTTACAAGAACTAATGTTTGTACTGAATCCTTCAGATTTTGCGGTCAGGATGGAGGTGGAGTGACACCAGGCCTTCTGGACCTGTAACATGTGACAACACATACTTTATCACCTACAGTGTTTATAACTCACTAATAACATGCCCTCTCAACTTGAGTTTATGTCCCATGTGCCATACTGTTGTAGGCTAATCAGTTTACCTTCAGGGGTTTTTTACCTAATACAGTCAGTCATCAGCCTGTCAGCACCCACAACAAAAAGAAAAAGAGAGGCACTCTGCATCCTGCACAAGAGAAGCAGGCTACATACCAAATTCTACAATCCAGTGCACAAACAAACATCACAACATACTTACACTCAAATAAAACAGAAAGTGTCTGTGTTTACTATAAAACCGCAGTAAAACAACTTAGACACAGTGCCCAGCACTTGCACAGGCTAGTGCTTGCAAAACGCCAAAAGACAAGATAGTAATTTATCACCTGTGACTATAAACATGTCACTAATCTATTTCTTACCATGCTAAACTCCTTAAAAATCACCATGCTTCGTTACCCAAGTCATCCTACTGCACTTTTTGCATCCAACTCTTTCAATAGTAGATCCCTGTAAGGTAGAAACACTTCAAATAATTTTCAGATGTACAGAAGATGAACTTTAGATGTACAGAAAGCAGACCTAGTAAAAGTCTGACTTCAAGTTGGCTGGTGTGCACATACCAAAAAATACCCAGGAACACAGAGTAAAATACTGTATAACAAAAATAACTGCTTGTATAATACAAATTGTCTGTGCTAAATTAAGTGTGCAGCACAGTTTGACTAAAAAATATTATATATTAACATCATTAACACCTAAAACCACTGATCAGACCTATATGAGAACTGTGTGAATTTGGTTAATGAGCAGCTTTATTTAAATCATTATCCAGTTTTATGTGACGGTAACTCGACTCAAAGAGTCATGGATGAACACATGTGAAAACTGATGGGCAGACCAATCACTATGTGAATGAAGGAACTGGCAAAGGATGGATTAATGAATGAACAGTTGTGCACAATTACTGTTGATAAACACCCTTTATATTCCTAGAACCTTGGTGCTATTTAGGGAACTAGTTTTTATTGGAACCAAAGTACGCCAGGATATGTCATTGTCAGAGGGCATTGTACAACAGTAGTATCCAACAGTAATAGGATGGTGGACTGCGTAGATTGTTTATGAGTGTTTGGCTTTTGTTACAGATGTTTGTTTTTGTCAAGCATGGATCAACTATTGGTCATTAGAAAGTTTAAAAGAGTTTATTCAGCACTCCACTGTGCGCATGGGTGTCGCAACTGCTGTGGAACATATTTATTTTTGATGGAAGTGTGCAGGACAGTTTAAAATTAGGTGGGCAAATTTTAATGGACAAGGTGGCTTAATGTGAGATGTTTCAAGTCTCTTTCTGTAGATTTCTTTACAGTGGTGGCAACGGGAACATCTCGGATCATGGGATGGGATCATCATGCTTACATGCTTACAACACAAGTATATCTATTTTATTTACAGTTCAATATATAAACATATGGGAAGTTGAGGGTAACATTGTCATAAATTTGAATTAATGAGGTTTCTTTGTGGGCTATTTTGCTTCACACGGCCCTGCATGTAACCTAGTGTCATTATTGTATAAAAATAAGAAGTTAACAAGATTTGGTGGAGCTTTATCATAAAACTATACTTACAGTATCTTGTAACTTCAGCCTCATAGTTGATTGCTATTTCGGCAAATTTCTAGATGTCTAGATTTGTGTAATCTTTTTGCATTTTTTCACACAACCGAAATCATGACAGTCGCTTTAGGCAGTAATACTTTTGTATATTATACTTCTTTTTGAACTCTTTTACCCTCAGATACTTTTCAAACCAACCCAGTTGCATGTGCATAGTACACTATGAATACATATATTTATATTAATCGCCAATAACGTTTTGAACCCCAGTTATTTTTGTTTAAGATGCTTTATTTTCTATATGTATATTTCTATATTCTATATATTTCTATATGTAACTGGGGTTCAAAAAGTTCATTTTTTTGGATAATTAATAATGCGATTAATCATAAATTACAGGTTTGCATAACAGCAAGGTTAGTCCCTTTCGTTTCAGCAGGCTTATCAGGAGCCAGGAGCGTCCTCTAGCGACATTGTTAACACGGAATGTAACATCAGAAAATTTGAATCAGGACTCAGGCTTAATATTTATTTAAATAACGCCATCTAAGTTTGTCTTTCTCATAGCAAAACACATGCAACGGCATTAACACTGCATTTATTTGGTAAATCATATAACCGCACACTGCATTTTAGTTTAACGTGCTCGGTTTACATCTGCTTTATGTGACTTAAGCGCCACCTGCTGGTGATGGTGAGGTACTTTACATAAATGAGTGACACCGGCCTTATTCATCATACTACGTTTTAGAGTACAATTAACAGTAAATCAAACAGGGTCTTCGTACGATCATTTAACGGACAACTAAACGTTAGACAGGCGATATTCGGTTACCTACGCAATTATTATTATTATTATTTTTTAAATCAACAGATCGGGTCTGTTTCATGGTGTATTATACGCATGCGGATACAAGTCTCCCCGTGATGACATTTGCAGTTGTGAGAGGTGTGCTACTGGTAGCATAACAGGGTGCTTATTTTGCTACACCTAGGTCTGTAAACAGGCTTTGATAGCACACTGGAACACTGAACACAGGATTACACCGACCTGTAGATACATAACCAACCGGGGGCATATCATAAACGGTCAGATTTGTGGTAAGTGAAGATATTTTGTGTTAGTTAGATCGCAAGGCTAGTAGTCAACCATGTTGCTAACTCGCTGCTAGCTAGCTGTAGTAGGCTAACTGTGTTTTCTTGCGAAGTCGTTTGTGACATACTAACCAACGTTATTGTAATAGCCAGCGATTAGGTGCACTTGGCAGCCATATAGCTAGCAAGATATCTAAACATTAGTTGGTGAGTTTTAGCGTTTACAAGCAGATGCGCGCTGCTTTACTGTACTGTTGTCCAGGTCACCTCGGCCCAAAATAAGTGCATTTAACCAGCTAACGTTAGCAAATGCGTTCGTGTATTGCATTGGGATAATTAGCTAACGTTAGTTAGCTGCACTGCACGAAGGTATAACCAGCTACAGATGACTCTTAACCTGGCAACAGTTGACATTTAACTCGCCGGTAACTGATTCAGTGTTCAATGTGTCTCCTAACGTTGTTGTTAGGCGTTGATAGTACTTGCTGATGTTTGTTAGATGTGTAGTATAACCGCATAGCTAATCGCGCAAAGCTATGTCAAGTAACATAGCAGCTAGCCATTGTGTTATTTCCGCTGATACACAGCCAAGCAGGCCACCCTATCATACCCTCACCTTAACTGACATGTTTGCTTTGGGACACTGTTCGTTATTACGACAGTATTAGAAATCCCACCAGAAGCTATGTGCAGTTTTATAATGGAGTCTGCCAGTCAGCTGATCACCCACCACGTAAGCATAGCATGTATTTGAGCTAATACGAACTCGCTAAAAGTCATTTTAAAGAACCGAGTATTTGCATTAATCCGTCGTGACGATAATAACTGTCATTCAGAATGAGGTGGTGTGAAATGGCTCGTTTTAGAGACTCAGGCTCTTTACAGTGGTGATCCAGGGCCCCATGTCTACAGCATGGATATAACACATTTTATTCACTATCCAAACCACCCACGAACCTACACCCATCTTCCCAGTTTTACTAGGACTATGCATTTCCCACCAGGCCTCTCTGAGTAACTTAACCATTTAATTACTTAGAAGTTTCACAATTTAAGTTTATACTTGGGAATGTATGCAACACCCTACCCCCTTTCCTTCAGTGGAAAATACTTGGTTGATACACTTCATTTACAAACACTTTGCAGTTCCTTCTGTCATGATGACTCAGTGCTAACTGAAAAATGAAATTGGCTTTGTCATTGTAAAACTTTCAGATGATGATTTTTAAATGTGATGGTGGTCTTTATTGCATTGTTAATTGGAATTACTGTTGTATAGCTTTTTCGTAATCACATGATTGCTATGTATGAAGGGCAGAATTTGCAAAGAATAAACTAGCTAGCGCCAGCTGCATAAAAGATCTTTACTATGGACAGATCAGAGTCCTTCTAAGCAAGTATAGATTCCCAAGAGCTTTGCGTTCTCCTGCTGTAGCCATGTTTTGAACCATGCCTAGAACTTGGGTGATCTGTATAACAATATCAAATTATTGTCACAATGTCATTTTTAATTAGCCCTTTTCCAAAATATTTTGCCACTTTAAACAACCCTACCTTGAGCTACAGATGATGGCGACAAACAAGTTTAATGATGGCTGGATTAGAACATTTGCCTGTGATAATGTAACCTTTTCAGATGAAGACAATATCAAAAGTTGTTCACCTTGTCAGAAACTACTATGACTGGAATCTAGGCAAGTTATTTCGAATGCTCCAGTCTGGTGTTGTAAATGTGTAGATGGTGTTTCACAAAGAGTAAAAGAGTTTAATGATTTAGTGGTGTGAATGAGTTTAGTGACAAAAACATGTCATTGCGAGTTGTTAATGAGGTGAACAGCGTTTTTTTTTTTTTGGTTTTCTTTTTTCTTGTCTGTTTGACCTGTTCATGAAATCTGATGGCGAGGTCACGCCTGCTTTGTTTCTGAAAGAGTCGAGAGGTAGGAAGTGTGATGGTCAGGAGGATGTGGCTGTGGTATGTGTATGTCCTTTCACATACACAGACACACACACACACACACACACACACACAAACACACATACTACACAGCCTTTAAGGGGAAGCAGTGACCATCAGCTTGATTTTTCCATGTGAGTATTTTGCACAATTCAGGACAGTACACAAATACTGCAGGAGCAGAATGTGCCAATCAACACCCATAAGGTGTAATTTGATTGGTTGAATGCAATGCATGTATTTGTAAACATTCAAAGCCTAAGGCAAAAATACCAACACCAGTGTCCACTATGGAATTGTAACTATTAGTATCATGTTGAAAGGTAATTTTCTTCAGTTTGAATTAACTGGTTTTTAGGGAGTGAATGTGTCTTACATATTTGTGTAAAGATGCATTCATTTCATAGTAAATATTGTGATTTTTGTAAAGTTGGGATTTGCCAATTCATTCAAAGATATTCATCTTGCCTTTGTTGTTTTACAGCCTTAACAAATTTCAAATTTGTAATAAGTTGGGACGCCATGTAAAATGTAAATAAAAACAGAATGCAATGGTTTAAACATCTAAGACCCAGATTACATTTACAATAGAACATACATCAGGTGTAGAACTTCATGGCTGAAATGCGTGTGAAGGAAGTTGGGACAGTCTACCATTGTTTAGTATCCCCGCTCGTTTAAGTGTTTGGAAAGTCTTCTCAGCTGCTCTGTCCTGGGTCGTCTTTTTTTGATGATTTCAGTTGGTGATCAAGTCAAGGTCTTGACTGCAGGAAGGCTTCTGCAAAGCTGTGCTGTTGTGATGCATACAGTAGGACATATAACATTGTCTGGCTTAAATATGCAAAACCTTCCCTAAAAGCAGCGTTGTCTGGATCAGTGCGCCTGAGGGCCTGAAGATCGTTAGCATCCAATATTGACCATTGGCCTTGTCCCTTACGACCAGGGATTTCTCCAGATTCTCTGAATCTTTTGATATTATGTATTGTGAATGGTGGTATATTCATAGCAATCTCATGTTGAGGTACATTTTTCTGAAATTGTTCCACAACCTTTAGAAGTAGTTTTTCAGAGATTGGTGGACCTCTGCCCCGACTTGCGTCTGAGAGACTCTCCCTCTATAAATTGCTCTTTTTCTATCCAGTCATGTGATGTAGTTGCAGTTTGCTCCTCCAGATGTTTATTGGTACCATTTACTTTTCCTGCCTTTTAGTTTCCCTGTCTCAACCTTTTTTTTTAAAATGCGTTGCTGCCATCATTTTTTATAAAATTATGTCCTAAAATGTCTTACTTGAAAAATCTGATGTGTGTTATGTCTATTATGTTGTCAATTAAATATAGGTGTATGGGGTTTTCCAATTATTGCATTCTGTTTTTATTTACATTTGTTTACGTTTTTATGCAGCATCCACGTTTTTTTTTTTTACATTAAGGTTTTATTTGTCTGTATTTTACCACTTTACCCGAGGAATGCGTAATTGATACAGTGACTTTGCAGTATTTTCTCCTTATGAGTCTTTATAAGGTTCTGGTCTTTTTAAGTTATGGCAGCTTGCGGTCTTTCTCAGACAATCTGTAGTTCTAATAATATGGACCAAAATGTCTTCCACAATAGTTTAAGCTGTTTTCTGGGGTATGGCACTGATCAATGTTGAAGGGCATTTTTACGTTTTTTTATCATACTTTCGTCATAGGCTTGTTTTTCTTTTTCATGAACTCCTCTAGGCCAGTAAAACTGGCAGCAGTTAAAGTCTTAAACAAGCCCAGGTAACTGCAGCTGCAGCACCGTAACAGCTAGCAGTTCAGAGTGCAAAGCTTCATTTAGCCTTCCAGGAAAGTTATCCATTCTGAAGGACAGATCATATTTCTATTTCTATACACCTCAAATTAACAAACTGCATCATTAATGCAGATTAACTTTGTATTTATTCACATCAAATTGTGGAACAAAATTTTAACTGCCAATGCATTCAAAGAGCAAGTACTTGCAAATTATTGTTTACATCCAAGAGACCAGCAGCAACTTTTATGAAAATGTTTGCCTTTTGTAAACCACAAAACACGTTTATTTCCACAGGCTGCCATGAGAGCTAAGAGTGTACTAACGCTAGGCGAGCTGTATCTGTTGTTTAGTTGGACAGTACATATCTAGTGTGATGACTAACCAGCCTGAACACAGAACTACAGCATGTAAAAGCTGTGTCTGTCCCATTTAACAAACATGGCAGCAAAGGCATCACTCTGGTCTGAAAAGATGATTTTATAATATGACTCAAGCCGCCCTGCAAATCACAGGCCAGGAACATCACAGATAAGTAAGTTGTGCAGACTTGGAACAGTAAGAAATAGTTGGATGATATAAAATCTGTTAAAAAATAGCATGGGATGGGTGATGCAACAAAAATAACCATGGTGTATATATATATATATATATATATATATATATATATATGTGTGTGTGTGTATACTTTTTTTTTTTACAGAACACGAAAACCATGTTTGGTTTTCTGACATTTAACATTCAGCTGCGGCAACTTCAGGTTCAGCTGCAAATGCAGCAGTTGATGTCATGTGAAATTTTCAGTGGTTGGTCAGTCATAAGTGAACTGAAAACACAGCTGCTAAAATATCTTTCATTATGAGTTCTCTGATCAGGAAATATTCTGCCTACACTCAATGAAATGTGTGTTGGAGATGCTGGTGGTACAGGTTTTACTTAATAGGGTATTTAATAAAGGTTCATATGGTTTGAAATTTAAAAACCTCGTAAAAACTGTTACTGAGCACACTACATGGACCACAATACTAGCAGCTGATATTGTTATCCAATGTTACACAAATTGCTTTTACATATTTCTGTGGATGTTTTTAAATGTGATAAATGGCATTTGGAATATGCTTCAAATGCACCGGGCTGTTGGGGCTGCTTAAATTTAATCCTTGTTTAGGGGAAAAAATTGTATACCTGTGAATTCATGAAATTATGACAGATTTAGCTAATTATAATGAATGTGTGAAAGGCTAGAATGTTTAGTATTGTAGTGCTTTCCGTTCACCTATACAGTGTCCTTTACACACATGGTGTCACACATACTTAATCATGCTTTTTTAGCTCTTGTTTGTGCTACTTGCTGTAGTTCTGTCTGGTCCAATCTGCTTCAGCTTTTTACAAAGAGAAGTGAAAAGGAGACATTGATCTAGTTCCCAGTGCCTCTAGAAAGTGAGCCTTTGACGCTTCGTGGTTAAAAATGGCACAGGTCCCCTCTTAGACCGGGAAAGTAAAAAAACAAAAAAAAACAAACATTAAAGGATTTTAAAGTAATAGTGCATTGCAGACAAAATAAATCCATGTATTGCATTGACACTCTATGAATTTCTTTCCATAAATTGTAGCCGAGTGTCTTTAGTCCAGCAGCCCTATCATTAACCATAATGCAAGTTGCATTGGTCAACCTCTGTGTTTGTTTAAAGATACCAACAGTAGTGTATATGAAATTCATTAAGTTAATTTTGCAAGATTATTTAAGATGGGGCTACAATAGACAACTCTTAAAAAACCTTACAGAGTTTGAAAACTGAAAGCATCTCTCTTTACGTTTGACTTAAGCAGAGTTATTTGACTTAAGAGAGTTAATTTGCCCTGAAAGTATGCACACTAGATGATAGGGCAAATGTAGGGTACAACACACAACAAATTTCAGCTACCGAAACCACTCAAACTCCCAGAGCCCCACCCTGTTGTGATACAAAGTTACACTTACTGGGCTGTACCTGCGAAATAAGTACAGTGAAAATGGAAACAGGATGAATCTGGGGTACAAATAACGATCTTATGATAACATGCATGTTCTGACAATTGCTGTGTTCAACAGATACATAACATATACAAGTCACACAAGAAATATTGCTTCCTTTATATAACCAATACAAACCTGCAAGCTTTAACATGAAAATTTCCTGAGCCCAATCATATACAGGCGCAATAGGGATCACACCAAAAATCTTAACTTTGACGTAGTACTGCTATCTGTCTATAGAATTAAAACTACTAAATGGAATATAACATGAATATGAATATTAGCATTTCCCAAAACATTTAAGCTAATTTAAATACTCCTTCATGAACATAATATAGTATAAAGTGGAATTTCTGTCTTATGTAGGACTCTGCAGGACCACACATCTTTAGGTGTGATGGAACTAATATTAATACTACACAGAATCTAAAAATCAATATTTCACAATCTATTTGCAAGAAAGTAAAAATGAGTTCAAATATTATTTGATACATTTACATTTTTTTGTTCAAGTTATAAGCATTAGGACTATAACATGTTGAGAAACCATGAATTCATGTTGCAAATTAGCATTTGGATTTCTTGGATGCTCAGTAAAACTGTTATCCCCAATCCAGTGGGGGGAAAAAAGCAATTGTTGTAGCTTAGACTGAATATACAGAGAACTGCAAACATGATGTAAAAAAAAGTAAAAGATTTCGCAAGGGCCAATGACATTGACCTGTGGAGTTTGTATGAAATAATTGTCATTAAATCTTGAATTGGAAATTGTGCCCTACATTCAATTTGGTGGCTGTGTGTTTTTTTTTTTTATTATATATTTATTATTTTAGGTTGACATGGCACAAAATGTCTTTTATGTATTTTTATTTTTGCTCATGTTCGATGAAGTTTTGACATCTGTTAGTAATATGTGTAACATGTTAGTCCAAAATTGACAATAAGTCTAAAGTGGCTGTAAAGGCCATAGTTGATTTAGATTACGTTTACAGTAGTCAAATCATTCAGTGACCCCTAAGTAAACTTGATGTTGACTGATCATGTGATTTTCATTAAAAGACTACCCCCCCCCCCCCCCTTAACTGTAGGGGCCAAGCTCTCTAACATTCTCTTTGTGTGTGCCATACTTAGATGCACCCATTTGCCCAGAAAATGACATTTAAATGCTGACCAGTACCTTTTACGTGTGCTTTCGTCTTTGTAATAATTTGTCTTTGTTTATGTCCCGCAAGCCTGCTTTAAAATCCCTCTCTGTATGGTTATCACCACAGTTTTCTTGCCATGTCTGGCCATGCCATTCTTTGACATTCTCGGTCACCTGAGAAACAGTTGCTCTTCTGTTTTTTCTTACATGTCACCCTAATTCACATCCGTCTTTCCTTTGGATCTAAATGCGGATTTTCATAACAATTTCTATCAAAACACCAGCCAGTTAAACATTATAACCTTTTATTATGGAAGCCCCTTTTCCCTTCTTTTTAACCAAGTAGTGACCCTTCCAATTCACTCCTTTTCCTTTTGCTCTTCCTTTTGAAGAAGTTTGGAGTTGTTATCCAAACCATACGCTCTGTGAGGTTGGTGTGTTGATCAATTGAGAAAGCTGTTTTCGAACCTGGGAGTGGTCCAAAGCGCTGATCTCTGGTCCTCCTGAAATCACTGATCTGGGTTTCACTTCCAACAAACTCTGGTGCGGTATGTATGAGCCTGGTCCTGGTGCAGTGTGGGATTGTGTGATATTTTCTATTGAGTTTTTGTAATGTGATCTACTCAGAATGATTTGTAAATGATTTTTGTAGTGTATTGCATGAAGGGTAGCCATATTATGGTCTCACTATTATGCATCAGCGTATGCCTGAAAAACCACACTCTCATAGAATTGGAGCACTGTTACAGTGATAAGCTCATATTTGTGGTGTGAGCATGTGTATCGAAAGCATTTCAAAAACCACATGCTTGATGCCAGCCTGCATGAATAAAAGTGCTTCTATACGAAAAACAGCTACTTGTTTGCAGAAGCTCCTTCAATTTGAAATGACGTACTCATAAAGCTCTGGTTTTCACCATTAAATTTTTTGTAGGAAAATATTTTTTTCTTTTTTTAAATTTTGTTTTTATCTGTATACATTAGACTTTTGTAATGTGCATTTCATTTATTTATATATATATATATAAAAACAAAACAGGAACCATGTAAGCAAATGGCACGCAGTAAAGCTTTGTAATATATCTACAGATATTTTCACTGAAGCAGAGTAGTGTCTTGCCCACCATCACGTGGACTACTTTTATTTAACTGAAATGTGAAGTTAGACACAAGTGGATTTACTGTTGTCAGAGAAATTAAAGCATAGGCAAAAATAAAAATGCTTGTGATATTGCTGCAGTTAAAGCCTATCGGCATTGCTTTACTTTAGGAACACTTACCTGCCATTTAATGTTGTTTAATTTGAGTTGCACTGATACCAGGACGTAAGCACAGTATCATTGCCAGCTGTAGAGATACCGATACCTGTGACTAATATCACAAAGCAATTTCTGATGCTCATGCACGTGTGGATGGAACTTGTTGACATTTTGAGGCTGTTTGTTGGCAAAAAAAAACCTGCCAAAGCTTTGTGTACCATGGTACAGGAATTATCTGTTCCATTATTAATATCTATATTTGACATTTGAATGCTTAATGGACGCAAAGCAGCCCCAGACCATCATACTACCACCACCATGTTTGACTGTTGGTTCTTATAGTATGCGGTGTACACTTTTTCACCATATATAACGAGACCAGTGTCCTCCACAAAAGTATTTTCTCTAGAATGAGTCATCAGGCCTGTTTTTTGAAGGTTCGCTACTGTTTCAAGTTTTTAAAGTTTGTAAACAGTGGCTCTCACTGTGGTTCACTGGAGTCCCAGAGCCATAGCAGCGGCATTGTAACCTTTTCAGACTGGTAGATATCAGTGGCTATTTGAAAACCGAATGGCATCATCTGCAGTTTTTTTTTGTTAAACCTTGTAGCTGCTTCAGATTGCCAGATGGGTTTTATTATAGTGTTGCTTTAGATTCAACAGGCCTGTCCGTAATGCCTAGGCCTCGGTGTGGTTAGTGAAATTGAACCCAAGTTGACTGGCTGATTTTTTAAATGTATTTATTTATTTTATTAATTTTTAAATTATTTTAATAGAGTCATATAGGGCTAAACAGCGTTTTTCTTTCAGCAAATAAAATAATCATTAAAGAGTAGCATATAATTTCTGTCTGGATTATCTTTGTATGTCTATCAAGCTTCTTAAAAGTTTGTAAGCCCTGTATCATTATATTATAAATTGCTAGATAAATGTGACCTGAAATATGATCACTCTGCACAATGGGCAGACACTTTGTTAGGTACATCTCCTTATTAGGGGGCCAAGCACTGAAGGTGCTGGAACCCTATTGTTATTGCTGAGATTTTTCTTCTTCTTCTTATTCTTCCACTCGTCTTTTGACCTTGAAGTTGTTCTAGTGCAGCCATCTTAAGTCATCCAGACACCAAATTTGGAGTGAAGATATTTTGTACAAAGATCTAGTCGCACACCAAAAATGACACAGATTGGCCTAATGGTGGCGCTATAGCACAGGCCTCCACGTTTTGTCAAATATCTCCTGAACTATGTGACCTAGAGCCAAGGTTCTTTCTTTGGCTTTAATCCTTGAAGAATTCTGCAACAACGCCTGCTGCATCATAATTGGCAAAATGTGTGAAGCTAATTAAGTTGAACTAGTCCAAGGATTTTCATGACTCCTTTTAATGAAAGCTCATTATGAATACAAGTGGAACTAAGGCTGCACGATATTGGAGAAATGTAACAATTCAATATTTTTCTTTTCTGCACTATATACTGTGATATTAAACAATGCAGCACTTTTCACCAGGTTTGGTCAAAAGTCATGAGAAGTAAATGAAAATAATGCATGTTTCTTACCCTAAATAAAGGGTACACATTAGGAATTTAACATGAGTGAACGTTTTATTTAACAATCAAATCTTTTTTGAAGTTGTAAACATCATTAAACCAAAACTACAAAAAAATAGCAGCTATACATTCCCCGGAGTGGTATACATAAATACAACCTAAATGTCATGGCGCTATAAAACAAATAACTTTAGACTATAACAAATATCCACACAGCACCTTTGATACACAAATGTTTTAAAATAAACAGTAAGTAAAGTAAGTAAAAACAGACTGCTGATGATCATATCCAAACAAATAAAGATGAAATAAAACTTGCTGTTTGCAAACAATGGTGTCATTGATCCTCATTGATGAAATGTACAGTAAGACTTATATGAGGATCCGCTGTCCGGCTGGACCACATGTCAGGGGAGGGGAAGGGTTGTGTTCGGGGTTTTGGGGGTAGCGGGAGATGATTGGATGCTTCATTGTGCATGCAGGAACGAAAAGACAGTATTGGAGCAAAATAAATTATATTGGGCAGACATAATCTTCCTCTGGAATGTATTTAATGGAAAATAAGAACAGTGTTTTTTTTTTCTTCTTGTGTAAAGCAGCAAAAACACTGCAGCATGATGTGTTCATTCAGTGACATCGCACGTCCTGCGATGTGACTATTGCGCATGCGCACATTGCGATGACAGGGCTGCACGATATATCGTTTAAGCATCAAGTGGAACACGTATTTCAACATATAACTTACAGATCTACGTGTTACAGAACACGTATTTCAACATATAACTTACAGATCTACTGGTGGTCACTCACTTAAGTGTGTTAAAAAGAGATGGGTCTTCAGTCTGCGTTTGAAGACAGCAAGAGACTCAGCTGTTCAGACAGCCTGTGGGAAGTTATTCCACCATCTGTGAGCCAGGACAGAGAAGAGTCTGGATGCTTGTCTTCCATGAGTCTTCAAGGATGGCGGGTCGAGTTGAGCTGTACTTGAAGCTCGAAGGGCTCAAGGTACAGATCGACTCTTGACCATTGCCATAAGATAGGGAGGGGCTGGTTCATTCTTGGCTTTGTAGGCGAGCATCAGAGTTTTAAATCTGATACGGGCAGCAACAGGAAGCCAGTGAAGGGAGTACAGCAGTGGAGTGACGTGGTTTTGGAAGATTGATGAGTCGAGCTGCTGCATTCTGGACCAGTTGCAAGGGCCTCATGGCCCACAGAGGAAGACCAGCCAGGAGCGAGTTGCAGTAGTCTAGCCTTGAAATGACCAGAGACTGGACAAGCAGCTGGGTGGCCTCCTGAGAGAGGAAGGGTCGTTTCCTCCGGATGTTGTAAAGGAGGAATCTGCATGACCGAGTCAGTTTTGCAATATGAGCTGAAAACCATCCAGACTCACTCCACGGCTTCTTGCATCCTCAGTCGGAGTGATCAAGTAGTTCCCCGAATGAGCTGGTGAGGACATAGTGAGGACCTGTAGTGCTGGGAATGAACAGCAGCTCAGTCTTGCTGGGATCTTTCTCAGCACTGCAATAACACTAACATGGGTGTGGCATGTTGGTGTGTAGTGGTGCTGATGTGAATGGAATAGACACAGCAGTGCTCCTGGAGTTTTTAAACACTGTGTCTACTCTATTAGACACTCATACATGGTGTGTCCACCTTGTAGATGTCAATTGTTGCTGTGAAACTTATGTTGGGCATCCTCTAGTTTTTTTTCAGTGGTCACAGTTTAGGCAGTCCTCATAGTAGTCTGCCAAAGGTGGCAGTACAGTCCCTTACAAGATGGGAGTTAGTTAATAATTGTTCTTTTGATGATGAGTGTATATGTGTGTTTGTATGTGTGTATGTAACAGCTACACATTTACTCTACCATTAACAGTGAGGTCCTTTCTGTGGCTCAGCTGAAAGATGGTGAAGCCAGACATCCACACTCTGGCCCACCACCTAAAGCAAGAGAGACTGTATGTGGCTTCAGAGAAGCAGCTTATCCAACGGCTCAATGGTGAGGTGCTGAAGACAGCGGAGAGGTTGTATCGTGCAGCCTGGATAGCCAAGCAGCAAAGGATTAACCTTGACCGCCTCATACTCACCAGGTAAAACTACCTCACCACACTGGAAAAAAAAAAAAAAAAACGAACAATGGAAATGGTAAAATGAGAAATTGGAGAAAATTTTGACAACTTTGTGATCCAATAAACATGCTAGAGGTGAAACATACATTCGTGGTAAATATTAACTTATACTTAGTTTTTTAATAAATAAGGATGATTGGTTTTGATGATGGCTTTTTTTTTATTAATGCTTGCTATGGTTTTACAATAAATCGTACTTTTATTGTTATTATGGTCCATATTGTAGCTTTACTAAAAAAATCTAAGACCTGCATCATATCCATGTATCCCCTCTGAACCCCCTTTTTTTCTTTGTTCTATCAAATATAATCTTAAACAGGGCTGCATTGATATGGGCACTGGTATTGGGTATCAGCCCGATATGATACCATGCTCATATGTGATGCTTACACTTATTGAGTACGAACATCACAATCCATGATCTTGTGTCATCAATTTGACACAAAACCATTTCACTCATTTTTCTCCTGTCTCATTTAAACATCCGTCCATATATGCTGTTTTCCTTTATTTTGCACAGAATTATAAGGTTACTAATGTCTAAACATTAATAGTGATTTTTTAAAAATGTATTTGTGAAATAGGCTGGTTTTAGTTCACAACTTGCCTTTTGTATAATTTATAAGTTCTCCATTCGCAGTCCCCCTTGGGAGACTGTGTTTTTGTACGGGACAAATTAAACACCCTGGACCTCTCTGCTGGCTGAAACTCTAGGCCCTTGACTAAGCATATCGAGCGCTGGCAATTTAAGTGTATTTATTTATTATTGTGCTCACCATACAATATTAAAATTCCTCTTGTGCAAACCCAGTGTTATGCTGTCACTTTCTGCATTTCTGTCTTTCCCACAGTGCCGAGGCCTCACCGGCTGAATGCTGTCAACATGCCAAGGTCTTGGAGGACACACAATTTGTGGATGGCTATAAGACACTGGGCTTTCAAGAGAGCATATATGGAGAGTTCCTTGGGCGGCTAAGGGAGAATCCACGGCTGGTAGCATCCTGTCTTGTTGCTGGGGAGAGGCTTAACCAGGAACATACACAAGGAGTCATCCATAATGTTTTTACTTCTCTTTATGGAAACTGCATCATGCAAGAGGATGAGAGCTACCTACTCCAGGTATGTACAGAGCACATCCCCTAAACTGTGTATATTGTTTTATGCAGTGCATTTATTTGTTTTGAGTGTATAGTGAATACATAGTGACTGTTGCTATTTTTGTTGCTTATGAAACATGTGTTGTTCTAGTTGTTTTAAGCTGTAAAGCTTTAACTAAAAATAGTCTCTGCCTCGACTGAAAAACATTTCCCTTACCTTTGGGTCAGGTCCTACGTTACCTTGTCGAATTTGAGCTTAAGGAGAGCGACAATCCTCGTCGTCTGCTACGACGCGGCACTTGTGCCTTCAGCATCCTTTTCAAGCTTTTCTCTGAGGGCTTGTACTCCGCCAAACTCTTCCTCACTGCTACTTTACATGAGCCCATTATGCAGCTGCTAGTGGAAGATGAGGACCACCTGGAGATTGACCCAGCAAAGCTGATTGAGCGATTCACCCCAGCCCAACAAGAGCGCCTGTTTGGGGAGAAAGGCTCTGATGCTTACCGCCGAAAAGTGCAGGCAGCTGTGGAAGCCAATGAAGCCAAGCTAGTGGCCCTTGTCAACTCCTTTATTGGCTACCTGAAGCAAAATACCTACTGCTTCCCTCAGAGTTTGCGCTGGATTGTGTCTCAGATGTATAAGACGCTCGCACGAGTGGAGAGGCTGGATCTAGGGGAAGTGAAAATCATGTGCACAGACCTGCTGCTGACCTGCTTCATCTGCCCAGCTGTGGTGAACCCTGAACAGTATGGAATCATTTCAGATGCTCCGATCAATGAAGTGGCACGCTTCAATCTCATGCAGGTAGAGTTTATCATGTTAGTGTGGTATTTTAACTGTCATATGTTACATGTTGTAGTTTTGTGAGATGCTTGGACTTTAAATTAGAAAGATAAGTTTATATTTACATTTATTCATTTAGTAGATGTTCTTATCCAGAGTAATTTAAGAGGATAAATTAAAACATATATGCACTGTCCTGAGTAGTACATAATGCAAATTTTATGGTAGAGTGCTTGACACCCTGTAAAACAATATTATTGTAGGGTACTTTAAATTAAAAGTACGCTACAGTGTAGTATTGCAAGGATATGAGATGTTCTATATATTTATGTATGATTGGTTTCACTGTATCATAGTATACAGTATTTTGTAATCAGTTATTTATATGTAGGTAAAAAGTAAAATTTATGGAAACGATTTCATAAAATTGTTAGAGGTCAACTATTTTGTATCAATGATTATAATTTAGGGATTTAACCCTTTCCCCCTTTTCACAGTTTTTAAAATTTCATTATTTTTGCTATGAGTTATTTGAGAGAGCAAGTGCCCAATGGGCAGTAGTTTTTTGTTTACCACAGCTGGTCATTGTGGAAAACTTTACTGATGTGTTATGGACCATGAATATGCAGCATGTCTCCTTTCCAGTATGTGTGCTCTAACTGAAGGTTACATGACGGTTTTGCTGTTTGATAAATGTCCCACATCCCAACTGAAATAGAGAATGTGATTGATTCTGCTACTTATATTTAAACTTAAGTGAACTTGTGATTCGATGGGTGATCTTGTCAGTACTTGATGTGAAAAGTAGTTGGTTAAAAGCCTGCTCCGGAGTGTCATTTGGCAGGGTTTTATGTCTTGTATGTTGAGGGCTATAACATTCTTTTATTCATAGCATTACAAGCGTTTAAACGTAATTCAACTGTTTTTTTTAATTTTTTTTTTTTTTTTTAATATATAACCTAGGAGCAGGTCAGATCAAATAAGTTTGTCACATACACAGCACTAGTAGTGAAACGCTTTGACAACTGCCAGCTCACAGGAAACAATAGGATAGAATATCTAAAATATAAAAAACAAGCAAATAAAGGAAGTTTAGAGCAAGATGTTAATAAGCCTATAATGAGATAAATAAGATAAAAACAAAGAGAGAGAATGTAATTCCAATATATACAGTAAATATACTTAATTATATGTTATGAAACTACAGGAAATTCAGTGTAAAGTGTTAAGTGAGCAAAGCGTACGTGCAAGATGATGCTGTGCAACTGATCAGGAGGTACTTAATAACTAATAATGAATAATGTGAAGAATTTGTTTGTCCTATTTGTTGCCTTGGTTCAGAGCCTGAATGGCCTGCAGAAAGAAGCCCTTCTTGGTCCTCTCTGTCTTTGCCTTCAGGGAGCAAAAACACTTCCCTGTCCTCAACAACAGGAAGAGTCCATTGTTGGGATGGCTGGCATTAGTGGGATGGATGGCTCACAATCCTGCTTCTTGCTGTAGTCCACTGTCAGCTCCTTTGTCTTGTTGACATTAAGGAGGAGATTATTATCCTGGCACCAGTTCTCCAGGTGCTTAATCTCCTCCAGGTAGGTTCTCTCATCATTGCCAACGATAAGACTCACCACAACAATGTTGTAAGCAAACTTGACAACAGTGGTAGAGCTTGTAGTGGCTGTGCATAAGTGTACAGTGAGTACAAATGGGCTTCAGGACGCAACCCTGGGGGGGCTCCAGTGCTAAAGATACAGGTGGATGTAAGATCCAGTGTAGATGTCGAATGGGTAAAGTCCCAGGTCTTCTAACTTTGTGATAAGTTATTAGTTTGAAGAAAATAATGTACTTTAATGATTTGGACCCCCACAGAAGCACCACATAGTAGGTATTACTTTGGTAATGGATCATTCTCAGCATCGTAGTAAAACAGATGTGGTACTGGTGGTGTTTGTAGTGTGTGTGTGTGTGTGTGTGTGTGTGTGTGTGTGTGTGTTGTGCTGGACTGAGTGGATCAGACAGACCCTCCATACGTTTCCCGTATCCTCACAACATGTTCAGTCCGAGACACACTAATTTGATTTATTTATTCATTTATTGGTTACTTTTAACTTCTAAATGCATTACCCACCAACTGTATTGCATTTTGAAAGGTTATATCATGCATCCCTATATATTTTTAAGAAATCTTGAATAGATCTAATTTTATATATTTATTCTGTTATATTTTTCTTCTGTTATCTGAAAATGTTTCAGGTTGGACAGTTATTACAGCAATTAGCCATGGCTGATGCAGATGATGGAGATCCTCGACGGAAAAGCAGTTTATCAAAATTTGATAAAGTAAGAATGAAGTACAGTACCTTTCTACTGCAGACTGTTTAGAATCATAGATTAGCTTTTTTTGTAGGCTAGAAAACATTTTTCACTAATCTGTTTTTTAAATCCTGTGTTATGGTCAACAGTACTCATGTTTTATTGGCTGTTCTGTCACCTCAGGGTTGTGTTGCTGCATTTTTGGACGTTGTGATTGGTGGAAGAGCTGTGGAGCAACCTCCCATGTCATCGATTAACCTTTTAGAAGGTCTCACAAGAACCGTGGTCTATGTCACACATAATCAGCTCTTGACTTTGGTAGGTTACAAACTGAGAACAAACAGTATACAAACAGTAACAAACAATATCGTAGCCAAAAAATAGTAGACAAAATTTGAATGTCTAATGTTAAAAAATGTAAATGTTTCTAATTGTGAAAATGTGCCCCATAAGTTTCACTGTTCATATGTCATACAAATAATTCCTATGAATTTATAATGTTTTATCTTATGTAACATAGACTGACATTTATAAACTAGGAAGCAGACGGTGTGCCAAGATATTTCTTTTGGGTTATTCTTTACCTTTTTGGCCACAACACAGAGTTATTAAACAATAATGCAATTATTTGTTGTACTCAGTACATTCAGTGTAGTGATCCAGACTCTCATGAGAAATCCGAGAGAGGCACTTAAACAAGGCAATAAGAAAAAAACAATCAAATACTATTTATTTATTCATTTTTTTTTACACAGTTCTGTTTTACAGTTTGTTGTGTAATCAGAGTTTTAATATGATGGCAGCACAGCAACACTAAGAGGACATGCTTTTTTAATGTGCCGTGTTTAGGTGGACTTTGTGCGGAGTGTGACTGCAGGGGACCAGCTCAGAGAGGAAGACCAATTAGCATTGGAGACTCTATTAGCCAGTGTTCCACAGTCTCGCACGATCAAGAGCAACAGTTTGGAACTAACACCTTCTAATACACCCCAACTTTCTCCAGCTACTACACCTGCCAACAAGAAGAACAGACTACCCATAGGTATTTGTCTTGCATACAAGTTAGTTAATGCCACTTACTGTTAACAAACGGTGCATAGATTAGTAACCAAATAAATTAATATCTACCCAGATATATATTTCTTCAGTTGATTGTTTAGTATAACACTGTTATACAAGTTATTTATAAAAAAAACAAAACATTTTTCCCCTGCCTGTTAAACAGTTATATGTCAGTGGTGTCTTGTCATTGCTGCTCGTATTATTAGACACGGAACTGTGTATAAACAGTTTTTGCTCTGTCAATTTACCTAACAAAGTCACCACTTCTCAAATGGCCTCATTTTTTTCCTATCCTTCATCTATGACCCTTCCCTTTTCCTCTTCTGCTTTATATTCTCTCTTTGCCTCTTTGCTGCCAATGACCATCAGGACAACAGTTAGCCGCCATAACGTGTTGGGATTCCTCTGCCACAGCCCTCTCTGCTCATATTCCTTTAGTAACCCCATTTGGTGGGTAGCTCTGTTGCACAGATGTAATTTATTATTTGTGCTTAGGCCTGTGTATGCTTGTGCTTTTTTTAAAAAATTTTTATTTAAATCCCCTTCCATAAATCCCCTGCCATTATTTAATTTTGAAATGTACTTGCCAGCACAGTACATTTGAAACTTCACTGTGCTTAGTGATATCTAACTGTCTGGGACTTCTAATATTTAGAAGTGAACCTTAAAAGTTAAAAAGTTAAAAACAATGCTTGTTGTGGGATGTACACTCATGTGATTCAGTTTACTAGGTAAAGTCACATCTTCACATAATCTATTACGTGAGATCTAAATTATATTACATCTGGGCGATATAACAATGCCAGTAATTATTGAAATTCAAGAGATTGTCTTATGCACAAGCAGAGACCAAGCAGTTGCACAGTACACTGAAATTCTTACTCTGCACTACCTCCCAGACTATAAGTACTACCAATTACAATACAAAAACTAAGGATTTTAGTAACTTTGTTAGTGCCTCCTCAAGCAACAAAAGTGAAAGGAAGAGGTGGGTGTGTTCTAGTTACAGCACTGATTCAAACAAAAAGTAAATTGAGGATATTGTCGGAGAGTGTTTTTTTTGGCAGCTGGCTAACATGAAATAGCACTGTCACATGCACAGCAAGGGCAAACCGGTGCTATTGTAAAAACTACAGCTACAAAACAAGGCCAAAGATCACTGATTTTAGTTTGAACACACCTAAAAGCAGGATTTTACTTGTTCTGGTGTGGGTGTTCGCACAGTGCTTTGAGGGCTTTTATACAATCAGGGTCACAGCATCAACCACTAAAATATTTTTTGTGATCAAGTATTTTAATTTATTTAAGGGAGGATTGTGAAAAACAGTAATATACAGAACTTTCAAGTGAGCGTATATATCCTCCCATGGACCCACCCAAACCACCCACCCACCCAACCACTACAATTTTAAACAGATTAGCACCTGTTGGCTGATAGCCTATCGTAGCCTGAGATCCTCATACTTGTCATAAAATAGCTAAACAGGTTGTTCTATTTTAAAGTTTTGAATATAACAGAAATCATAGCTGTGCTATGCTGTGTATGTGACAGTGCTGCTTTCTGTGAAAAACAGTAAAAATAGCTAACTAGCTGCTGAGAAGCTGTCTTTCTTCCACTTTCTCCCTTTTTACTTTGGATGGCAGGTATTTCTTCAAGTTACACTCAGGAGCAAAAGGGGAAATAATAATTACTTGACATTTATCATGGCAATTACTGAAATCGACTGATATGAAAATGTTTATTGTGATACCAAATTTGCCAACTCGCCCAGTCATACGCTATATATCCAGACCTTCTCCATACACCCTTTTGAGTGTGCAAACCCCTTATTAATTCCCCTGAATTCAGAAGGAACACTAGGTTAGCTGGTGTCTGCAAACTTGGACATGTAGTGTACACACAGGTTGTTGCTGTACATGTATCTTGCCGTATATTATGAGTTTGGCATCTGGGTGGCCGATGTATTTTCACACTGGAGGTACTATCTTTAATAACTTGGAAACGTAAAGTGCTGAGTTGTGTGAACGTAGAAAAATTGTGTGAAAAATTAATTACTGCAGCCTCTCTTGAATAAAAGTGGGTGGGGTCTAATCCTGCATGCCATCTACCATGGCTGAGAATTCTTTGTGCACTGTTGGTATCTCTATCTGTCTCAGTGTCTTATATTGGTTTTATGATCAAGATAGAAAACAGTCGTTGATCTTTTCCAGCTCTGTCATAAGTAAAAATGTAGCTTGGTGGAAATGTAGATGTTTTAGTTCAGCTCCGGCCAGCATGCAGCAATGATGTACTGCAAGAGGGACAAATGGTAAGAGAGGTCTTTAGATATTCTCTATACATTAGTCTTCTAAGATGGCGCTCTAGACAGTTGTTCCCTTTGTCACATCCAGGCTGACTGGTTCAGCCTGTCTACACATGGGCTCTCTACTAATCTCATAACATCAAGGAGCGATTTAAGGAGTGGTTTGTAAAACCACAAGCAATCCCAGTATTCTGCAAGGCTACATATTTGCAAAGACTTTGATTATTATAATTATTATGAAGCGGGGGTTGTAATATATGGTAATATATTGTAATACTGTAAACAAGACACTATATTATATATTAATAAATTTTAGCAAAGCTGTCATGGTATAAAAACATGCTATAGGCTACTCATTGGTTTGTTAATACTAATCTTAATGGTGCAACATTGCATTACTTCACACTGGAGTGGAATAGTCTAATGGCTGAAGATTACAATACTGCTATTTAGCGACTGGGGAACCCCTAGCTAACATATTGATTCCACTTAATGTCTCAAAGTCAGAGTTGTGGGGGGTTCCTGAAAATAAACTGTGATGACATTATGCTGTCATTGTTTAGTTTCTTTCCCACTATCACCGAGCTTCTATCTTTGTTGTTTTTGGCTGACTAGTGATGTAGCATTATGTGATGTCTGCCTTAGGGTGATGCTGTAACCGATTGTACCAATGTCCCAAGATTCCTCTGAACTTTACAGTACGTTAAAACTTGTGAAAATAATAACTGGGTTTCATCCCCCGATGGCCACAAAGTATGAATTGAATTGAACTGAACTGAATGATGGTGTATGCACTGGATGTTTAAGGCAGAGAAGTTTATACTAGTAAAATATAAACTATGTTGGGCTGACTATCATGCATATTGTGTTGTATGTGGACGGTGTTAACAGGCAACATCCCCTGGCTAAACTGGACTTGGAATTGTTAACATTTGAATAAATAGACGCTTCATTGTGTATGGAGCCAACCTTTTTGTCTGAAGTGAGGAAGAGGTGTGCTCATTTTGTATGACCTTGCATCACTTATTTATTATGGCTGATGACCCCATAGCCAAGTCATATAGCCTTCTGTGTACCTTTTGTGGTTGGAAACGCAAGTTTTATTTGCAAGCGAACATTACGTTAGTCCCTAAAAGTATATTTATATTAGGCAACCTACAGTTCTTTACCCAAGCATTAAAATGATTGTGTGTTATTAATTATGAGAAAGATATGCAAATCTGTGTTGTAAATGTTGTATGCAGTCGTTAATAGCGTTAATAGCATTAATAGTAGCATTCCCCTAAATATTTGTAGGTTTTCATGCTATCTAACTCATAAAATCATTGTGTGAACTTTACAAGTGAATGTGACAGACCACATTATGCTTGTGTTTGTTTCGCCCATGCCCCTTAGTTATGTGACTGTATAAGCTTTCGTGCAAGCTTGCCTCAGCTGTTTGTATGTTGTGAGCTGTCGCCATGCAAAATCCAATGGAACACAATTGCGGTTAATGTGAGCTAATTCCTCTTTCCACCTTGAGACATTTATTTTCTTTCATTTTTTATATAAACCTAAATGTATGTCTGTGTACTTGTGCCTTCAGCATCCTCACGCAGCCGGTCCCGCTCCAACATTGCTCAGGATGGTGAGCCTGATGTTAGCTCCCAAGACTCCCATCAGGAAGTTACACCTGAAGAGGTGCTTGTCATCTCTTTAGGAACTGCCCCTCAGACTGTGCCTGGAATGATGTCGGAGAATGAGGTAACAATTCAAAGTTGTGGTATTATACCCTAGCTGTACTTTTTCTAGTTTTATTAACCACTTTGAGAGATGAGAAGACTAGGGCAGTTTGAAGACATCTTGAAGACAACCAAACAAAATATATTACACACCAGCAGACATTCTTGAGACATCAGAATCCAATCAGAAATTTGGAAATCAAGAACTTGTTTAATAAATTGTTGTTCAATAAGATGAAAAACTGTAAGAGCTGTATAAAATGTATTACACAGTGTAAAATAATGTAATATGTAATAGACATTGTCTCAGGATGTCTTTATTTTCTGGCTTTTTCTTTTGTTTTGACAAGATAACAGCACTCTCCTACCCTGCCATAATATCATCTCTGACAATGCCATATAATGTTAGAGACCATTGTCCATACAGAATCTGTCTGGATCCTTTAGAGGTCTTAACATGCTGACATTCATATTCAATACACATAATAAATATTGGCAGCATGTTGGCATTATAGTATTACACTGTCCTTATGCCTGAATGAAACAACAATTGCCAACAATGGACATGCGTTCTGAAGAGTGTTCATTCAGTTGTTCATTATTATTGGGATGTGAAGACTAAGAAGGTGAAATGTGTTTTCCTTTTGCATTGTTTACTGGGACTAACTTCAGTTTCGGTCCTTCTGCCTCGTTAATAATAAATGATGATATGTACATGGTGGGGAAAAAAATAATTTGAGCGACACATGACTATAAAAGTTGCCCAGATCTAATTAAAAATAATGTGTGTGGCACAGCTCTGCAAAATCTGATGCACAGTCTGCGTCTCTTTTAGGTGTTAAACTTGCAGATGTCGGATGGTGGTCAAGGAGACGCCCCAGCTGATGAGGCGAAACTGCATGGAAAACCTGACAAAACCCTGCGCTTTTCTCTCTGTAGCGACAATCTCGAGGGTATCTCTGAGGGTATGGGTTCCCAAAACTGCCAGCAGAGGACTCTCTTACACTTTTAATAGCTGTTACATGCAAATATAAACATAAAGACAGGCATTTATGTAATGTATAAATGTACATTGAAAATTGGTGCTGCTGTTGAATTTTACAGTCTGGTTGCAGAAATGCTCTTGTTCGTGTAGGGCCGTCCAATCGTTCCAACTCTGTCTCGTCCCTGGACCTGGAAGGGGAATCTGTCTCAGAACTTGGCCCAGGACCGTCAAGCAGCAATGGTGTAGAGGCTCTGCAGCTACTAGAGCATGAACAAGGTATGGTGTGCGCTCAAATATGTACTTAGTAATATAATCAAATTAATGGTTATTTAATATGGAGAATGATTGTTAACATTTTAAGCCATATATGAAAAATGTCTTTTTGCTGAATGGTGAATCTTACACCAAAAACAATACTTTACAGGGCATCCGCTTTGTTTTGTTTTTTTATTACACAGTGTACATGCTTTAGCTCTCCTCTGATAATCATCCAGTTTTCCCAATAATACTGTGACGATGGCAGTGTTTGTGTGGCTGTATGCTGCTGTTGGTCACAGACCACTAAGAGACACAGAGAAATGGGTTTTTCTTACAAACAGTACAGATCGTTGATGTGGGTGTGTTCCATAAGAAAATATACGTGTGTGATTCATTGGATAAAAAACTAAACTATTAACTTGGCTTGGAGTGGTATACCTGGTTTGTTGGTATTTATTTATCATAAATTTGATGTTTGTGGTGTAAAAATTGACAAGAATGCAATTCTTTATGCACAATTCATCATTAATGTAACACACAAGCCACCACCATGGGTCTTACCAGACTGTGGGCAGTAAGTTGTCAGCTTTGCTAACTGGATCTCTGCATTCAAACCGCTGTCACTCAGCCAAGACTCCATAAACACAAACACATCGTTCCCAGAGTTTGTCTTGAAAAGTTAGTTGTAGTTTGAGGGGATACAGTTTATTGTCAAGAGACTTTTGATTTGAGACCCTTTTTCTTTTAAAGTTGCTGCCAGTGCCGGCTAACCATTTTGTGTTGTAAGTAGTTTGACAACCTAAATATTAATGATTAACTATCATACCTATCATTTAGCACAAGAAAAAGCAAGGCAAGGTGAAACAAAACCTAAAAGGGTTGGTTATTCAGTTGATTGCAATCCACAATATCAACGCTTAAGGCTCCAAGAATGCAAAATTTATTTAAGTATCCAACTCTTACTCAATTAGTTACTCAAATTATGAACTTTTTAAATTTAAATGTGTATTATAATATTAAATTAAATTACAGCTTTAGAGAGAATAGGCTGCAGATTTAAACACACATATATGTTTAATGAAAACTTATTTATACTCTTATATAAACAGATACATAGTATGAGCTACTGGTAGTGCAGGAAAGGGCACAGATCAGGAGTGGTGTATGCCAGTATATGGGTGCAATGTATTACAAAGTTGTCAATTGTAAAAAGCAATAAGGGAATATCAGTGTTAACATCTTTATTTCATTATGTTCTTTGTCTGTTGGGTTAGAGTGAATGAAATTATACAGACTGCAAAAGTGCTGGTTGGGTATACCAGAGATTCTTTAATATTAATGGAGATAGCAGTTGCTGTTTGCCATCGGCATAAAATATACTGCCACGAAAGTTGTCAAGTTGTCAACAGGTCATGAAAATGAAAATCCCACTGTGGGATGAATAAAGGATGATCTTATTTTATCTTAAAAGTTAATTTTGAGGAATTCATTACTGATAACTGGTTATGTTATTCTGAAGTAATGATCTGATTTGAAGCTGCCTAAAGACACTCTTCTGGGTGACTGCTGCTAATACAGTCTGTTAATATTAATGTGAACATGCCTTTTAGCCAAAGCTTTTGAAAATTGAAGTTAAATATCAGTTTGTGTGTTTACCAGTTAGTAAACATGTGCTACTTTGTCCTGATTCAGCTTTTGTTTCTGGTTTGGCTTGTATTATTTAGATCATTAAGCAATTTATGTTGAGCTAATGTCTGAAAAAACAATACAAGGCATTCTATTTTTTGTTATATCGCAGCTTAAAAGTAGATTTCAGGTATGCAGCTGATGTTCATCTGGTACTTTTCCAAAGTATGTTACCTTTTTGTTGGTCAGACAGGGCAAGACCATTGCTGTTGCATGTCTCATAAAACTTTTATTTTTATGCATTGGATATATGATGGCTCATTTAAAAAATTGATGGAAATTTTTTTGTGATATTTGTTCACAAAACAGCAGTTTGTTGAATTCATTGCCACACACCAAAAGTATTTGGACATAAACTCGTTTTTGTACCTAGTGGCCAAATGACATCAAACTTTATAGGCTGTAATAGAATGCTTACATGTACATACCATTTACGTTTTGTTAAGCCAGTCAAAATCCTGTTAAACGCTAATTGGCTAATTACGGCCATATATTTTCAATTATGAAGTTGTCCTTAATATATCCTTTATAGAGTACTGTAAAGTTGCTCAATCAGATGTACAGTAGCTGAGAAACAATATTTTGTTCTGAACAGTATTTGTCTGTTATAGCGTCCCCTATTGTCTAAATGACACCAGACTGGGTGGGTTTCCCCAAAGTCACCATACTTATAAGTCTCTTAAGTTTAGTAAAAATTTACCATTGGTTTTCAAATTTATAGGCATTTTTGTGAAATGAGCCCCACCTACTAGGCCTTAATTGGCCTGTGGCAGCCTAACTGTTGACAAATATTCAGTTTTGTGAGGGGAGTTAATAACATGCAGTGAGGCGTTTTTGTCGAATATTTCAGTGATTAACACAGAAAGAATTTTGATTTTATGTGTTATGGTTCAGGAGATATTTGACAAAACGTGAAGGCTTGCACTATAGTGCCACCATCAGGCCAATCTGTGGCATTTTTGGTGTGCAGCAAGACCTTTGTACAAAATATCTTCCTTCCGTGTCTGGGTGGCTTAAGATGGCTGCTCTGGAACAACTTTTAGGTAAAAATAAACAGGTAAAAAAATAATAATAAAACCCGGCAATTCGGGTCCAAGCACGTATGTGTCTAGTGAGGCCGTTTGGACCAGTGAGGCCTCACAAAGCCTAAAGCAGTTTGGTCCTTGTTTACAGACAGAGAGGCAAAACCTAAAGGAAGTGGCACTTTATCAAAAGACCTTCATTTGCCCAAAATAATGAGCAATGGTCTATTAACATTATATAGACTGAGGCTTATGTGTACAGGCCCTTATAGCATAAGCTGCTATAGTGGCACATTATAGATTAAATACCTTAGACTATGTCAGAAAAGATCCAAGAAATTAGATTATTGATCATTTGCCATAAATAATGAGCAGTGTTCACTTTATATAGACTGAGGCTTATGTGTCCAGATAATTAGAGCATGGATTAAAGAGATCATTTATATAAGAACACGCCATTATACGACAAACATTTCAGTTTCTGAAACAGCTGTATGTGTAAGGCTGTTTGGTTCTCAAAGTATGACCCTTTGATATGCATGGAATTGATAGACCCCATGCATACATAAGGGGCTGCTGTAGCAAGGAGAAGTGAAGTTAATGCTGTTAGATGATGTCAGAAAAGATTGAAGTGTTCTGATTGTTGATCTGGGGCCTTGGACAAAGATGTGTACCAAGTTTTATTAAGATGTGTTTAAATGAACAGATCGAAATAGCAAAGGAGTAGTGCATTTTACTGAAACATGTAATTACAAAATTGTCTAGCACTGAGAGCTGAATCAAATGACACCAGAAGTTCATCTTTAAAGTATGTAATTACATAGTAATAAGGTTTTGAATGATTTAAAGCTTTTGTAAATGTCAATCTGCACCAAAATTTGTACAGCTCATCAGAGCCTTAGTTCCTACATGCCTGTTAAAAAATAGAGTTGATCTGAGTAAAGGCTGAGGAGTTATAGAAATATCAGCTGTAAAAGCCAAGGCAGAAGTTTGGTTCATGTATAGAAGTCATGCTTTTTTTGTAAAAAAGTCAAACATTTTTTTGATAATTATTTACCTAGAGTAGAAATATTTACCATAAGTAGAAATGTGTAAGTAATCTGTAATAAACACTGTTTTATATTTTATAAAGTGATTTGTTTTGACCAAAGGAATCTGGGAAAAATGTCAAGAAAAAACCTAACAAATACAAAAAGGGCCCTGCACTAAAAATCTCAGCACTAACAATAGGGTTATAGGGTGCACTAACAATAGGGTTGTAGGCCCCTTATAATCAGAAAAATGCTGAATGTCTACTTTAATTATGGGTCTGCCCGATAACCAGTTGACATCTAGTACAAACAACGTGTGTTTTATAGATGTTCCCAAAAGACTGTTGAGCTTTGTGTGAGCAGTCAGTTAATTATACAGTACTTTTCTTACCTATGGTTCTATTCAGAAGTTAACTGACTGGCTGTATAGCTAATGCTGTGTGGTGCTGTGTGTTTGTGTACCTGAGAGATTAATGTTAACCAATGTCATTTTTTTTATTTTTAGCCACCACACAGGATAATCTGGATGATAAACTCCGCAAGTTTGAGATACGAGACATGATGGGCCTGACGGATGATCGAGATATTTCAGAAACAGTCAGTGAAACCTGGAGCACTGATGTCCTTGGCAGTGACTTTGATCCCAATGCAGATGAAGACAGACTTCAGGAAATAACAGGTAAGATGCAGTTCTACTTCCTGTCTTTGTGTTTAATGGGATATTATGCAAGATAAACAAGCTTTTTTTTTTATTTGACAAGATTTTCAGATTAAATAGTTGCCCTGTGATTATTTCAAATTGCAATTGAAGATTTAATCGGTGTGAAAAATGATTGGATGCTGTAGCCTGATATTGTTGACAATTGACATGTAACTTTATGATGATGCTTCAAAGGTGATTGCCATCATGTTGGAAAAGAGCATGGGCAGAGGCCTGGTGAGGACTCATTTATCCTTGAACATCTTGCACATAATGTTTTTTTAATTTATATATTGTTAAATTTATTTAAACATTGTTGTAATGAGATTATAAAAAACATTTACTCTATACAGCTTACATGTTTCTGTGGTTTAGATTTAAATAATGAAAATTATGAAAATATAATACTACATATCTTTTTTATGTCAATCACATTAGACTGCAATACTGTAAAACGGGCTTCAGGCTTTGGGACTTTGTGACATGGCTGAGAGAAAACACCTCAGAAATGGTGTGCATTGTATCTGCTACTGGATGCCTTGAATTTCCCTGTGGCATTAATAAAGTATCTATCTATCTATCTATCTATCTATCTATCTATCTATCTATCTATCTATCTATCTATCTATCTATCTATCTGTCTATCACACAGCGGAATCATGATAAACCCTCAGGGATTCGAGCCAGGCTAAAAGCTAACATTGTAGTTGGCTCTATGACCTCACCCTACAGCTAACTGTTCAGGTTGAACACTGTGCTTATGTGTTTACGTATGCAGCCATCCAGCTAGCGCGGCTGAGAGCTCACCACAGAAAACTCACTATTGTCTTTATTGTGGCTGTATAGATTCCCACTTATCCTGAACAGACTCTTTGGGGCTTGGTTAGTATGTGCATCTGAAGAATGTGCACAAATGAGCATTTTTCCTCACGGCTGAGGACTTTAACTGTGCAAATCTGAAGTCAGTGCTGCCTCAGTTGTACCAGCACATTGATGTTGGCACTTGTGGGGTTAACAGATTAAACCTTGTACACATCAACATCCTGGCACGTACAAGGCTGGACCCTGCCCCCACACTGGCTGCTAGCAAGCGTACAAACCTCTGCTCAGATATGCCAAGAATGTTGTGAATATTGTCATATCAGCACTTCAGGGCTGTTTTGACCAAACAGACTGGAATGTTGACTGGGAGCTGCTACATGACTGCCTGTAAGTGCTTAGATGAAGTGACTTCTTTCATGACCATTACTACATGTGCCAACCAAAAGCTGTGGATGATTGCAGAGGTACAACTTTCCACAAAGAATCCATGAAAACTGGCATTTAGGCCATTATGGACAACAAAGTGACATCAGAGTGACTTCACGTTACGTCTCACAGAATGATTTCTGCAGACTATTTTAAGCGCACAACAAGACAGCAAGGAAGACCACCCCATCCAACCGAGCACTTAATCTATTCGCAGTAGATGTTAGGATTGCTCTTTCCTGAGGTAACTCTCGGAAGGCTGCTGGTTCTAAAAACATGCCTAATGAGGTGCTCATAATATTTGTAGACCATGGTGTGTGTTGGTGTGTATACATCCATTACTTTTCAGGCCTACAGCACATTGCAACCAGATTTGGGACAAGGCAATTAGGTAACAAAATAATGATATAATTTCAAAGGTGATTGCAATCCTTTGGTATAAAAGACAGTATCAAAAGGGAGAGTCTTGGAGGAGCACAGATGGCCAGAGGGTTCCCAATTTGTCAACAAAGCAAGAGAAATTAACTAAATGGTTAAAACAATGTCAAAAAAATTTTGGAAGGGATTTACAGGTATTTATTTATTTATTTATTTCCCTCTACAGTGCATTATGTAATTAAACAATTCATGGAATTTCAGTCGCAAAGGCTAAGGATGCAAACCTAAACTAAACACCCATGATCCCTCAGATGGCACAACATTAAGAACAATTATTCAGCAGTAGCTGATATAACTACATAACCAAGAATTACTTTGTTATACCTTTATCAAGCACTACAATACAATGTTACTTTCAAAAACGCCACCTAAAACGTTTTTGCTGTGAAAAACAGAAGCCTCATATTAACGATGTCCAGAATTACTGTCGATTTCTTGCGACTCTGAGGCATCTGGGATGGACGATCACACATTGGACACATATCTTGTGGTCAGACATAATCACTATTCCAGTTGTTTGTGGAAAAGACAAAAAGGACCGTCCATCAGCAACAAGTCTAAAAGCCAGGGTCTTTAATTAACTTCAGTGGAGGCAACTGTTTTATGCCAGGTTCACATTACAACAAAAACTTTGAATTGCTGACTTTGTTTTTGAGATCTATTTACAGTTATGGCATTTAGCTGACGCTCTGATCCAGAGTTAATCATATTACAGGTAGGCAAATGTGGTGTTAGGAGTCTTGCCTAAGGACTACTATTGGTGTAGCACAGCCTAGTAATCCAGACTGTGATTCGAACCCCAGTCTCCAATTCACTGCCAAGTACTAGGCTTCCTGTCAGTTATTCATTTGCAAAACCGTCTTACATGCTAGCATTTAGTTTTTTGTTTTTTGTTGACTATCCACCACTCTACACCACATTTGGTTCTCCATTATATGTTGTTACCTTTCATTTCTTTTCGTTTTTTTGGTCTCTCTTTGTCTTTCTTTCATATACACTTTCACTGTCTTTCCCACACGTACTCTCACTCACTCTCTGACATTCATACGGTCCCTGCAGCCTTATTGACCTTGATCCCTTCTCATTTGCATCCTTCATTTTTCATACCTCGGAATATGGCAATGGGGGACTTTTTCCATCATTAAGTGAATTTACAGTGATTTCCTTATGTGTTTTCTCTGAGGGATTGGGTTATGAGATGCACATTAAATATCCATTAATACCTCATTATCCAACTGATAAGATTACCATGATAATGAGGCAGAAATTCTAATTGTTGCACTACTGCGGGTGCCACTCATTTAATCATGCACCTGAAAGATGAGCAGCCTGGAGCCGGTGCCTCATTCACTGTAAACATGACTAGTAGGGGAAAGCTCTCCTGCTGCCCCACATACATATATACACACACACACACTGAGCATTTGCTGAGACCTGCTGAGAGATGCTACTGATGACCATCGTACACCCACTTGTGTTTTTTCATTACCCACACCACACCCCTCTTTCTGGGCTATTGCATCTGGTGTTGGGGAGAAGGCATGTATGTGGGTCACTGTAACAAGGTTGTCAGTACTGCCCTGCACACACTACTCCTCAAAGTCAAGTTTTATACATCTGTATGCATGAGTCATAAGGAGGTGCTGTTGAAGAATATAAAATACTGGAACATTGTTCAAAGAGTGTATTAGATGGTTACTGTTTGCCTGTAAAACAAAGATTGATCTAATAAAGAATTAAAAAACATGGATTTAGGTTACCTGCATCTTTAACCGTTAACTACCCCATGTGGTTTTTCCCTTTTTGGTCATTTCTGTCTTCAGTGGACTCTTATTAATACATATGCTGATGTGCATTGTATGTATTTAGGGGCTACCATGGAGAGTATGCTGGGGAGTCTTCTTTGTTTGCCAGGGCCTGGGTCTGTTCTTTTGGACCCCTATGGGTCTACCATATCTGAGACCACAAGTGAGGCCTGGAGCGTGGAGGTTTTACCCAGTGACTCAGGTAAGCAATACAAAATAAACACACTTTTTTGTCAAGTCTAAGTTGTAAAAAGTTGTAAAATTATTGTGAAGGATTTTTAAACGTTTAAATTTAAATGTTTAAAAATATATTAAAGTGCGTGCATGCGTGCGACCTCCAGTGTGGTGTGCGACAAATACAACGTCCAAGTTGTTAATGTGATAGTTAGTGGTATTGTGAGTTACATACCCTAAAAAACATGCAACAATATGTAAAACCCTAAATTGCATGAAAATGTTTTTCTGAAATTGATGCCTACAACAGTGAAAATTTATACTAGAAGTTGTAAATGTTCAAAATGTGGAGAATCTTTGTGAATTATGGCCAAAACCAAAAGCTGGAATTGAACGCTTGTGACCTTTGATACCTCAAATTGCGTTGCATGTAAAACCAACATGCGTCCATAACTGTATTATTAAAGGCCATTTGTATTGTAGGCCTCAACATCATTTTACAGGTTTCAAATACTTGCTGGTATTTCTGAACGAGAGCCTAAATACTCATTCTTGAAACCACATAAACATTTATTTTTCAAAAATAACCTAATGTATGCTTGGTACTGCAGTATGTCCAGTAACCACACAGAATAAAGCCTTTTTTAAATCTTGGAAAGTAGCGGTAAAAGTTGAACCCAGCCAAGCTACAGATAGTGGAGCAAAAGAGTTTAGGGCTTTTGGAGCTACAGACTGTGTGAATGCCAAAAGCCTTGTCTGAAAGCAGGTGTCCCCTTTTGAGCACAGTGTTTTAACCACTGCAGTGCTTTAAGAAAACACAGTGACTTTGCACAGAGGGGCCATGTGCTTGCAGGTCATTAGCAGGATATTACACTGATTTAGCCTATTGTCCTTCTGGGTTATACAAACAGTTTAATTTAACATCAATTTAGGTAAGTGCGGGTTTATTAAAACTTGCACTAGAAAAGTTTGACTTTTCTCTGTTTTATTTGACACAGCAGTTTTAACATTTTTACAATGACAAAAAGACAGCAGTTTTCCAATCACTATGATTGTATAATAGCTATATTTTACAATAAATTGTAATTTCTCTTTGTATTTTCATTTAATTAAAGCTACCTAAATAAGTTTTCCAAAGTTCTGTTTAACTCAAACTCAAAATGTTTAGTTGTAGTTTTGGTTTTGTGATGCTTGATGTATATATGGTTGTGTTTTGTAGAAACTGCAGATTTAAAGCAGGAGGAACGTTTGCAGGAGTTGGAGAGTTGCTCAGGGGTGGGCAGCACTTCAGATGACACTGAAGTCAGAGAAGTCAGCTCCCGACCCAGCACACCTGGGCTAAGTGTTGTCTCAGGTACATACATACATACATACATACATACATCCCATTTCTCACTCTTTTTTTTAACCAGCGAATCAATCTTTTTTTTTTTTTTAATAGATCACGCAATACAATTTTTTGAAACAGTTCTTTATTAAAGATATAAAATGTGTAAAAAAAACAGAATGCCGTCTTCTTTCACATCGGAGTTAAGTGCCACTGCTGTATCTTCTTAGCTCTTTTTATTTATCAGGGTTACAGCCCCTCCAACCCTGACATTGTAATGTATATTAAGACAAATGACCTGGTGCACAAGTGCTTACAGGTAGCTCCCATATGCCTTTCTTTGAGGACTTGGGCAGATGCGAATGGCCTTTTCTTTTTCAGACTATCTTCTTTGATCACCCATTTTGACCGTTTTCTGGGGTCCCTATATCCTTTCAGATTGTTGTTGTTGTTGTTGTAATAATTTTTGTATTATTATTATTATTATTATTATTATTATTATTGTTACTTTTTTGTGTGCTTGTCTTGCTACACTCACAGAGCTACATTGCCTCTACAAGACATTCACCATCTTAAGACGTACAGTTAATCTCAACAACACACATTCAGTTGTCTGATACCCTTCATCTATAGGATCAGGAACAGATGCATTATGTTCTAGAAGATCAGTAATGACTGAGAGGGAATTTGATTGATATATACTATTTCTTAATATATTTTGTTAGATTGATTAGTTTTGTTAATAATACATAAAGATAATACATAAGCTATCAAATACACATACACTCACACATCAGAATATTAATTACTGTTGTATTTTATCTTTCTTGAAGTGGATAAGATATTTATTTTTATTTCAGTAAAGTTATATTAAATCATCCAGTCTACTTTAAAAGCAAGTCTAGAAATAATGTTTATATTCAAGTGAACACACTCTTTAAAAGCATGTGGTTGCTTAAAGTGATGTGCTTAGACATGTTTTTGATATTGAGTACCACTAATAAACTACTAAATTCACTGCTAAAATGCAAAACTAAGTAACCATGAGTAAAATTATTTCTTCTGCTCTAACGTGGCAAGTGAGAACACCCAGAGACATCTGTCAAGATAGAAAGGTCAGAAGTACCTGCAAGAATTCTGTACAATTTCTGACAACAGCATAGTATGCTTTTTCAGTTCAGTAGTGCATTTCTGAATTTCCTAAGTTATCACAGAGCAGTTTTAGAGAGGGTCCAAGATTTCCTTGAGCAAGCCAAGGGCAAATGTAGCCAGGATAAAGTACCCTAGAGCAAGAGGATAAAACCTTGAGAGGAACCAAGACTCGAAAGGGGAACCCGTCGCCTTCTGGTCAACACTGGATATCAAAACAAGCGCAAAACCAATATTAAAAAGATAAGAATGTACAGTTATATGCAATATTTAACAGAATACTCATTAACTGTTAGAATCCTACGAGAGTAACAGTGTGATACAGAATGAAAATTGGTCACTATTACAAGTGAAACCAGTGATCACTGTAGGTAATTGTTTTACAGTAAAAACTAGAATATTCTTTACTGCTGCAGAAAGGCTATGGTGATGATCTGGCTGCAGCATTCGTGACTAACTGAAGCTTGTTAAGGCTGTTGCTGGAACAGCCAGAAATTACAATAATGGACTACATTTTCTGCATCGTGTAGCGACAGTAATATTAGTAATATGTTAATTAAAGACCATAGGTTGTTACATGTATATGTATATCTGTGTGTGTGTGTGTGTGTGTGTGTGTGTGTGTGTGTGTGTGTGTGTGTGTGTGTGTGTGTGTGTATATATATATATATATATATATATATATATATATATATATATATATATATATATCCTTTTTTTCCCTATACATTAACATATACATTAACATTCTATACATTAACACATGTGCCTGGTGCTACTGAGAAGCTGTTTAGATTAAGCTGAAATGTAGACCGTTTGTTTGAAGCAGCTTTGGGACCCAATAGGATTGTATTGTCTGAGGAGGAGGAAGACATCCAGTCTTTAATATCTTTTACTCTTATATCTTGTTAAATTGAAAATGATCTGGTTTGGCTAAAAAATGCTATCGTGTGCTGTCAGCATAGCAGTGGAAATTTAAGGCTTGTTTTCTGATAATGATGTTTATTGGGGATCTTTTGTGTTTGTGTTTTTGTGTAGGTATTAGTGCAACATCTGAAGACATCCCTAACAAAATTGAGGACCTGCGCTCAGAATGTAGCTCAGACTTTGGAGGCAAAGACTCTGTGACCAGTCCTGATGGAGAGGAATCTTTGCAAGGTACAAACACACTGAGTTAATAGGAAAGCAGTCACTGAACTATTAAGTCACTGAACTATCAATTATCACTGTCAGTTTTTTCTTATACTCTTATGTATTTCAATGATCTCTTGATCTACTGAAAGAGTAGATGGGTAATTTAGTAATTAAATACCAATAATTAAACATTACCAATAAACAATACTCTCAGATAACTGTCCATCCTATTCAGGTTCTTTGATCTGGGGTTAACACATTTCCCGTTTTCCTGTCCATTTCTACATGTCTCCAGGAGCGCATGCTCTTTCCTGTACCCCTGTACAAGCTGACTCTCTGCTGGCCATGTTCGATCCCCTCTCTACTGCAGAAGGTAACGTTAAACACAGCTTCTAAATATTATTAAAGTTGCATATAGCTTTGGGATATGCTAGAAATGTCTGTTGTGCTTTTTGAAACTTGCACATATTAAATTAAATAAATACATTGGCTTGGTTATACATTAACCCTATCATAACACTTCGTTAACCCTATCAGACCTTGAATGATTTGAAATTATTTAGACTTTAATACAATGAAATAGTCAGCATTGGAAAGACTATAATTTTAAAGTTAGCTTAAATATCTGTAGCTCAAGTGGGGAAACTAATAAAATAAACAGCAAGTCTGTTGTATTTCTCAGTTTGTGTATTGAGACTAATCAAAATAAGAGCGATTGAGTTCCTTAGGGTTTTTTATTAGTGCAACAAAAACATGCACTGATATACTGATAAGTAAACATACCTTCTATATATAATCTGTCTAATATTTCAGCTGCACCGTATAGGTATACTGTGATGCATTGTAGAACTTTGTATGTTTTGTACATAATAAATAAAAACGTTTTAAATTCTGAGACCGATCACAGTATACTCATGTACATTGTATACACGTTTCTTTGTACTGTGTAAGGAACAAAGTTTATTTATTTATTTATTTATGTGTGCGTTTTAAGGTTAAATGGTTAATTGTGGCCTAAAGTTTTTGTTCCCAGCAGTAGTTTGGAATTCACTGAGTACATTACTCAATGAATGATATACTTATTATTGATAGCAAAAGAGAGAGAGTTAAGACCCAAAACCAAATTCCGAAAATGTAGTACTATGTAGTTGTCTAGTTAGAATTAACATGCTAGGTATGTTAGGCTAGCATGTTCATGCTAGGTTGAGATCTATGCAGGTTTCATGTTTGTATCAGCTGATAGTAACAGCTGTATTTCAGTACTGAATCTTTTACATTTTTCCTGTTTTAAAAGTTGAGATTTTTTTTTGCTTTTCATTTAGTTTAAAAATGATTTCATTAAAAACAAACAAAAGTAAGGGGAAAATAAAGTCATGTGTATAGTACAGCATTAATTAAATCAATGTAATTTGTTATTATTCACCTTTGGAGCATGTTTGTGTGTTGCGCTGGTATGAATGGGTCAGACACAACAGTTTTGGTTTAAATATTGTGTCTGCTCACTGATCACTCTATTGGACCCTCCTAAAACGTTGGTCCACCTTGTTGATTTAAATTAAGAAATAGTAGCACATCTCTTGCTTTGCAGTTTTTGTTGATTATCCTCTAGTTCTTCATCAATGGTAAGTAGAGCTGTGGTGCAAAGAAAGAGGTGAATTGGTTCATAATGCAGTGTGCTTACAAGGAAAAGAATATTTGCTTCAGTCTTATTCACTTTGTTCTGGTTTCCTTGCTTCCTGACATTTAAATCTCTTAAAAGCCTTGTTCTTGCACATCTTGCTGATCAGCTGGAGAATTATAGCCCATCCAGTCTACATTGTACAGGTCGAGCAGACTTACTTTAAGCTTACTGGCACAGTGGGTGCAAGATTGTTTTTCTTATCTAGCATATAGCTCCTAAACTGTGTAACAACATTCCATAGACAAGGAGCACAATACTAATAGGCATTTTTAAACCTAGAATAAAAACATTTTTGTAGGATTTTTAAAGGAAAAATTTACGTTGGCATAGGTGAATAAGGAGAGCTGAGTACATAAAACTGACATACTGTAAACCTCAAGCACTTTTTCCTTGTTCAAATCCAAATCCTCCTTTTGCAAAAGAGCGCAGTAAAGCATGCCAATTTCACTGGTTCTCCATTTGGAAAAATCTACTAGGGATGCAAACAAAATTATTCATAATTATTTAAAAGACCAAATAATTTATATCAAACAGTGGTGTTTCTAATGATGCTTTTACTTTGTCTAGTTCTGGGATATAGACTGTAATATTAGTGGAGATTTTTCTTCTTTAGTTTAGGGCTAGTGCCATCTGCTAAGGGGTAAAACCCCTGTGAAGTGTTATTTTTCCACTGTGAGTCACACATAGGCGCACTGATGTTTCCCAGCTTTTATTCAATTTCAAGCATTTAAACCAAATGGAAATCTAGACAGAGTAAGGAACAGAACAGAGCCACTAGGTTTACATTACAGTGAGACAGACAGCAGCTTCATAGGCTGCATGGAGTGGCCAGCACATGTCAGCTGGAATGTGTTTATTTCATATTGTTTCATACTGTGCTTCGTTTTTCTTTGAAAACTAAGATAAAAATACATCCCATACAGCACAATTGTTTGGGCCCAAATCTGGCCCACGTTCCCTATTTTCATCTGGCTCACTTGCCAGATGGGTTAATGGCACTCAGGTGGATCTCTCCCGGTAGCAAGATATGGGTCACATATGCACCCCATTAGGGTCACGCCTCAGCTGAAAGTAGGGAACTCTGTTACTTCTGTGTCAGAAGAGCACCAGATCTGTTTGGGACAATTGAGTCAATTGCATGTTGTAAATATGTTAGCCACCCTTGGGTCACAGCAGGTTATATACTGTACATCTGTACTGTAAGCTGTTTAGCTGTTTACCAGAACATGAGCTTCTATTCTCCTACCTGCACTGTACACTGAATATACTGTTTTTAAAACCACATACTTCATGGCTTCATATTGTTTACAACATTCTTCATGGCTTAATTGATAATATTATGCAGACTTTCCACAGCATTTAACATGATAGAGACTAAAGAGAGGGATAGCTTCACCCTTGTTAGCCAACTCCAAAAACTGTGGAATTTTGTCTAGTTGGCTGGGTGGCTTATGACTGCAAATGTGAGTGCATGCTTGTGTGAGTGTGTTTTTGTGTGTAAGGACAAGGTGAAAAGGGATGACAGGTTGCTAGACCTCACTGCAGGTGTTTTGGCACAGTGGTCCATCCCCACTGAGGTTGTGGCACAGGGCTGCCATTGGAATGCAGTCAGTAGAGATGCTGTACCCTTGAAACAGGTGGCCAACTTTCACTTGTTTCTGTGACAGCTCTCTCAAGCACCTGTGTTCACTTTTGGTTGCACTTTCCTACTGTGGTAAATGTATCCTCTGGAGTAGCTATCACAAGTGTTTTTGTGCCACGTGTAATCACACAGTAAAATAAATTTTATTAGTAAAATAATCGTTTTTACCATGACTCTTTACAGGTTCCCTGATGCTGATGTTGTAAATGCTGAATTAGACATCTGAAATTAACATCTGTGTACAAGCTAAAAAAAAAAAAATCTCTTTCTCTCTCTTTCACAGGCTCATGCACTGGCACCATTGTTAGACCCAAGGTGCACTATGCCAGGCCCCTTCACCCTCCCCCAGATCCTCCGATCCCAGAGTCTAATGCCATGGGACCGTCTGAGCCTCGTCCATCACTTTTTACTCCCCACTACCTGGCCCAGTCTGAGCTAGAGCACACCAAGCAGAGGCACTCGTACCCTGAGCGTCTGGTCAGAAGTCGCAGCACCGATGTGGTGTCTGCAGGACGCCGACCCAATAGTGACCCAGGTCTGAACCGCAGGACCATGGTGGAAGAGAGGGATCAGGCGAATGTCTATTCAACAGGATCCACAGCCTCTCCAAGCAAAGACTTACTACGAGTAGAGGTGTGTAGGACATCATGTTGTCATGGTCCTGCTAGCTGCCTTTATTAGTACTTGGAAGATTTATTAGAATTACACTTGATAAATGAATTACATGTGCTGCTTTTTGTATGTATGTTCAGGCTGAAGACCGGAAGGACAGTGATGATGAGAAGTCTGACAGAAACAGACCTTGGTGGAAGAAGCGCTTTGTTCCCGCCATTCCTAAAGGTGAGAAGTTGCTCTATGATGGCCAGGGGTACTTTTATGACCCAACTTGCTCTCAGTTAATTAGAGACTAGGATACACAAAGACGTTCATGCTTATAAATCACTTACACAAGTTTTTTGTGTAGTTGGAAGTATGGTGTTTTCAGTCACATTTGCTTAGATGCAGTCCCTTTTTTGACTAGTGATCATGCAAAATGAAATCAGTCTGTTGCTGTTTGTGTCCCTCACACAGTGCTCTATTGGACTGCAGAGAGTGAAATCCCAGGTAACCCAGTATCTCTCATGAGTAAGCTTAAGGCTGAGTCTTTCATGTACGGAAGTCCCATTCTAGATCCAGTAGACTCACTCCTTGTCCCACTGTGTGATGGCTGAAGCTGTGACTTGCCTCAGTGAAGCTTTACATCCTCATCCATACAATTTTGTTTGCTTTTTTTTAATTTAGTTTGTTGTGTGATGGCAGGTACAACTTTCAGGCACGTTTACCTTTTAATGAAACAAATTAAATTTGTGGTCATATATGAAATGAACAAACATGTTGCAATTGTGTTTACAAATAAAAAATATATTATGCAGTTAAGTGTTTATTAAATATTCTTTTTCTGCTGCAGGATTTTTTGATGTTGTAGTATTAATTATTAGGCAATTTTCTTTTTAGTCTTTTGGTGTAGTTGATGAGGACTGTAACTTGGACTCTTCTGTGATTATCAGAGAATACAGTGTATACTTGTTGTGCCTTCTGATTAGTGGTTTAGTAGTTTAATACCAAATTATTTTGTTTTTTTTATAGCACCAATTGCAGCATTCCGAAAGAGGGACAAGCAGGAAAAAGATGAGCAAGGAGCAGAGAGGGTCCCTCAAGGTCTGCTGAATTTTATCCACATCCCTCTTCCTCTTTCTCATTTAGAAACATTGCACCTTTACATTGCTTTCTAATAGTAATTGTCCAATACATTGTGCTCCACACTGTCAGACAGACACTGGTAATGATTCTGACCTGAAATTTTGGTGGTAACATAGCGCTATCTTGTGAACAAAACCTTTTATCGTCTCATGGCTTTTTATTTTGTACTTATTTCTAATGGAATTTGGTTCCATTACATTTTGTTCAAAGGTGTGGTTTTCTTCTAATGTTTAGTTACCATTTTGGAGAAGTTTTGTTTCAACAGTGACAGCCTCTAAATCCTCAGCTCTATTGTCATGTAAATAACACATTCTCTGAAAGCCATTACGTTTCTAAAATTTACTTCTGGAAAAAAATTAATCTTTAAAGGGCCGTCTTTTAATTTTTTTTTCCTGCCTACTGGATGAGATTCCCAGTAATGTATTTTTGTTATTATTTATTTTTTTTAACCAATCTGTGTTATTCCATATGAAGTGAGCTTAAAGGGTTTGTAGAGTTTTCAAGCTGTTATTTATAGAACTGTTCTTTAGAGTACACCATTCTTTAGTTAAATTTAGGTTTAGAAATTTAAACTTGTATGGGCAATATGTAATAAACTACAATAAAGTTGCAAAGAATACTACCAGCACAACAGTATAAGTCAAAATTTAAAGCATGCACAACAGGGCGACCTCATATATAGTCAGTCAGGTACAGCGATAAGGCCCATCCTTGCACACGTCACATGTGGGGCAAAGCTTAAAATTTAAATCGTTTGCATTTGTCAAATCTACCCACCAAATTGTATTCCTTTCTGTTGATTATTTCTGCGAACAACTTTTATTTCGATGATGGGTATAGCTATAATTAACATAAAACCTGAACTCTCCCTCAGTTTAAATTGATGCCAACTGGAGACTTTCTGTCATTTCTGCCATTTTACTGGTCTGTTCTTTTGGCTCCTCACTATTTTCTCTCTCTCTTTTCCTTTTGCAATTTGTGCAATCCTCTTCATCTAAGCACATTGGGTGACAGTAATAATCAGTCCTTGCAGAAACACTGAGCTGTATGTAGTTATGTGGATTAAATGAAGCTACAGTGCAAAGAATTCAAAAGCATCAATGATCTATGATAGTAACTGAAGTACTTAAATTTCTTGAGGAATCTTTTCATCCCTAAAATGCATAACTGAATGCATATAAATCAGCTGTTGCTGACAAAAGGATTTAGATGCAAGTACCAGTAAGTACCTGCATAATTGCTATGAAGCTATAATTAAGTTATGCCTCAACTGAATACACAGCAATCTGTATATGCATAATCTGTTTCATAATTGTCTAAAGTATTTTTTAAGATGTACGAATGTGTGTAAGGTGTTAAAAGCAAATTAAATTGAATGAAGCAATTTTGAGAGTTTCTTGCCTTAATTATAGCTGTAGTATATAATAAAACACCATAATCTTTCTCTTTATTTTGGCTTTAAGCTCAACCCTTTGTAACCGTAAGGTTCAGCATTTAAATTAAATGTAGCTTTAGTAATTAATATTATGATCTGATTTGATATGGCTGTGTGTTTGTGTATGGCAGGTGTGTCAGATGAGCCTTCATTGCCTAAGCAGAGCTGTCATGCTCAGGCAGCAGAAGACATATTGGATAAATATCGGAACATCAAGAGAACTAGCCCTAGTGAGGGAGCAACAGCTGCAGCCTATGATGGACCAGGTAAAAATATGACTGACAAAAGTCACTGCTAGATTTGATCTGTGCCTGTTACTTGCTAATAACATTGTCCGTTTTATTTTTGTGTTTACAGCATAAGGGCAAAGGGCAAATTTGTAGTATTTTTTTAAACATGCAAATGTATGTATAAACTACATGAAAAAGAGTGAACATATGAAACTTGAAACACGTAGGTAATTGGTGCCTACAAAGTAGGGCAAGGCTATAAAATAGTCCTGTCATTATCGGCATAAGATTTGTCACTCTTAATTAAACAAAAAGCTTGTGACACCTGTCCAGTTGTGCAATTCCCAAGACTTAATGCACTCTTCTAGAAAAAGTCTTAGTGTTTTACAATGACGCACAACTAAATAGCAATAAAACACAATTAATACAAAATGGTAATAATAGAAAAATCACAGTTTACACATGATACCCAAAACATCACCAAAGTTTACAAACTAATAAAAGCAAGAGAATCCAAATAACTCTTAAAATATTTTTTGCTGAAAGGCACGGTCTCCCTTTGATTTTATTTTGTAAAAAGGGCTGGTAGACCGGCACAACAGCAGGTGTGGAATTTTAAAACTGCAGGTGAAATGCCATTTGTTAACATTTGTCATACAAGCAAGTGCTAAATGGTACTTTACTGACTATCAATACTAGGATAAGGACATATTAAATTGCTTGTATTTGCTAGCTACAATGTATACTACAGCTTTTTCCATAACAAATAAGACAAATAGCTCAGTGGATAAAACTGGTTGGACTGCTTTGATACAAGAATAATTTGTGTTTTGTACTAATCCTGCGCAATATTTTTTATATTATTTATATTAATTTAATATTTTTATTTTTAAATGACAAAAATCTTGTGTTTACCACATACTGTCAGCAAATCATCTCAAATCATTGACTATACTGCATTTTTTTATTTTTTATTTTTTTATTTAAAGCCTTGTCATCAATGTGGTTGGGAAGTCTAGGGTATTCCTGACTGGGTATTCCAACCTTTTTTTTATTTTTTTTATTTTAAGATTTCATAAAATGAGATTAAAGTTATTTTAATAATTAAAAGTAGAAAAAATTGTGAACACACTTTTAATGTTGATTTAATAACTGTGTTGTACAGATGTGTGTAGAGAGGGTGAGAGTGAGCACGACTCTCCTAGAGAAGAGGGCCTGCAGAACATCTCTACAGATGACCTACCAGACTCTGCCAGTCAGACAGCACAGCCTCAGGACAAGTTCTCCTTCAGGTCTGACTAACATGCACCTGTTCCCACTAGAAATCTTCAGTGAGTGTTGGCACCGTAATTGATCTGTCTCTATTCCCCTCCTACTGCTCTCTCCTTCTCTTGTCTCCATAGTGATGCTAAGAAGAAATTACGGTTGGCTCTATGCTCTGCAGATTCTGTTGTTTTTCCCATTATGCCCCCGGCAACTACACGGAACGGCCTCCCTGACCATACAGACCCCGAAGGTATATATTATAAACATGCGCATGGTGTGTTTAGCTGGCACCTAAATTTAGGTTCAACAAATACATTTTGGGGAAAGTTTAGAACTAGGGGTGTAGTAACTAATCGACAACCTGGATAATAAAAGCATTTAGCTGCAAATCTTGTTATTGATTAATCCCATCTACATTATCTGACTGAACGTACAAACAAGTGGCATAGGCTTGGGTACATAATTATGCATGACTAACATTGGCACCAGTATGGAACACTTCGCTTTAACTTCATCTAAAGAGACAGGTTTCTGTAAATTATGTAAAACTAAGCTTACGTGGCATGGCAGCATGCATGTCATGGGAGCACCTAGAAAAAAGTCTGACAGAAAATGCCGGAAGAATCAGCATGGTGAGTATCTGGTAACACCTCAGTAAAACTGTAGTCTGAAGTTAAATATATATAGTCTGCTTTTCAGCTACATTTTATTGAAAGTATACTCTAGTAGCAAATGCACTTACTCATGCTTCATATCACAGTTTCAGATATAGAAAATGTTTTAGGTGAATGAAAACAAGAGTTTATGAAAAGTGAATTTTAACTTTTTTATGAATGGTTATTAGGTGGGTTGATATTTTTAAAATGAAAATTTTGTTCATTTACTATTATATTAGTTAAATGTGATTATTAATAAACTATCGCTTAACTATTAATTCAAATCAGTATTGTGTTTTTGAAAGTTCATACAGTATCACTAAACATAATATTGTGATTCTAGTAATATTTTGTTCCAATGTAATTATATTACATTTCTCTCTCTCTCTCTTTCTCTCCCTCTCCCTTTCCAGACAATGAGATTGTATGCTTTCTGAAGGTGCAGCTGGCGGAGGCCATTAACCTGCAGGATAAGAACCAGATGGCTCAGATCCAGGAGACGATGCGCTGCGTCAGCCGCCTCGACCCCCGCACCTGCAGAAAACTGCTCACTGCCATCGCTGAAGACTACAGGTGTACAGACACAGACAAAAGCGCTAACAGCCTTGAATGAGGACAAATGAACTACCATTCCATAGCATAAACATATGATTACATTTGAAGGCATGTGGTTATTATTCTGTCTGTGTATTTTGTCTCTGAATAATGTGTGTCTGACAGGAAGCGGGCTCCATACATAGCATATCTGACACGATGCCGGCAAGGGCTACAGACATCTCAGGCTCATCTGGAGAGGTTGCTGCAAAGGGTACTTAGAGATAAAGAAGTGGCTAACCGCTACTTCACCACGGTTTGTGTCCGACTGCTTCTAGAACATATGGAGTCGAAAATGCAGGATTTCATCAGAGGTGTGCATAGGTCTGTCTTAGTAAACACCACCATCAGTACCCATGGATCTCAGTAGCTAATGAGACCTCCTCTTGTTTGTTTGTTTTTATTTTTTTCTTCAATTATAGCATTTCAGGGCTTCACAGCAGCTGATGATAAGACTGCCGCTGTAGAGGATTTCCTGCGTTACCTGTATGGAGCCATGGCACATGATGCCATCTGGCAGTACGCCAGTGAGGAGCAGCTCCAGGATGCCCAGATGGCCATTGAGCGCAGCGTTATGAACCGCATCTTTAAACTGGCCTTCTACCCCAATCAGGATGGAGACATTCTTCGTGACCAGTGAGAGCGCTACATATACTTCTCTCTCTCTTTTTCTGTGTTGTATGTGTCTTCATTACATATGCCTATATAACTAAAAAAATGTTTTGTTTTGTTTTTTCTTTTTACCCCCCTCTTCCCTCTTTCTTGTCTCCAGGGTCTTGCAAGAACATATTAATCGTCTGTCCAAAGTGGTGACTGCCAATCACAAGGCTCTTCAAATCCCGGAGGTAATGCCGTTCTCTGCTTTGGAGACCAAAGGGTGTTCTGGGCCAGGGTTTGTGTGAATCACTAAAAGTCCTAGCAAATGTCTTAATCTTTTTTAGGTCTCTTCTGTTAAAGGGTTTACTTCTGTTTTTTTTATTTTATTTTTTTTTATATATACATTATTTTCAAGTGTGTATCATGCCCTCATTTACATCACACAATGTGTGTGTGATGTGAGGCTAATAAAAATCTGCCTAGATTTTGGGACGTTTAAAAGGATTTGTGATTATAAACATTCATATATCTCAAAGCCACTTCATTAGGTACACCTCCCTGTATCTACACTCACTGTTCATTTTATCAGTACAGTTGACCATATATGTGCACTAGTTTTGCAGTTACAGACATTTACAGCATTTAGCTGACACTCTTATCCAGAGCAACTTACATGGGTATTCATATTACAGGTAGACCAATGTAGTGTTCGGAGTCTTTCCCAAGGACCCTTATTGGTGTAGCACAGCACGGTCACGTGTGGTGGCGGCTCCCTGGTGGGTAGTGGTATTATCCGCTGAGCTACACCAACCACCAGACTGTAGCCCTTTTGTTTCAGTGCATACTTTGTTAGCCCCTTTCACCCTGGTCCTCAGTGGCAGCTGTCATTTGGTTGTTGGATCATTCTCAGACCTGCAATGACACTGACATAGTAGTGTGTGTTGTGCTGGTGTGTGTGGACACTCTGTCTCATCATTTTCTACTCCATTGAACACTCCTACCTTGTTGGGCCCCCTTGTATAAGTCAGAAACGGTAGCTCATCTGTTGCTGGCAGTTTGTATTGGTCATTCTCTGGTCCCTCATCAGTGGCCATATGGTGCATTTGGTTAGTAGACTATTCTCAGTCCATCAGTCACACTAAGGTGCTGTGTCTGATCCACTCAAACCAGTGCAACACACTAACACACCACCACGTCAGTGTCACTAAAAAGCCAAGAAAGATTTACCACCCATTTAATACCTGCTCTGTGGTGGTCCTGACCATTTGGAGACCAGGATACTGGAGATTAACAAAGTATCCAGAGAAACAGATGGACAATTGTAAAACTGTGTGATGGAAATGTTGTTGTTTTTTTTTTTTCTCTGTTTGGTTTTAGAGTTTGATTTTAGAAGTAGTCCAGCAAATCTGCTGGTAGGTAGTGGTAATTTATTATTATTATTTTTTTGTTTGTAGGTATATCTGAAGGAGGCTCCATGGCCCTCAGCACAGGCCGAGATCAGGACAATTAGTGCATATAAAACTCCACGAGACAAAGTGCAGTGCATCCTTCGCATGTGCTCCACCATAATGAACCTGCTCAGCCTGGCCAATGAGGATGCTGTGCCTGGAGCTGATGACTTTGTACCTGTGCTTGTATTTGTCCTCATCAGGGTAAGATGGCCTAGTAGTTGTGGACAGTATGAAAATATTTTATTGACATTGTGATCAACTATGTTTTATTACGCAGTTATGCTTTTTTTGAGCATATCGTTTTTATTACTATTCTTATTACTGTTACGGTTTATGTGACCTACACGTCCTATTTTGTCTGTTCCAGTTTTCTTAAATCTCAGAAAAACTAAAAATTTATGTATATTATGTATTGTGAAATGTTCTCAAAGTACTGTCTAATGATATTTCCCATATTTTCCCCCCTCCTACTTCTGTTGATTTTTTTTTTTTGCATGTAATTACGAGGGATGCACCGATCTAGCTTTTTCAGTTCCCGATACCAGCACCGATATATACACTTATATCTATCGATACCTGATATCAATTCAACACCATTTTTGAACGAATAAACAATATACTTACCATGTTGGAGCGACATAAGGCACTAAGATTTACATAAACAATACTTTACTAAGCTTACTCATACAGCGTACTCTCTGACTTTCTCCATGTTGATCCACCTCTACCTCCAGCCACTCAGGGGAGCCAAAGGGCAACCAATGAGCAATGAAGCGGCAAACGCTAACACCTGCAGCTCACGCTAGTTAAGCCTGAGAGTGCCAGTGCTTGGTTGCTCATGCTTGAGTTCACGTTGCCATGTGCATATGTCTCTTTTGACTCACTGGTGAGCACGCACTTTTTTCCTCCTGGCCCCCTGCTGGGGAACTGTCAGCTCACCTCGTAGCTAACTGGTCTGTGACCACGTCGACCACGGTTCAAACCTCGCCGAGCTGCGACAGTTCCTCTACAGATAGGCTCCATGGATTGATCTAACTATCTGATACCCGATCCAGCTGATATACCTCATATTGGAGCCGATATCCGAATCAAATATCGGATCGGTGCATCACTAGTAATTACCCCAGTTGCTCCAAAATTCACTCGATTCACGTTCACTATGTGAAAACACTGAAATTATGCAATTGAAGCCATTTAAAATAATTACCATCACTGGGAACTGACTACATTCATCCTTGGCCAGCAGTGCACTTGACAATATTTGAGACATACTCTCATCAGTTTGTTAAATTTTAAAACTATCCCTGTAGTACTTATTATACTTATTATAAGTTCTCTAAGTAAACCCACATTGGTGCACTGTTAAATGTGCAGAAGTGGCTAAATAAGAATGGACCTTTAAAGCCTTGTATATTGTTCATTTGTGTATTGTGAGGTGTTTTGTTTATACCTACCCTCTAAATCAATGAACAGAACATGCTAATAAGTATTATATTAATAAGAGATTATATCACTATGGGCATGTAAACACACATTTGTGGATGACATATATTATGAATAAGCACAGTCTCTTCAGTCTGGTCTCAAACCTACTAACCTTCTAACACATAGTCTTGGAGTTTTTCCTGGACTACTTTCTGTTGTCTTAAATAGGGCTAAGCTGCTAATGGACAACACTTTTACAATACTGTTTTTTCCATTTAAGACAAACCTAAGCTTTGTAGACTGCAGCAGAAACAAAGTCAAAAATGAGTGTAAACTTTCAGTAAAACATCTCGTTTTGTTTGATTAGTGTGTTTTATGTCTTTTCTTTAATATTTTTGTCTGTATTTGCCACTGGTTCTTCTGCTGTCAGGACCAAATCTTGTTTATCCATTTGTCTTGCCATTTGGTTCTTTAAACAGAATTTGGAAATGCCTGCTGCTTCTACAATTGTGTCATGATTAATGGACCAAAATAAATGATCCAATAATTAATATTTTCTTTAAGATTTTTCCCCTTCTCTTGCCAAGTCACCATTTTGGAGATAGAAGGTTTTGTGTTGATATATGCATCTGTGTCGGCCAAGTTAGAAGTGTGTCATGCATGCATGTGTGGTTTTCCAAAGCGAATCAATCTCTCTTTTTCTCCTTTTCTTCCTCCCTCCCCTCCCTCCAGGCAAACCCGCCCTGCCTTCTGTCCACCATTCAGTACATCAATAATTTCTATGCCAGCCGGCTGAGCGGGGAGGAGTGCTATTGGTGGATGCAGTTCACGGCCGCCGTGGAATTCATTAAAACCATCGATGATCGCAAGTGAAGCAGAACAGCCACCTGTATGGGCAGACTGTAGGAGAGAGAGACAGGGAGACCGAGAGAGAGAGACCCAGAGAGAGAGAGAAAGACAGAGACATGTCACCCAACTGCACTCTCCTTCACCAAACCCACCCAGCAAGGCAGTACCTCACTTTGCTTAGTCAATTCTGTATAGCTGTACATAGATCTTAGACATGTATACAAAAGGAGAAATAAAGTATATACAGTTACATGAGGTGAAACAGGTATGTCTTACTGTTGCGAGGGGAAATAGCTTATACTGACCTTAACTGATTTTGAAACTTTGGACTGCATCTCTTGTTAATATGAGCAAAATCATTTAAAAAAGCGTTATTGGGACTGTTTATTATTATTATTATTATTATTATTATAATCCTTATTATTTTCCAGAGGTAGCTTGGTTATTTAAAAATCTGGATGAATTAAAAAAAAAAAAAAGGGACCAGGCTTCCTTATGTTGACCATGTAGTCATGTTAGTGTAGGGACACTTAAGAGAATAATTGAGGAGCGATGCCTTCTATGTAAATTGTACAATCTTTTCACATTTAAAAGTCACTATCATTACACAGAATCATAGAGAAAGACAAAATGTCATTGCAATGGTTTGGTTACCATTAATTAAACTAATACAATATTTGAGATTGCTACTCTTATCACACATTTTACCAGGGCAGCTTGTATAATGAATGTAAGCGCGTGTTGGCATTGTTCATTTCTTTAAAGTTTCAAAGTTGTTCTCATCTGGACAATTTGAAAATAAGAGCCCAGGTATTTATATAAAATAAAAGTGTATTTATCATGTTCCACCCGTATTTAACCTTTTTTCTTTATACTTTATGTAGTTTAGTGAACTGACTATGGTGTGTAAAATGAATTCTCTATGGAGATTATGAAAATTTTTGGGGTAATGTTTTATTAGATCTGAGAAGACAGGGTTCTTGTGCTAACAAGTGGCTCAGCATATTTATAAGTTGATATCAGTGCCTTCAAATTTCAGTTCTGCGTTACACAAGTTCTAGTATTGATTTAGGTTTTTAACCATTTGTCCCTCTGCCCTTATCTTGGGGTTACATGGTTTTGTCATGGTTGCATTTACACCTAGATCAGTCTCATGGTTGCACAGCTTGTTCTTTGTCATATAAGAACACTGACATAAGATGGATACCCATATCATAAATCTACATCCAGACAATTTAGAATTCAGATAAGCCATGGGAACTCTGGAAGACTGCATAATCAAGCTAATCGTCAAGGACTCCTGATCGTTATTAATCACAAAATATTACGGAAATACAGTTTGTATCTTATTTAATTGTAACTACCTTATGACTGAACGCTGTCTGAGCTACTTTAAAATCATCAGTCATGATCATCCTGACCATTATCATGTGAATTATTTAGTACAGTGGGACTAATAAGATGGGCTTTTGTGCTATACGTGTGTGTGTGTGGGTAATAATTACATCTAGAGTAAATGCTTTTGTTTTAGAACCTGTTTTAGTCTTTGTATTTTGCTGACCAATCAGTGTTTGCATGCATGTTTTAAATTTGAATGCTAAACAACAAAAACAGCCAAAGTTCAGTGCGAACCCTGGTTCAAAACATGTACACTGAATGTCCCGTTTACCTAATTGTCCTTTCGAAAGGGGCTGTAAAGTGTAATGCCTACTATTCTTTTTCTGTTAAAGTTGTATATTTTCTTGCTTTCCCATATTTAAATGATGCATGAAATGTACTTCGGTTGCTATAACCCTATGTAGTTTCATTCTTTTTACTTGCACATGCAGCACTAACAACCAAAGCCCTTGTTTGCCGGGTACAAAAAAAGAAATCATTCTCTTTTTACATTCTGTGATGCCTTTGGCCCTCCAATCTTTGTTTATTTGGCGAGTACAGAGTATTCTGTCTCACTTGCAATACTGTTAAGGAGCATTGTACCAAAGCAATAGTTTGGTATTGTGGCATATGTAGTGACTTATTGTGAGATTTAAAACAAAAAAAAGCAAAAGTATCATAATTAAACACAGATATATATAATTTGAATAATAGAAAATGAGTAATAGAAATTAATATTTCTTCATTATTCGATTGTTTTAAATGTGAACTGTTAGTCAGGGTAGCATGATTTGCATTGTGGAGAAACATCTTAGACATCAGATGATGTATTTGTAACCCTTGATATCAACATGATCATTTTTGCATGAGGTTTTAGAGTTTAGGTTTTAGTGAGGTTTTAGAGAGTCTGGTTTCTGGAGAGTCTTTAATACAGCGTTTTACACCAAACGCTCTGAATGACTGATGACATAATTTAATATACTGTGTGTTGCAATGCCATTTAGAAGGAAGATGGGCACACTGGGGAAAGCAAAATACAGCCGAGTATAAATATTCTATTGGGGTATTTTATTTTTTTATCAGAATAAGCCTCAGAAAGTTTAAATATACAGGTCTGAAATTTAATACAAGATAAATATGCTTTAGAGGATCATCTTACAGCGTAATAGCTGAGGGTAACCAACTGCTTAACTAAAATGTATGCCGGTTCTCTGTATCTGTGCATTGAAGACAAGATGGCAGCACCATGCAGATAAGCTTTGTCCTGTTGCACTAGTGTCCTAAAGTGTGTTTAGAAAACGAAGGGTTAAAGGACCTCAATAACGTAGGGCTGGGCTGTCAAACTGTTCGTAACGGAGACCAAAGGTGACCTGGCATTGTACGAAATCGCACCACACCCCATGACAACACGTGACAACAAACAGGTCGTTTTGGCGCAGCCCATGGTTCCTCCTCACATGGAGTCGTTGGTCGTCTCCACCGAGACAAAATAGGGACTCGCCTCCAGATCCGTCTGTGTGCAAAGCGTCCAGCGTCGTGCATCCGCTTGTCAGTGGTGCTTTCACCAACATGATGACTCATGAAGGGCATCGCTGCTTGTTGAATGTCCACAGTTGTGGCTCTTGAGTTACTCCACACCTATCAGAACCAGATGGTTCGTGTAGGTCTACCAGATCCTTCGTGTTGCTAGTGCGTGCTTTCTCCTACCCATTGCGGCCAATATGGTATGATAATATCTGCACGACCGCTTCGGCCTGCAGTACGTCGATAAAACAGTTTCGCTTCATGGTATAGAGTAAGGTTACTGTCAAAAAAACCTCACACTTGTACGTGAGCACATTTATTGTACACAAAAGTCTGCTTTCATACATTTAAATATAGACTAGATGCATAAACACATTGTGCCGTAATACTGTGTTTTTTAAACATTGTTTTACAAAAAAATACAACCTGCAAAATGACCAAGTATACATATTTACAAAAAAGACGTGAATTATTACTGACACGGTTATGAAATCGGATCGAAAAGTGAAAAACGTGAAAAACGTCATTCGAGTTACAGCCCAAATGCATCGAGTAGATGACCAATCGATTCGGCACAGTACCCTGTGATTGGCAAGAGCTTATAGTTTCTCACTCAAAGAGTCGACTTTATTGGAATTGACTCGTCATCGCTGGTTCCGCTTACGACTGTTGGCTGACAGCAAGATGGCTAATATGAGTCAACGGCAGCACCACTCAGGTACAGTTTTTATTATTTTCTCTGTTGAGCAAAATAGTTTGACAGTGATTTATTTTAGATTGTTTACGTTTTTCAGGTCTCCGTGACTTTATATAGTATGTTGTCGTTGTAATGTTCAAGGACAGGAACGATATATGCCGCAGGCTAAACGCAGTGGTGTCGTTTAAGTTTAGTTTATCCTGATTTAGTACTGAGGAGCTTCCAGACTCAGTCAGTTTCCAAAACCTGGTATCGTGCTTTACTAAAGCGAACTCTAGCGAAGACGCATGCGCACTGTGCCAAATAACCCTAACCCTCTACTCGATGCATTTTGCCTGTAACTCCAATGACGCATTTTTGACCGTCGTTTCCCACTTTTCGATCCGTGTTCACAACTAATACTCTGTAATCATTCAGGCCATATGTATTAATATTTATATTGTAAATTTTACAGGTTGTACTTTCACAAAACATGCACAGCATTACGACAATGTGTTTATGTATGATTTAATCTATACGTGAATGTATGACAGCCGACTTCTGTGTACAACAAATGTGCGTATGTACGAGTGTGGATGAATGCGCACTAAAAATAACAGTAACCTTACTCCATATTCCTGGAGTCCTAAAACGTGACCCATCTCAAACTGCGCGAATTGTTTTCGAACTGTTGTCCGAGACATAGGGTGCTACCAACACAACAGCACAAGTCAAATGGAAGCGTGTACAACAGAACAGTCTTATATAGTCAAGTCAGCTACAGAGGTAAGGCCGTCTTTGCTTACGTCACATGCATGGCCGAGCATGAAAATACTCATTCCCATGTCTCACGATGTCAGACCTACTCACCGAGTTTAATTCTTGTTGGTTGATTCCCTATGGGGGTACTATTTTGTGACCAAATATAAACCTGTGTAGAATTCACAATGCTGATAAACAGTTGTTCTTTATCTTTAACTGGTCCAGGGAGAACGTCCATTCGTATATTCCTTCTTAGCTGAAAAGTGGAAAGCTGTGTTGTAGCTTAAAGTTCTGTTTTGGTTAGAAACGCTATTTATAGGGGTTTTTTTAATCGTATGTACCTGTTCTCTGAAGCAAGCAATGTATATAATGCATCCACATATTTTTTCCACTACAGGAAGGTTACATCAGAACATTTTATTTCCACTTTTTAAGCCAGTAAGCTTCTGTTATAGCTCCTCACTGAGCACAATAACAGCATGTCCACCAAATTTATTCATTGACTTCAAGTCTGACGAAACAAGGCCGGTCTCATTTGCCGAGCTACAAATAGCAGAGACCCCACTCACCAAACATTTAATTACCACTGACAAGTGTATGGCGGATTTGTAATTGGAGATTTTCTCCGTCTAATAGCTTCACTCTCCCTCACGCTCAGCACTCTGCTGCTTTAATTGTAATCTTTCGATCAGGAAAAAGTACACAGTGGGGTGTCTTTGCATCTGCTGATGATATCTACGATTGTTCATTTAAATTCAAATTTGGCTAGAAAAAGTTAATTAGTTGTATTAATAATGGAAGACGGGATGGCTTTTGTGTGGGAGAGATTGGGTTGATATGGAATGCCCACGGACTGCCCATGGTGAAAGAAAGATGCCCATTGAAGACAGAAATTGCACAAAAAGATACCTATGAATAATCTCTAATCGCACATCATGAAATGATTAATCCTCTTCTAATCCCATTTAAATTATCCCACAGGACCCAATAGCCATGTCAGTGTTTTTATTCCTCGGTGTAGAAACACAGATTCTGCTAGGTTAGGCAGTATGAGGAGTATGCGGAGAGCAGTTTGCAATTAGCCTTATCTGACGCAACGGTGTTGCATATTTATGTCAGATTGTTGCATGAGAATCTAAACAGCCTGAGGCCAGGCCCAGATGGCACTCAAATCATAGATCATCAGTCAGGTGAAATTTGTGCAAGACTACATACACGGTTCTCTATATATCCGCGCCCTCTCTTCAGAAATACTCTAATACGTACTTGCTTCGTTCGTTTCTGTTTTCTTTTACAGTAGCCTGTAGTTTTGCCTGAAATAATGGATGCTAAAGTTCAGTCATGCACAGGCACTTCACAGCAGTCGACACGTATAGGCCACGATGCCAAACTGAACGAAGCTTAGATTTAACAGTTTTGCGCGACGAAGGACTTTAAATGATAACGTCCATGCGGTTAGAAATTTGAAAGCAATTCCGTTAAAAAACCGGCAGATGGCAGTCACCCCACATGTAAAGACCGCACAGTGCAAACAAAGACAATACAGGAGTGTTGCATGTTTTATTTATTTATTTATTTTTGCTCTTGTATTGCTTAATGTAACCTGTATTGTGTGAAATATTCTGTTAAATCAAAAGAGAAATGCGAGTAAAACTTTACTGCACCGTTTATTCTGGGCGCAAATAGAGTATTTAAAGACTTTAATCTATAACAGAGCCCATGGTTCAGATTCTCAATAAGTGGGCAATGTGTATTTACATATTACTAGTAGTAACAATAGCACTTACTACTACTACTACTCCTACTGCTACCACTACATAATAATAATAATAATAATAACAGCAAACCTAAAAGGCTTTAAAAAGTAACTTTGACCAGTCAAAGCCACCCAAAAACCCTCCTAGATATTGGTGCATGAACAGTACAATGAGAACATCAAGCATGGGATGATCTTAGAATTAAAAAAATGTAATAACATACCTATCCAGTAGAAAAGCTACACTGCTAATCAGAGTAGTTACATGGATTAATATGCTAAACTGTTTAACATGTCCGTGTGCTGTCTGTCCATTTGTTTTGCTCACGTTTTAAGCAGGTGTGTTCTACAAGCAACTGCTTTGATGTTTGTTTGGGCAGTGCAATAGCTCTTTTGGGCATCTGTGTAGCAGTAGTAGTAGTAGTAGTAGTAGTAGTAGTAGTGAGAATACCACAATTATGGTCAATTAATAAAATTCACATCTGCTTGCTTACTCTGCTGTAAGTCTCAAGGAAGTTGATGCTCTCAAGGCATGGTACTCCATCCACTAGCATGCCACTGGCTAAATAATCTGTTCCCAAGAACACCAGACGAATGGACAACATGAATATTTTGATAAAATCTTCACTGCTTAAATTGAGTTCCACTAATACATTTTGCTTCTACGTTTTATTTTTTGGCATACCATGAAATTTTCTTACGGTTTGCACTTTTCACAAGCTGCTGCTGCTGTTATATCCAATTCAAGTTCCCCCAAATTTACAATCCTGTTCACAAGTCAGGTCCATGCTTTTACTGAATACAAACCAACATAAAGCTACACTGAACCTACAGTAAGCAATGACATTCAAAAGGTTGTACAGGCTCATATTCACTATATAGGAGCTAAAGATTACTAAAACATTTATTAGGATAAATGTTCATTGTCTGCTTAAATTAAAAGTAATATATTTCACAAAGTATCGATTATGCTTTATTTATTATACTAAATAAATAAATAAATACATACATACATGAGATTGCTTTCTAAATAAGAATGACTACTTTCAAACTAATCATTGCTTTATTATATAACAAGACAACATATTGTATATGCGGTGACTGCACAATGAAATTCTTAGATTGTTTACATCAGAATGCTGTATATATTACCGTGCGGATAACATTAACACATACATAATAAATTCTATTACAAATATTTAACTAAACTTATAAAATATGTATTTTTTAAAAATATGATAAAATAAATAGCTTGCAAATCGTTTGAATAAAAACATTTATGTCAACATCAGTGATATCTCCTGGTATCTGGTACTCACTGTCGGAATTCAGAACATTATACTTAACAATTTGCTAATGCTAATTAATGCACATCCCAACATGTATCAGCTTCTTTTTTTTTTTAAAGCTTTGCATATATTGATATATTTAATATAATATTATTATATTGCTATATTTTATGTTATTTATCTTTTTAAAATGTTTTTAAATGATATAATAAATATATCATGTTGCAGATTGTGAAGGATCTGTTTGGAACAGCTACCATGGATGAAACGAACAAAATCGAGACACAAAGACATCAGAGCTGTGAGTTTTTGTGTTAATGAGAGATGAGAACTAAATGTCATGGGTGTACAGTTTTCTTTATTTCTATATGAAGGGCCCCAAATAGATTTTAGGGGTGGAGGGGCAGTCACTGTTGATCCCCTGCCCACCTTGTGGTTTCAGTGTGTCACTTATACCTGAATATTGTAAGTTATATTCAGAATAACTGCTCTTTAAAACCAGTGGGATAGAAAGAAAGTAAAGGCCGCCTAGCCTTCTCACTGCTGAGAAAACAAACAACACAAGGCAGCAGCACATCAATTCAATTAAAGAGGGGGAAGGGTAAATGAAGAAAACTTCAAGTGCACGTATTAAAGCTAAATGAAATAGCCCTGAGGCGGCTGCAGGACACGCAGATTGGTACTCGAGAGAATGATCCATGGTCTTTGCGTCGACAGTGATCAGATCCATAAATAATGAAACCCCACCTAAGCTGTACTCACTGGGAATGTAGCTTTGAGAAGGGAGACATTCAGGATTGCTGTACTGCCAAGCAAAAACACCAGAAAACTCTTTGCTTCTGGAGGACTGGAGAAAATTATTCTAAAAAAAAAAAAAGGTTTCAATTGGGTTTTGTACCTGCAGCAGAATGTCACGAATAAAAAGAAAATGCTGTGGGAGTAATATTAAAAGCAAAAATTTGGCTGATTAACCAATAGAATGCTCAAAACAAACAGTTTTGCTTTTTATCCTGAGAGGTGGCTGCATCTTATCCCCGAAGTCCATAGCCAGCTAGTCAGTTATGTGTCATCAGTTGCTAATGGCGACATAGTGAGAGTGATCTGGCCTGTGTCTGTGTTCCTGACACTTATGACACTGATTTCTGTCAGCACTACTATCAGTGATCAGCTCTGAGCTGTATCAGTGAGCTCACTGAGCACCCTACATTTGATGGCCCACTTTCTTTTATCACTACACCTTTACACATAAGGACTTACTTTGTCCTAACGTGACCTGCCTTGGCCAAACTGCATGTCCCTGGAGCTACAGGTGACTGAGATTACAAACAAATCCGTGTTGCTGGCCACAGCAGCCTGGCTCGATCCAGAGAGACCTGTCTGGATATGTGCCTGATAGAAAAGTGAGCTGTCTGGGTGCTGACATGCATTGAACAGAGATGTCATCTCATGTATTCATCTGAGAGAGGTTCCGTCCACATGAGAAGAAAAAAGAAAAAAAATAGACTGCATATATGATCTCAGTTTAGTTCTCCAGTGACCAGATACCCTGATAATACCACACAGTGTTTCTGTTTTTTGTTAAGCCTTTGAGCCCTTAAGCTTGATATAGGTAGATGACCTCTGGGATGAATAGCTGCCTTGTTTTGTCTATAATGTAGCTCAGTGGATGTTCAGTGAAACTTAATAAAAGTTAAGGAAGACTTTAAAATAACTTTACTTGCCTATCCCTGCTGCTGTTTTCAGGTGTAGACACCTCCCTTCCTCCCCACCACCACCAGTTTGGCCTTGGCAGGTTGTCCAAGGAGTGGGTAACAACCCAGCAGGATCTGTGTAGGTCTCGACACACCAAATTCTTAAATAATTGTAATCTTTCTCATTGTAAAATTACATAGAGGAATAAAACTCGTCTTCCATTTCTTTTGCCCACTTGTTCTGTTAGAAATGGTTGTGACATAACAAACACAATAGATTGGAAGCTGACTTTTTTTTTTAGTTTCATATATTAACTGCATGGAGTGTACATTTTGAAACTTTAACAATGTGCACATCAAACCAAAATGTTTATTTCAAGCAACCAACAGATATCATTGATATCATGATAGATATTATCATTTTAAAACATTTTAATATATCAGTTTTTTCTTTCTTAGGCTATGCTGCAAAATCACATCATTTTAATAAAAAACAGATGTTTACACAACGTTCTAATTGTAGTCCTTAGGTTCAAATGTACTATGCACAACATTTTTCCTGTCTGCTCCTCTCCTCTCTAGCCATGCCATTGTAGGATAGAGTTTACTAATTTACAAACTGCTGCCAGACACGCAGGGTCCAAAGGGACATAGTCTGTTGTACAGCTTGAGTGTACAGATAGATGCCAGAGGAAATGTTGAGTTTAAAGAATAGATGCTTTCAAGTACTGGTCAATAGTTACTAAGCAAACTCTACACTTTTAAAATATAGCAGGGGACAGGCCTAACAAAACAGATGTGTCATGTCTCCCTGTCTTCTTGTTAGATATCCTAGTTATTTTCTTCCCTCTCTCTCCACTTTGCTGTCTTCCCCTGTTACCTGGAGTATGCCCTGCAGGTATTTAACATTGACCTGGCTTTTCTGCTGTGCAATGCCGTTTTGTAGGGCTCTGCTGAAAAGCAAGACTAGAGCTAGTTTCCCTGACCTGCTTGTCAAACCAGCAGGCAAACAAAGGTGATAGTGCTAAGTGTTAACGGGAATCCTCTAGTTTGACTGCTGTTCAATGGGCTAGGGGTTTCTTCTGCTCTGACCTATCCTCTTGTATATAGAGCATCCTGCAGTGACCAAATAGTGTAACAGGTTCTAGAAATTTTGTGTTGTAGATTTTAAACAGGATTCTTGTGATGGACAGTTCATCTCTGAACATCCATACATACTAACAAGGTTAGGAGTATTCTAGATTGCCTGTGATTTCTGTAGACATTGCACTAATTATAATACACTGTGTGCTTCAGTCTGCCTAGAAAAGTGGCCCTTGCACACAAGCACAGTGAAGTCATTTGTTTAGGCTTCCAAATCAAGAAATCTAACAGTACAAATGTGATTTTAAAAGACATTTATAGAGCAGATTAATGGAAAGAAATGCCAATTAAGAATTTATTCCCAAAAAATTAATATAAATGATGATGTGGGAGGATGGTCTCTGTGTGAGCACGTGTGAATGCCTGCCGCAACTGAGCCGAATGTGTGACCTCGACCCAGTGACGCAGGCTCTGCAAGACGTGCTCACACAGTCACTTTGTCACACAGCCATAGCTGCACCATTCACCCATACTGGGATTACGACACTATGTATTAAATAAGGGTTTTCAGTAATAATAATAATAACAATAAAAATCCCCCCATTCCCATCTCTGTCTTTCTCCCTCTCTCTTTCTCTCACTCCTTCAAATGTGTCTGTCTTGCTGTCAGCTGACATTAAGAGGTACATATGAAGAGAGAGAGAGAGAGAGAGAGAGAGAGAGAGAGAGAGAGAGAGAGAGAGAGAGAGAGAAAGCGAGAGAAAGACAGAGGAACAGACAAGACATTGTCTCATCCCTCCTGAAAGCAGGAGCGATATCCCTCCATTGTAACGAGGTGCAGCCTAAACTGATAAATTGCACATTAAATGACGGCCACACTCCACTTGCTCTCCCTCCCCGCTCACACATGCTCCCCCACGCCCTCCTTAATTTCAGACGTTTCTGCTGTGCGCTGCCTTCTTGGCCTGTCAATTTCACCTAATGGCGGGAGGCACTAAAACACCAGGGCCTGACAGAGCCAGATCAAGAATGATGAACATCTTTCAGCAGTGGAGACAAGCCACTACTAACTCCTGACTCTACTGGATGGCTGGGGCTTTTTAATGCAGAAATGTTTCTAGATTCCAATAACAAGTACTTAGATATGAGTTTTAAAACAAAACTTACCTTGTTAATATTGAGGTAGCAATGACAGAGAAAGTGAAAAATGAAAAACCTAATATATTTTTTTAATTATGTTTATGGTGGTCCATGCAGCGTGTCAAAGGGCAAACTAATACCACCATTGTATTAATAGCATTTCATATAACAACATACAGTGGTGTGAAAAAGTGTTTGCCCCTTTATGATTTCTTTTTTTTTTTTTTTTGCACGTTTGTCACGCCTAAATGTTTCAGATCATCAAACAAATTTAAATATTTGTCCAAGACAACACAAATAAACACAAAATGCAGTTTTTTATTAATAAGGGAGAAAAAAATGCAAACCTACATGGCCCTGTGTGAAAAAGTGTTTGCCGCCTAAACCTAATAACTGGTTGGGCCACCCTTAGCAGCATCAACGGCAATCAAGCATTTACGGTAACTTTCAATGAGTCTTTCACAGCGCTGTGGAGGAATTTTGTCCCACCCATCTTTGCAGAATTGGATGCTGGATTGCATGAACCACCTTTTAAAGGTTATGCCACAGCATCTCAGTAGGATTCAGGTCAGGACTTTGACTAGGCCACTCCAAAGTCTTTGTTTTTCTTCAGCCATTCAGAGGTGGACTTGCTGGTGTGTTTTGGATCATTGTCTGCTGCAGAACCCAAGTTCATTTCATCTTAAGGTCACGAACAGATGGCAGGATATTCTCATATTCCGGATCTTTTGGTAGACAGCAGAATTCATGGTTGCATTTATCATAGCGGGTCTTCCAGGTCCTGAAGCAGCAAAGCAACCCCAGAGCATCACACTACCACCACCATATTTTACTGTAGGTATGATGCTCTTTTTCTGAAATGCAGTGTTACTTTTACTCCAGATGTAATGGGGGACACACCTTCCACACACCTTTTGTGACCTCTTGGATGAGTTGTCGCTGCACTCTTGTTCTCACTGGTCTCACTGTGGTTCCCAAAACTTTAGAAATGTTATTATCTTTTCCAGACTGATAGATCTTAATTTCTTTTTTTCTCATTTGTTCCTGAATTTCTTTGGATCTTGGCATGAGGTCTAGCCTTTGAGTATCTTTTGGTCTACTACTCTTTGTCAGGCAGGTCCTATTTAAGTGATTTCTTGATTGATAACAGGTGTGGCAGTAATCAGGCCTGGGTATGTAGATAATGAGGTGTAGATAATAAAGGTTCATATTATTGTGTAAATAATAAAAACCTTCATTTAAAAACTGCATTTTATGCTTACTTGTGTTGTCTTTGACTAATATATAAATTTGTTTGACAATCTGAAACATTTAAGTTAATAAGAAATCACGAAGGGGGTAAAAACTTTTTTACACCACTGTATATATAGAAGTCACATATAGGTAATATGTAATTTTAGACAGTAAATACAATTGCATTATGGACATCATAATCTCTGATCACTAGTTTTCTCTACAATGTACAGTTTACAATTACCGTTATGAATTACATTAATGAATAAGAAAAATGCCTATTTTTTATTTAATTAAGGCACACATTTAACTAGTTCAGAAGAAGATGCATTTTTGTTACCTCTGCAGTGTAAGCAGCCCCTAGAAATTTTTCAGTCAATTTCTCAGCTAAAGGGGAAAAGGCTTATGCGGTTTTGATTCTGATAAAGCCCCTGTCTCTCAGAAAAAAGAAGAAAAATGGGAGAAAGGAATAGGGTAATTAAAAACCAAAACAGCACCTAGATAGTTGTCTTCCACCAGTAGATTTGTATTGTATATTCTAATTCCACTGTCTAAATTAGAGAAATAAGTATTCACATGTAAATTTATTCACAGTGAAGGAGGCACAGTCTTGGGGGTGGGTGGGGGTGGGGGTTGGTGTGGGTGGGTGTGCTAAGATCTGCCAGATAATGCATAATTTTAGCGCTAAGACCCTTATTTCTGCATCAAGCTCCTGCTGTAGCGGGCTGGTCATTAAACGCAAAAATAATAGCAACCTCGCAGCTCCCCTGGTCTAATTGCCTCCTTCTCTACCACTGCATTCTCAAGACAGTAATGATGTAGCATGCCTTTAGCATGTGCCTGTCTATTAATAAGAATGTATTTGTAACTGCAAAGAACAACATCAACATCTTCTGAGTTCAATTCCCCAGACCTTATGTAGGCATAATGACATATTTCTTTTTCTCTCCCTCTGCTAGCTTGCATGCATATTGTTTGAAGCCTCTGAGGCAGCTGTACAACATATACCTAATGCATGCTGAGGAGAGATGTGAGTTTTTGTGTGTCTCTGTAGAAGTAGCAAGAGAAATCAAATAGATATAAATAAAGAAGTGTCTGCCCATCTTTGCTCTGGTCTGGCTGAGAGAGAGGGATAGAGATGGAAATAAATATCTAGCATATGGCGTTTTAATGAAATGCATTCTCTTTTGTTTTGCTTGCCATGGTTTAAGAGAACATAGTGTGCATTTCAAAGAAAGATCAATACGATTGAGTTATTTGTCTAGGCTAGGGATAAAAGGTATTTTTTTTGTCCTCTTTACACACTAATGCTGAAAAAAAGCAAGATTCCCCATAAAGAATCTCTCTCTTGCACCCCCCCCTCTCTCTCTCTCTTTCTCTCTTTCTCTCTTTCTTCCCCCAGCACATTTAATCACACAAATAATCTACCCATAAAATATAATCCACTCACCAGCAGCTTTATTGGGTGCACCCAACATACTCTTTGTCTATTTGATCAGCTCTGCTTGCCATGTAGGTGCACTTTGTAGTCCTGCAATCACAGACTGTATTTGTTTCTCTGCATACTTTATTAATCACTTGTCATCAGTAGTCAGGATCTCCACAGGAGGACCACAAAAGAGGTAATTTTGGTGGTGGATCATGCTCAGCATTTAAGTGACACTAACTAAAAAGTAGCATCCTCTGGGCAGCGTCTTTTGACCACAGATGAAGGACAACAGGCTAACTAACACAAACTTTGCAGTAACAGATAAGCTGTCCTCTCTAACTTTACACAAGGCAGACCAACAACTTTCTACAAGGCAGACCAACAAAGTATTTGTGTGTAACAAGAGTAGCCAGAGAGTGGACACAGTTAAAATACTTCAGGAGAAACTTGTGCCAGTGCAACACACACTATAGACTACCACGTCAGTGTCAGTGCTGAAAATGACTCACCCTGCTCCGTAGTGCTTCAGTGGGTATTCTAGCATTGAAGAAAAAAGAGAAAGACATCTAACAAAGTAAACTGAGAAACAGATGGACCACACTGTAGCTGTTTAAATGGACAATGAGTGTAGAGTGACTGGTGTTAGACAATGCAAAAAATCTTATGTTTTGTTTTGTGGTTTTTTTGCAAGAAACAATGTAGTTTAATTACTGACTGAAGTTTGGCCTAGACTTTTAACAGAGACAAAGTAAAAAAGAAAGCTTATATTTTCTTTATGAACGCATGTATTTATGTTTGTGTATGCAGTTCACTTATAAAGAAGATAATAGCACCAAAGGAAACACTAATATCTTGCAGTGGAGTCACTCCACAATGATGGAAACCCCAAGTGTCTTAACCTGCAACAGCTACTTTAAGCATCTCTCTCTCTCTCTCTCTCTCTCTCTCTCTCTCTCTCTCTCTCTCTCTCTCTCTCTCTCTCTCTCTCTCTCTCTCTCTCTCTCTCTCTCTCTCTCTCTCTCTCTCTCTCTCCGTAGCCTCTGCTCATGTACTTACGTTCTTAAAAGCTGAAATTAATGACAGGAGCTCAGCCGCTCATTTATAATTGCTTCATTATATGCTGGTGTTCTCCTGACAATAATGCTGTTTGTGGTGTATTTCTAATTATGTGGAATTTTTGCACTTGTTATCAAGGACTTCAGGTTTTCCCCTAATTGCTCTGAAAATAATGACTGTCTCTGCTGCCTCTCCCTTGCTACATGCATCTCTCTTGGATTGCATCATAAACACTCGCAGTGCAACCTCTCTTGTCTATCCCTGTATCAAGCACTGTTTACGATAAGCTGCAGAAGTCACCCATAGATCCCCTGGGTTCATGCTTGCCCACAAAATCTCTCCAGAAGTGAGTTGCACTAAGAAGGCGAGCATTTCGCCCTGTCCTTCATTCTTAAAAAAGATTGTTCTTCAAAGGTTATTTGGAACAACAATAGTTTTGTATAGAACCATAATGAAAGAACCACAGGCAGGCTTAAATGGATCTTTAAATAAAAAATAATTCTTCAGATTGAAGAATGCTTTGATAAATGCTTATATAGCACCAAAGGGGTTATGCTATTGTTACAATGTCAAGATTGTAACAATAAAAGAACCATTTTGGTGCTCTATCTATTCATTCCGAAAAGACCAATTTGACTGACCAAAAAAACATTTAAGCATGCAAAGGATTCTGTATGAGTGTTGAGGGCCCTACAAAGAACCACTGTGTGTACTAAAGAACATACTGTTCTAAATAATAGGGAAAGTAACTGTAAGAATAAAATAATAAAAAAAAAAAACAGCCATTGCTTTCAACAATATAAAGACAACATTTAAAGACGGATAAAAAAAACCCAAACAACTGTATTTTATACCTATCCTGCTCTGACATTCTTTCCCCTGCTGCCACATGCTTGCATATGTAATAGCAAAATTTGAATAATGAATGTTTATTATGAGCTAATCTTGCCTTGTTGTTCAGAGAGGCATGTAACGGTGACCACTGCTCCTATTTCCATTAGGAGAAATCTATTAATGTATAAAACAGTAACAAACCTCAGGAATGGTAGTGTTGTTATAATGCTTCTGTTCAATAGCTTAGGCTCACTATTTTGCTCACTCTTTCTCCATTTCTTTTTTGATTGTGCTGTTGCAGCATCTAGCTCCTCCACAGCCAGAGCCCTCTGAGGCGGCCTTAATTAGTTGCTAAGAGAAAGCTGGCGATGGCGGGGAGCTGCTCACGCGTTCAGATCTGAGTTTGGCTCTGAACTTTGCTAATTATCAGGTAGTCTGTAATTTTCGTCTCTCCCATGTGGCCTCTGACAAAGAGCTGCAGGAAAAGAGTGAACAATTAGACAAAAATAATGCATGTGGAGTAAAAAAAAAAGTCTACATGGATAGATTTCATATTTCTGCTAGGTTGTGCTTGACTGCCCATGAACCACTTATTGTTATCATGTCATGGCTGGCATGAATGAAATTCAGAGGTGAGGGAGTAATGAAAGGCAAGCTTTTAACAACTGAGAGTAGGAGGACACAGAAGGCATATTTATAGCCTTTTCTTATGGCTTCACTGAAAATAAAATACAAACTTATATGTACACCTTTAATCTAAATTACCTCTTTTTTTGCGCAAATATTTGTAGTTGGCATGGAATGATACATTAATTAAAGGTGATTTTTCCAAAATACTTTGCATAATTCATTCTTAAATACTGTGAACATAAATAAGACTTAAAAGACACAAAGGCTTTCAGAGGTTTGGTGTGAAATGTGCCGTTTCAGAGGAATTTACAGGAATTTTAAGCCTGAATTGATCGCATCAGTGGTACTGATAGAAACCCGATGTCCACCTATAAAAGTTCCTGCTCAGAAGGTAGCAGAAAGCAAAATAATTAGACACATCCTTTTGTATTTGCTTTTCAATCACATAACAAATAGTTATTACTCAGAAAGGGATTACAAAAAGTTCATAGAATCATGTGTTATATCTTTGCCACCAAGAAAATAAACGTGGTGACATTGCCATCAGAATTAGGCTTTAAACATGGCTAAATGCCATGAATGCCAGGATGAAATTTCATTTGTGTGCTTCGATAGGCATGCAGTGACACTTGCTGCCAGTTTGGAGATGGCTTTGATTCATGAATGCCCTTTAAAGTTCATTGTGTCCAAATCACAAGGCATTTCCAGTTGACCCTTAGCATTATCAAAGAAAAACTATGTGATAGTCAAAGCCAAGGTATCAGAGTCTGATATCAAACTGATAAAGTGGTTAAAAAAAGAGAGAGTGGGTGTGCTGGATACTCAAATGCACTAATTTAAGTGTAGTTTGCAAAAAACACCTCACAATCGCCAGCCAATTTTCCTTTCCCTGCAGTCTTTCGGAAAAAAAATAACCAAGTTTAACATTTATTGCTTTGCCCTGATTCTCTCTCTCTGTCATTGTGTTGGGACTGTCATAGGGACAGCTTTAATATGCACGCCAGAGAGCATGCAGAAAGGACTCTACCTCTACCATACTGTCTTTAATTGTCCCTTGGAGACCAGTAGAATTGGAATCTAAGTGGAATAGCAGCTTATTCTTGGTCTTTCCCTTCTTCTCTTTTTTCCTCTGCCTCTCTAGGGTAGCTCTCGTGCTGGTTACAACAGAAGGTGGGGGGTGGCAGTGGCTGTTTGAGGTGGGGGGTTTGTTTTAAGGCCCTTGTCTTCCCTTCCTTTTTTATGGTGCACTAGCCCTTCCCTCCCCTCCACTCTCACTATCAGACTGCCCGACTTTATTAACCCTCCTAAGCACAGGAGACCTAAGGGAGGTCAGACATTGGTCGTTAAAAATCTATTTTGACTCGTCTGCAAAATGAATAAATGAACACATTATTTCCTCAGTCCTATTCTAGTATAGTGACCGTTGAACTGTTCGTCTAATCAAGTGCATACACCGGGCAAAGTACTTCTGACTTGCAGTTTTTCTGACTGTCATTGGAGCTCACAGGCATGAAGAAGGAAGGAATGTACTCTGATAAAATTACAAAGTTTATGCCTTGTTTTCTTTGCTGAAGTGGCTCAACCTGGTAGAGGCAGTCGAGGGGCCTGGAGCCACAGTATGAAATGACTTTAAATAACTTTTCAATGCTAAAGCCATGGCCTGCTACCTCATAGGATCTACAGTAGGATTTACAGTATATAAGTAAATTATCTTCCACCAGGTGAGCTGTGAGTGATCCTAGGGACTTGCAGTAAGCCTGTCTCATCTGACTGAAGTGGTCTGGATAGGCTATGAGGCTTTAGTGTATCTCAGAACTAGGTCATTATTAACTTTAAATGTCATAAGCATAAAAAAGAAGAATTTATTAGAAGCCTAAGAATACATCTTAACAAGGGGTGCCAATAATTGTGGAGACACTGTACATTAAACCTTGCCGGGATCATGTGAATATCTAGTCTTTTCAGTGTTATTAATATTTTTAATGAAGTTAACTCATTTTATAGGCAGGGTGTGTAAGAATTTGTGTCATCTAGAGGTGAGGTTGCAGACTGCAAGAAGCTCAATATCATTTACAAGCATGCAGTAGTAACCAGAGTTTTCAATTTTGTTTAGCTTCTTCATACTTTTTTACAAATTTTGGCAATTCACCCTCCTTTGCTTTGTCATGTCCTACAAAATTGCTATGATCCTCTACCTCTCAAATTTGCTAACTCTGGCAGTCGTTTCTAGTCGTACTTGTACAACATCCTGGAGTAGGACCTGCTCCCTATGCAGATATGAAAGGCTCATTCTAAGCTAACAAAAACACAATAATCTGTTGTTACAGGTGATTATACATTATATAGTAAAAAAAAACTTATTTTGTATACTACTTTATGTTCCTATTCTGCAGATTATTCTTAATCTTACACACTGTACTAATCAGAAATTGTAACATCTTCGCAAGTGGTTGTTTAGCAAGTATTTTACAGTTTAGTAAGAGATTGTTTTGACATTTGTCCTGGCTCTTTGAAAAGCCTGGTTAGATAACTGCATGTTAGGCAGCTAATTAATGCTAGTTGTTGTGATAAAAGAAATAGTGCTGGAAAAATGGCTACACGCCTTTTGAACTATGCTGTATTGTCCTTTGTGCAGCTATAGTTGACTGTTCTGCTTTTTAACGCAGAGGTCTGCCAGTCAAAATTAACGTTAATGGATCAAGCTTATCAGTATTTTTGTGAAGTACTTTCGCCAGTCCATAAACTGGGACTGATTTGAGGACAATAATATTGCAGCCACAACATTTTGTCCACAGTGTGTACATACTCATCAGGGTTTTAAACATTAAACTGAATATGTTGGAGGAACTGGAAAGATTATGGTCTCCATCTTTTTGGATCTTGTCATATAATCTGTTCTATCAGAAGCAATCCCAAAGATGCAGTCAGTATTTTATTGGTGAATGGAATCCATTCAACTTGTGATCTTTCTGTTCAGTAAGGCCCATACATAATATTATGACTTTCAGAAGTATACAGAGGGCAGGCAGAGTATCTTTAATTGGTTGTCACATACAGAATTTCTTTTACTTTAAGTTAACAGAGCGATGTAAAAATAAACTAAGTATCCAATTTAAAGTATCTTATTTTATTGACTTTATTTGTATAGTGTTCTGTACATTCAGAAACAGAGAATGAAGATAATTAATTTAAATGTCTCTGTATCACTTGTGATGTTTCATGTGTATCCAAGATCACAGCACATAATCATTGGAGTAGCTTTAGATGTCTGACTTTATTCATATTGATGAAATTTCTTTATACAAGGGTGTTGGTCAATCAGTCGTTCTGCTTTTAAAGTAAAAATGTATAGGATGATACAGATTAAGAGATTTGTTCACTGATTATCTGTCTTAGTCTTAGTTCAGAATATAAGATGCTTATCATGGAGCCTGACATTTGAATATTAAAGGAGAAGAAGTCATATTAGTATGTAGCTTTTCAGCAAAATACCACATTCCAAATATTATTACAGTTTCATTCCAGTTTCTTACGATAGTTTGTGTCAATTCAAAGCTTTTTCACACAAACACTACACTCAATAATATATCCCCTAGTTATATATCCCCACAGTTTGCTGCTCTGTCATCAATTCTTCGCACACTTAACAGCTTATCATGCGCATGGGAGCAGATCGTACAGGAAAAATACTTTGCTTTCCCCTTGGCCCCATGGAGAACGGTGCTGTCATGTGGCCGTCCACGCTCATCTCTTTGCTCGGCTTGCCCTGCCGTTTTTATTCATTGTGACAGCCCAGAAGCTGGGGACTCTCTCCTCCGGCACTGCCGCTCCTGGCCTGCCTGGGCGTCTCTGTAGCGCCACATTAATTCTAATAAAGCGCTGCTTTACTGGGGCACACAGAAGACCTGCTGCTGGGGGAGGGGGTGAGGAGTATAAATACTCACCTCAATGAAAGAAGAAGATGGGCGCAGGTGGCATGGCTGGGCAGGTGGAACCTTACACCCTCGGGCTCCTGGGCGACACCGCTGGCTCTGAGTGCCCGCTCCAGGGGGCCAGGGTGACAGAGATTGCATTTTAATTACCAGCCACTTCTCCTGCGTCCTTTAGAGGGGTCATTGTGTGTTTCTGTCTGTAGTGAAGGGGAGGGGGAGTGTGAAAGGTTTTTGAAGGTTTACAGGTTCAACCGTTTCTCCTGATGTTCTTAAGCATTTGTGGCACAGAGTGGCATAATAAGTCATCCACAGGCCCCTCCAACAAGAGCTGATGAAGCCATGTATATTATGATATAATGGTAGAAAACATAGAACATGTCAGATGCTATGCAGTAATTGGAGGAATAAATGATCTGTGGTGTGACACTCAAGCTCATTTCATTTTACTCTTTTTATATTCTGTATTTGGCTAAAGGTATGTGGACACCTAATTATTCAGTTCAGGTGTTTTTTGTGATCTATAAAACTAGCCTCATAGACAAACACGGGAAGTTAAATGAGTCATACCAAAAAAATCTGTGACTTTAAACATGGTGCTATCATAGGATACCATAGTCACCAAGGACTACTCTTAAGTTGGAGGAATTTATTCTCTGGAGTAAAGAATTATGCTTTGCTTTCTGGCAGCCTGAATGATCAATCTGAGTTTATAAAATACCAGGAAAACACTACCTACCAGAATTTACAGCAATAACAATAAAGTTTGGTAAATAAGGGATAATGGCCTGGGGCTGTTCCAGGGTTTAGGCTCAGCCCCCTAAATTTAGCAATGTCGATACTACAGCTTTAAAAGGCATTTTAGACAGTTGTATGCTTCAAACTTTGTCGCAGCCATATTGGGGAAGGCCCTTTCCTATTTCAGCATGACTGTGGTCCTTGGCAAAAAACTTGGCCCATTCTTCAAAGACATGGTTTAACGAGAACTCCAGCAGTCTGCACAGGGTTCTGATCTCAACATCACTGAACACCTTTAGGATGAATTGGAAATCAGCTAAATGGGTACAAATCTGCACAGACACACATCAAAATGTTGTGGAAAGCCTTCCCACAAGTGTGAAGTGTTGTGTGGAGTTGTGTTTGCTATCAATTAACATGGCTATTGTGCAAGAGCATATCCTGAGATTTTTTTAATGAATGATGTATTTTCGAAACTGTTAATGGCGCTAGATTTTGGGACTTATTGATTTTGTACAGTTGTCAAAATTGTCATGTTTATACATTTTTGTAGTCAAACTAAAAATTACATGATGGTACATTTCACATAAGAGAAAGAGTACATTCTTCCCAGTGAGATTTATGAGTTATCTTTAAACCGTGAAAGAAGCAGACATGTTTACTGCCCTCACTCCACAGGCTCTGAATCAAGTACATGTCCAGCACACTTCCATAAGGGAAAATGGAAACATGCTACCTCATGGTTTCCCTCATGTGTTAAACCACCTCAGAGGCCTATTCATTAAACAGCACTTAAAGCTGAAGTGAGGTCCACACCCATTTTTTACTTTTCTTTCTCCCTCTCTCAGGCGCTCTCTCTCTGTAGGCCATCTCTCTTTCTTTGAAACGCTAACTCAAACTCCTGACGTTTTAAATGTTTCTTTTCTGGGATTCAGGTTTTGAGCTACAGCAGTGACCTTGGGGGGAGATGCTTTATGCTTTTGACCTGGAAGTTCCCTCAACAAGCTTAGCTCTCTATTCAATAGGCTGATGGAGGGAGGAAGAGGAAAGAAAAAGGGAGGTGGAGGGTGTCTGGAAGAGAACAGAACAGGTGAACCTGCATCCCCCAACCCCCTCCTCATCTGACTGTGGAAAGGGCACATCAGCACGCCAGCACAGATGTTGTTGCATTGTCTGGCTCCTCGGCCCAATGGGGAGCAAGTTCTCATTAGCCATTGTCTTCCCATCTCTGTGGATTCTTGTGATAAATGCAGCAGTCGCCTCCAGACTGCCATGCTGAAGAAAAGCATCTCAGACACAAGAGGAGCCAGTATTACTCTCATGCACAAAGGGTGAGCCTTGCTCAAGAAGTCAACTCTCTTTAGTGTAGACCATTTTTCCTGATCTTTCAACCCTCTTTTCTCTGACATGGTATATTAGCGAAATACGTAGTTTGAAACATCTCTGTTTTAAACTTCTATGACATTCTTACTTCTATGAGTTCTCTTACTGTTATTTTTCTTTTTTGGATTCTTTGTTGGATACTGCAGTAATACCAAGTCTAGTACACTTCACAATGTTACTAAGAAAGAAGCCTTGGTATATAATGTTTAAAGGGGTTAATGTTTGGTTTTTGACATTAGAAAATGCTGGAAGTTACAATTATTACAGTTATTATTATACAGTTATTAGCATGGAGGTGGAAACATGTAAAACATGTGCATTTCTTTTCTCTTCCTTTACTCAGGCAGAAATGCCATGGCATTGTTTCATCACTTCTCCCCTTATACCCAACCTCCACCATCACCCTCCCCTTGTTACTTCTCTTCCTCCCCAGCCGAGCCTGTGAACACATTGCAGTGCCCAAGGGCAGCAGCGTGGACAACCTGTGCTCGCCTCACATGAGTGAGCACCAAGCGGTCCAGGGAGCCGGACTGGCATGCTCAGCCAAACAGGTGTATGGCGCGAAGGTGCAGGCTGTGAAGACTAAGTTTCCCTTACGTCAAAGCAGCTTTTCTTTTAGAGCCTGTCCCTCAGTTTGGATTTGAACCAGCAAGCATTTACACAACTTAAACTCACAATGAAAAAGCTTAGTGCGGAGGGTGAACTAAATGCATTAAATGCAGAATTATCTGTTTACTCTGTATTGAAGAACTTTGAAGTTCACATTCATTAATTGTTATTAAGTAATACGAGAGAAATACACAGGGCCACATATTGTGGGTCAATTCAGCACCATCATGAAACCCTGAAATGTATGGCTGGGGATGGGTGGTGTCACATCAAACTCAGTAGATGTCAGTGAATTGGAACATATGTTACATGTACTAAAACATCATGATAATTCTCCCTTTTAGCATGGCTCATAAAACAGCAGTTTATGAGTCTAAATTTGAGATGATAATAACATGGATAATTTTTAATAGAAGGTTAATATACAAAATCAAAAGATAAAATTCCGAGTCATCTGCCTTTCATCCAGGAACTATATACACAGTGCTGCAGGGAAAAAAGAAAACCTCAAGGGTATTTTATGCACTGTGGGGTGTTCCTCTTTCATTACATTTTATAGCTTCAGGCATAAAAATATACTGAATATTTTCATGGATAATAAAATCTTGGATCCAAGCATGAAAAAGGAAAAGGAGAAACTAGAGAAAACCCAAGAGAGTGCAGCTGAGTGAGAAAGAGAGAGAGAAAGCAAGGGAGCACTTGTATTCAAGAGAAGATAACGCTAAGCACTCTGCATTGAAACTGTTCTCTGATGCTCTCCTGGTTTTTACAACTCTCCAGAGTGCCACCCGATGCTGACTCTCCTCTCACCAGCTCCTCTTCCTGGCTTCCTCTCAGGGTCTAGGCCTGAACAGTTGCTGACAAGCAGGCAGAGCTATTCTGCCTATGCCACCTCCTGAATAGGCCACATCAGAGACATGACTTTTCATTATTTTAATAAATAGAGGCATGCTGCTTTTATTATTAATGGGATCCTAGTGCACGTTTCAGATTCAGTTTGTGCAACGCTATGTGGAGTAATTTATATGTACACTCTTGTGCAAAGCTGTGAGTTTTTCTCACTGCAATTGCCAGGGCGTTGCAGACCTCTACAGTATAGTCAATAGTCATAGTGACCACATTTTAAGCACCACATGTTCAGAAATTCTGCGCAATTAAATTGCCAGCATGTAAAAAAAGACATTCAAGTGGTAAGCAAGTGGTAAGCTGTTTTTAAAATTTTTTTTTTTAAGTTTTGATTTCTTGAAAAGCATAATTCAGTTCATCATATTAAGTAGCACTGAGCAACATGTATCAATGTAGTGGCAAAACTGTGGTTGAGCTTTTCCCCACAAAACAAGCAAATATAGCTATTAATAAATAATTATAAAATTAATCAAAAATATAATTCAACACACAATTATAAAACAATCATTTCAACATTAGCCATTCACCAGAAATGGCTTATGTTTAATAACCTGTGGCAAAATAAACCCTTTGAAATTATTCTGGTTGTCTAGCTTTACATTGAACAAAGTAAAGAGACAGTCATATTCAAACATTTGGGCATTGCTGCTGAATTACACACAGACTGTATTGTATCTTTTAATTTGTTTGTTAAGATAAGCCAATTATTTTTATGCAAATTTAACTATTAGTAGTAGGAGGACTTCAAACTTTGGCATTTGACTGTACAATGTTAATTTTAAACAACATCTCATATTCTGTAGGCAAGTTGTAATTTAATTCAGTTGGACTGATCTTGGGACTGTGAGCTGCAGTTACGTTTCACCAACGTCTCAAAGTTCACGTTTCACCAATGTCTCAAAGTGGAGAGGTGTGTAGTCCATGATGGCTGGAATCTAAAAGTCTGAATATTGCATGACCTACAGGGAGAAGGCAAAGACAATGTGAGTAGAGGGGCTGACGGGAAGGTGGATGGATGGAGGGCATGAGGAGAGGAAGGTAGAAGAGCCGCACAGGCGTGGGGGCCTGAAGCCAAGGGGGAGGAGGAGGATGGGGAACAGATGGTCGTGGCCCCGTCCCTGCAGAACAACAGACGAGGGCTGCAAGATGGCAAGAGCATGAGCTGCAGTTGGTTGGTGGGTGGTGGTGTTTGTGACATCTAATAGGCAGCTCAGGTTTAAAAAGGAACTAATCAGTAAATGCAAAATCAATCATCAGGCTGTGCGTTCAGGGGTCAGCTTCGAGGAAAGACACCACCTTACACATATCACAGAGAGGTTTAAAATAGCAGCTTTAGAGAGGTGAAAATAAATGATGCTGGTGTCTGAATACAGACACAAAAGCACCTGTTAAAAGTCAAACCTGCCTATCAGCCACCAGCAAAAGTCTCGGTAGTATTAAACTGTGCTCATGAATGCATATTTGTATCATTAAGACATGTTATTTGTACAATAGGCTAGGGATGAGCAGCATATTTGATCATTATTAAAGTCTCACTTATTTACTGCTGACCTGTTTCATGTTTCAATTGAAATAGGCAACATTAGAAATTTGTAAGATGACACAACCTGTTAAATTCATATTTTAGACAAATAGGAGGAAAGATCACATCAAATTATGGTGTCCACTCCAATTGTAAAGAACAAGAAAGTGCACTTCCCCACTTCTCTCTCTTTAATCCTGCATAGGCATCTTTAACATACCATCAAACCTGATTGTGAAGAGTGTGATGAAAAGAAGAGGTGCTAGGTGACTACTCTCATTGCTTGTTCCCTCCCTCCCAGCTTGTCATGAAGGAAGCGATTCACATTTCTATGCTGACATCCACAGAAGTAGGACTTTTATAAAAGTATTGCAAATGTACGGTTTCTTACGTTAACTAACAGTCAGGCTATTGTGTGCATGTAAATAGAGAGATCCTAATGTTATAGCCCCCGAAGACTAGAAGACACATGCATTAAACAGATTCAAATTCAAGAAGTATGTATGTTTCCCACTCCCTTATACACCCTGACCACAATGGTTACCAGTGTGGTATAATAGTTTAGTCTCTGGTGCTAAAATTAAGCAGGTGTTTGGAAATATATTATAATTAATTAATTTATTACCACTAGCATTAAAATTCAGAAACATGCATTTCAGTGAAACCATGTAACCCTGGTATTAAATAAGTAACTGAATAAACTGATCTTGGAAAATCTTTGCAAAATGCAAATTACAGTTGTACTTATGAATCTTGTGATACCTCTGACATACTGTAGCTAATGGGTGAAATTTATAGAAAGGCATCTTATAGACTAGCCTATATATATTTGAAACATGCTGTTAAAATCTGTTTAATTACATGGTTACTGTAAGAAACTTTCATCTATTATCACTGTGGCAACTGGTTCACTGAAACAAAAAAAGTTCAAATAAAATTTGCATTAGAAAAAAAAAAACAGACTTAGCACATGCTGTGATAAATACAACTGATGAATATCTCTGCAATTCACTGTAGCCATATACAGTAGTAATACATAACTACAATATGTGACTGGGCCATTTTCAGTCAGAAGGAGGTGTCTGAACAAAAAACACAGTGATTAGAAGTTCTGCACACATAGCAACATACATCCATATTCATTTTTTCATAATTCTTTTTTTCATTTTTTTATTGTCCAATACTGCAGGTTTTAATCCTGAATATGAATCCAAAAACATTTCATTACAGTCTAGGATTTCGATTTAACAGCAAAAACTTATTTAAAGTAATTTAAAATTAAAAATAAAATTATGATCATGATGATAAATTTATTAATATATAAAAACCTAAGTAAATATATATTTTTCCTACCAATATAGTCTTTTCTGATTTTATATGACTGTTTATGAAAAGTTCAGAATGGTTAATTGCACGTTTGTATGTATATGTAAGTGTGTGCATCTGGTTTCAGTACATCTTTAGACTGCTGTCAGCCTTCGAGGTAATCTTACTTTTAACTGGTACATGGAGGCAGCTCTGCCAGATGTTCTAGCACGAGAAGGGTGATGCAGAAACAGCTGTTTGATCAACTCATACAGCAACAAGAAAGAACAATCTACATTCCCCGTTTTGAAATGCAAAAATCAGTCCTTTTTGCATTTTTTTCCAGTTTCATAGTATGAAACATGTGACCATTGAACACACACTATTCATTCTGTTGAACAGAAATACACGTTTATACTGCAAAGGTTATATAAGTAGTTGATTTCAGATGTAGTGCTGAATATCTTGTGCAGACAATCTTAAAAACACACCTGCTTTGCAGAGCTCAAATAAAACTTAGGTCTCCTTTTGTAGTGAGTCTACTAAATAGCAACTGATGTAATGCAAGTGAAGCTTATCCTCATGTGTTCGGGGGCAGTTTCTATAGCAACCTGTGCAAACTGGGGATGAGATAAGGGGCCAGAGACAGGGCCCCAGGGGAGTCGTTAAGCATCTGTCTCTCGCCTGCACCTTCTACCCCCCTCCATCCTCTGCCAGGAAAGAGCCACTGCAACACCAGTGTTTAGCTAACATCCTGTGCGCCACCCTCTCCACCACTGCAGCCAATCATGTTCCCATTACAGTAAGCCCAACATCTGTTTACCTGAAGTCCAAAAAAACATCTTCGCTAACATCAATAACTACACCCACTGGCCACTTCCTTAGGCACACCTCCTTGCATCTACAGTATACTCACAGTCCATTTCATCAGCTCAATTGACCATATAGATGCACTTTTTAATTCTACAATTGCAGACTGTTTCCTCAGATTCACTCCATAGTTTGTTAGCCCCCTTTACCCTGTCCTTTAGTGATGATGACCCCGCAGGCGTGCTTGTGTGTGTTGCGCTGGTACATATAGATCAGACATAGCAGTGTTACTTTGTGTTGGTCTACCTGTAGTTTTCATTTGCGTTTGGGTGCATAGTTATGGGTGGTGGACTATTCTCAGTCCAGTAGTGATACTAAGGTTTAAAAAACTTCAGCAGCACTGCTGTGCCTGGTCCACTCATACCAAGAATGATTCACGACCCAAATAATAGCTGCTTTGTGGTGATGTGGGTATAGATATAAGGAGGTGGCCAGTGGGTGTATGAATTCTAAAGGGGCCAGTATTATCTGATCCAAAATATCCGCCAGTAGCTCACACTACATTTTAGCTGGTGTTCACATGTGAACGTTAGTTTTTTAATTGAGTTTCTCCTGCCCTAGCATCACAGATATCCCAAGCTCCAGTGCACATAGAGTTTGGTGTGGTACAGCTGTGATGTGAGTTTCTCTAGGTCAAAGAGTACACTGAAGCAGCCTGTCAGAAGCAAGGTTCATCCCAGAGCTCTGATTAGACATTTGCAGGTAGCTGCGTGGAGCACTCACGCTCCACTGGGCCTCAATGCACCTTCTCTTCCCAATATGTTCCAATTATACTTATATTCTCCAGCACTGCTGCTTTCAATGAGAAAAGAGATAAGCCTCAAATGGTGGAGCTTGTTGCTTGTTGCTTATTGCGTGACTTCATTTAACTAACACAGCAAGCGACAAAAAAAATCAAGTGCAAAGAGCAGTAGTGAAAATAGGCCATTTGAAATGGATGATGATGACCATTCAAAGGCTGCTATCTTCCAATGGTGTCATACAGAGCTGTGTAGCATGTAGAGAGTAGTTTTTCATTAACTCTGACAAGCCTTTTTATGTGTGTCCTCATTAAAGGGGGTACGGATTCATTACCAAGCCTGTCTTAGTGATGAAGGCCGACCACCCATTGTTCTTTATGTCTTTGCTACAAAAGAACAGCATTCAGGTTACATCTGGCATTACAATTTTTTTTTTAATTCAAGATTGTGCAAAAGACCTAACCGAAATCTTTGCCTAGTGCTTTTGTTGACTTTCATTATATAAATGATAGATTCAGTCTATTTTACTGCTTTTTCAAATCATTTGATTGGATTGTATGCATTATGAATCTATAGCTTTTTCTACAACATTTATTCTTAATTTTGTCTATTGTGTTTTTTCGTGTTCTTAATTGCACAAACCGAAAAAGTAAAAAGGACAGTATGTGCAATGATGATATATGAAAGGTAGTGATTAGTACATTTATCCCAATAAATCTATTGGGAATGAAGACAGCAACTAATCTAGTATTGAAAGCAGAATTTTAGCCATTCTTCAGTTGATAGTGCTATCTAAGGTTTGGGGCATTTCTTGGGATTTCTTAAAATTTTCTTTATTATGCAAATTATGCTTAATTATACACATAACTTGTCACAATTATGAGAACAAAGTTGGTTTGCAGAGAAATTTTTTGATTGGGACTGTTTTGTGGTACTAAAACTTTTTTTTTCATCCATCTTCCAAATTTTTGAAAGTATATAGAGCAGTCTGTGGAGATGTAGTGAAGTACAAAAGGAAACCTGGCTAAGCATTTAGGCTGCTTTTATATAAACAGCATAAAGATCAGTGCAAAGTTTTAACATATTATGCTACAATGGCATAAAATGCAAATCTGTATACAGTAAAAGGATGCAACATTTTGAGGAGGCCATAAAGTTTTTTTAGTTCAAAACAATTTTCTTGTGTGCAAGCCTATGCTTGACCATTGCAGATGGATTGCGGGGCTTAGAAGACAATAACAGATCCATCACATCATCCTGGTACATTTTTTCAGCCTCATTGGCGGGTAGTGGGTACATAAACCCTGAGTAAAGCATGCTGTTCATCAAAAGAACATCACATTATTTTCCTGCACAGCTCTTCTACTAACAGGCTCCCACACGTTTAAATAGTTTAATAACGTTTATATTCAATGTCTTTCACTTATCTGTCTGGCTTGGAAAAGCACAGTGATCTTTCTGACAGAACCTTTAGTTTGTGACCCTGACTAGTTCATTATTCATCCTTTTACAGTAAGGTCCATAAATAACTGGACATTGACTTCATCAAGTTATTGCTATTTTAGCTGTTTACTGCAGAATAGCAGCGCTACAATTAAAGGGCCCAGAGAATGTAAAACTGTATTTACATTGCCATAATTAAATCATGCGCGTTTGGAGAGAAGAATATGGAACTGAAATACCGTGAACCTAAAATGCTGTTGTTTCATTTTTTAAATACAAATCTCACATTTGCAAAAGTGGGAAGTAAAATGCGCTGAATGAGTTCCCTAAAAATTTTTTTTACACCAGCTCACATTTTAGCTCAGTGAAACAATAACAATGGAGCAACAGCAACGAAAGGGTATGGACCTATGGAGAAATCTACTATTCCAGGCTGTAAAAATGATATTAGATGGCACTTTTCTTACCTTGCCCCAGCAACAGTGAACAGGCATTGATGATGTTTATCTTTAAACAAGGCTAAAAGAGGCTTCCTATTCACCAAGTGTAACAAAATTTGCTAAAGAACTAGGTGAACAGGACCTGTTTAACATGATCACCTGTTAAACAAGACCATGAGTGACTATAATAAGTAGTTTGCTAAACAAATTTGATTCAGGACTAAACAAAGTACTAAACATATGCAAACCACTAAGTTCTGCTGATTACTTACTGACTTATTGACATGTGCTAAGTAAATTACACATATGCAAATGTCTAACGAAAGCATCCGGTTGCAACTTTTACAAAACCTGACATACACATTTCCCCCCCACCTATCTCCACTGAGCGCCAAAGGCTAATTCACTAGATGTGCTGTAGCTGGAGTACAAGCTGTGTACTCCATGCACCAAGGCAGTGTTCCACCTCTTCACTCCCTACCTAGCAGCACAGGAGCTGAGCCAGGCAGGCAGGCAGCCTTGTATTAGAAACAGATGATAAATAAATCAAAGTGCACTAAGCACTGCTTCCACATGGCAATCGGCCTCCTTCATAGCGTCTGCACCTCATCAATCACGCCATTGTCTGCCTGAAAGGCGAGCCTTGTAAATGTCATATCCACTCAAACCCAAGGAGAGGCGAATCAGAATGCACTCACTGAAGAGGGTCTCTTTCCCTCTCGCTACTGCTCTCCGTCCCTCTTTTTTAAATTAGATAGTGTAATTAAACTAAAAAAAAAAACACTAGACTGCATTTTGACAGGATGGATGAAGACCCCTTTTAATGGGGCTATGAAATATATTTGTTAAAAGGGATGAGGCAATACATGGGCATAAGACTGGGCGCCCTTATGTGTCACAAGTTTTCATTTATGGTTACGACCAAATAAGATGAGATTCTTTGTGACCATTTGAAAGGAGAATCATTCTGAAAAATAATATTCAAGTGCAGGTTAAGCACAATTAATAAGGTTTTATTCGTGTGTTGAAATCTATGCTCTATTATGAATAAATGCATGCTAATGTACAAGCTTAACTCAAGCATTCTGTGCACCGTGTTACAAAATAAGAGAAGGTGAACATGTTTTATCACATTTCCACATTTGTCTTCAGACTACGCAATTAGCAGAATTAATGACTTTCAGTAAGATTCAGCTAGACTATTTTAGGTAGGTGATGTGTTTTAAAAGTGTTTTTGTAAAAGAGTTTAATTTTGTTACCCACTTTCTGCCATGAAAATTTTTCATTTGACAGCTGTAGCTCAGGCATCAGTGTAATGACCTGCATGATCACCATCAAAGCCCACTGTTGTTTTATTCCTTTCTCTCCCTATTCGGCTGTCTTTATGTAGCAGGCATGTTTTGAGCCAGGGGAGAGGCACTCTTGGGGGTGGGACCCTCCAGAGACCCCTTGTAGTGGATCGATAGGACAGAGGTGCAGAAAATAAACTGACTCAGTTTGCTGTCTGTCATACACGCACACACAAACAGGCACCACTCAGGTTTATAGTAGCATTGAGTGTTATTGCAGTCTTTTGATAGCTGCAGCTAATTTATATGATTACAAGAGCAAGCCAAGAACGCCATGCATTTTTAACTCCTTACATGTCTTTCAGCTGTGATGAAAAAATGCTCTTAAACAAGAACAGGATAGGGCATAACAAGTTTTACAATGTGATTCATGAATTTTGTCACAGGAACTGTGCATTAGCCTACATGAGGAAAATGGCAGGTATCTGTCAGAGGTGATTCTATTTCTCCCGTTATGGGTCGCTTCATGGTTACTTTGCATAGACACCTGACATAAAATAAAAGGCAGCAGGACTATAGGTGGTGGCTAGCGGTGGGCCAGGCCCCATCAAAAGCAGGAGTGGCACACACACTGAATGAACATGTCAGCTACCTCTTGGCTTTTTTAAATGAAACGGCATAAAGAGCTCCCCTGCCACTCTGCAGGCCTGGCAGCCACCACCAAATGCGCTAGAAAATCTATTTGGGGCATGCGACCTCACCCCACAACCAATTCAAAAGAAAGAAAAGAGTGACTGCTAGAGTGACATCAATCAAAGCTGGGGACATGCTGGCGGCCAGAAATGGGCAAGAGGGGTGCAGAGTTCACAGGGAATGGAGGGAGGATTAAAAAAGAGGAGGAGAAAGAGAGAAAGAAAGAGGGAGGAAAAAAGAAGGAAATCAGGCAGGTCATTCCAGAGTTTTAATATCTCTTCAGTGGTGAAGTGTTGGAGGTAAGGGGGGGGACTGAAAGAGAGAGAGAGAGAAACCCCTTCTGTATTCGCCTGCCCTCATTAATCTTCATGCCATCTTCTTTACCTAGTCATGTAGAACCGCTCGATAGAGGTCCGTATAATGGGGAAGGCCCGATGCCAATTACTAGGTTAACATAGTGTTCAGCCCCACTGCAACAAAGGAATGAGATCTTGGAGGAGATCTGGGTTGCAGGGGAGCAATGCATAACATTATGAAAAAAAAGAAAAAAGAGAAAGAAACAGAGGAGGATGAAAAGGAAACAGGATGTTGCAGCCATAATTTTCAATATGTAAAGAGTACAAAAACTTAACATTTACAGGATGTGTTCTTCTTTGTTCATGTGTTGCATATGAAAAAGAAAAATAATCTAGACTTAGTCAAACCACATATGAAAAAAAAAAAGAAAAATAACCTAGGCTTAATCAAACCACATAACCACATATTCTTCAAGCTGCGATTTACCCCAGTACATACACAGTACATGCACATGTTACATATCAGCAAATCATTCTAGGCACGCAGTCACCATTAAAAGTGCTCATCGTGTGGTTCTATACCAATGAACTGTTCCAGATTTTCTCTGTGGTTTCCTTGGGCCCTCATCTCTGTCCCCCTCCCTCCCCTTTCAGTCTTCATTCATCTCTTTTCCTCTCTTCATTTGACTTGAGGGACTTTTGCTGTGCAATCCACTTGTCATTGTTGCTGTCAGAGCCAGCGCAGCACTGGAGCGCAGTTATTTAATTTCATGTGATTAAAATAGGTCCGGGTCAGATTGGCGTGAGCCGCAGGGGCCGGCCGCTTTTATTTAGAGATGAGCTTGAGATTAAACTCCAGCAAAAAACGGAAATGCCACAACATCAAAGTGTGGGAGGAGAGAGACAAGGCTAATGTTATTGCGATACAAAGGGGCAATTGAACTCTTATTATGCCTTGTGCCAAGCCATCTTAAAGTATTACTGCTGCACATTGTCTCTTTTTTGTTTTTCTTTCCCATCTTCCTCTTTTTGATTTGCTTTTGATGTGAGGGGGCTTGACGGTGGTCAGTGCTTGACATGTATGTGCTGATGACATCCACAGAGCAGAGCCATCAGTTGATTCCACAGTGCACTGTGCAGTTCAATAGGTGCTGCTCTTGTATCACATATCCCCACAGCGACTGTTTGCACACTCACTTTACTGCTAAACACTCACTCAGGAGGGCCAGGCAGAATTCACCGGGCACAGGATGAGCAATAGCCTTTTCCCCTTTGGCGTATTAATGTTTATAAACAGAATAGTTGGCCCACATGCATACTTATGTTACACTACCATTCAAAAGTCAGTTATTGCTTTCCATAAAAAAGCTCAAAATTAGTATGTTACATTGTCCATGTATCGTGTTAGTTCCTTTGTCGGTTTGAAATAATTAACTAAGAGCCGAAGGCTGTTTGAACTTTTATGCAGGGCTGCAGATGATCCTGAAATGACTTAATAGTGACTTAATACTGCCTTTATTGTTAGATGTACTCCACTAGTCTCATAATGAACATGCAGAACAAAATTCAGACCCAAAATTCTTATTAGTGATTAGCCTTATTTAAGTAACGATAAAGGGATAATCATGTAGTGTAAAGCGCATTGCTCTGCCTTTGTTATCTTGCTGGAACTAGTAGCTTGTGACACACAAACAAATTAAAAAATTTTATATAATTGAAAATTGTTTATTTATCAAAAATGAAAGCACAAACAGTATTGAGAAATCCTGTTATTTAAATGGAAGGGAATATAAAGGGTTAATAAGTTTAAACAAGGCATATTAATGATATGCCTTATTTAACATATTTCCTTTATTCTCACTAGGACCTATTTGTTCACACAAACATATGCAGGCATTTACAAGGCCAGCAAAAGAAGAACTGGCCGCAAAAATCTGTGCAGTGTGCCAGTTTCAAATGGGGCATAGAGATAAGCTCCGCTTTTGTGTCCTGTGATAAAGGCTGAGAAGGCAAACATATTACAGGCCTCAAAAATTCTATATCTATAGGCTTTCCCCTTTCCCTCTTCCAATAATTCATTCATTCACTGCCTCTGATTTTCCCCCTCTCTTACAACATCCGTTTCATACATACATCACTGAGGTGATAAGAAATCTCTCAGCCGAATGGGTAATATAGCGTGAATGGGACACAGTTTGGCCAGATTAAATGAGAGTGACGCCATGCTTAAATGAAAGAGGTGGTGGGATGAAAGGGACCTTATCAGTAGTTTTATTACACAGACAGAGTGGAGGAGAGAGAGAAGGAGAGAAAAAGAGAGAGAAATGATGATGTGGTGATGTGTACAATTTCACATGACATGTGGCAGCTGGGAAGGAGCCTGATCGAGACAGAGACACTCCTCCCTGACCTCAGTGTCACACATGATAGGAATACACACAAAAGCCAAATGCATCATTACCATGCCAAACAGCATAATGATTGATCTGTTTCACAGGATAGGCCTCACTGCTGCGATTTGGGTGATGGTAATAAAAAAAGAAAATCAAATAAAAGCAAAGGAATCATATAGTTAAATTAAATGTCTGCTTTTTTAAGTGGATAAATCATGCAGTATTCTTGTGAAACAAGGTCATTATCTCAAACAATAGTAGAATACATTTTTCTGGGCATAATTTTCTGGGCATCATGCTATATTTAGCCTTGCTGAATTTTACAAATTTTTATTATGCAATAAGTGACCATGTGACGACTCAAAGAGGCAGACGAGTGCAGCATATACCAGGAATAATAATATATGGAGTGGGAAAGTTCTATGACATGTTATTTTTATTGGCATCACCTATTAGTTAGAGGTTTAAATGGGTATAAAGTATCATTGCATTACAAATGCCAGAGCATGTCCAGAACAAAGCAAATGTCAGCAATGATGTTCCAAGTGAAACTGAAAATGTCAGCCAGGTTCACCGCCTATAACATTATATTATATGGAATAATAACACAAAAGTAACACAAAATAGGCTAAAGAAAGTAAGAAAGAAAGTAATTACAGCTACATGTTTCTAGATTTGATATCCACAATGATGATATTTTGTATACACTTATCATTTAGACAGTCGTCGGCAACAAAATTGGTTGTATATTTGAAAATTATTGATCATTGATTAATTTTGAACACTGATTCCAGTCATTTTGTACCAATGGAAAAAAGGAAAAATCCCACAAAAGAATGGATGTCTTATGGAAACTAGTTACACATATTTCTTCAAATTTTAAAATTAAAAAACACATTTTACACAGGTTTTATAGGTTCTGCCATTGTTAAACGCTTTTTTTGTACTATATACTATATAGGCAAAAGACTTTATTCAGTAGGGCGTTGTGTGGTGGCACCTGGTTCTTGTAGACAAACACACAAAGAAAAGTGGTGGCCTCTTTCAGAACAGAGGTCAGAAAAAGACTATGGACGAGAAGAAGCAGAGAGCACCCGCTCTCTTTTATATCCGCTCTCATTCCTCTCCTCTGACTCAATTGAATAAATTAGAATAGGAGGCATGTATCAATGTGTAAAACTAACCTTGTTTACCTCAAGGTTCCAGTATCCCATCCATACTACTGTCCCATTTGTCTGTAACAGTACAGGGATACACACAAACACATGGACGATAGCATATACGCACACATTTTGGATAGAAGTGTAAATAATGAACTTTTTACTGAAACAGATAGAAGAGACAGAATGGTTCTTTGGTTGATATGCAAAAAAAATAACAAAACATTTTAAAAATGCACTTTGATTAACTTGCGTAGACTACTTAGGGGAACAATTTCTGTTTTAATTGTGTGCCATGGATAGAGCTGTGGTCTGTATTTAAGTAAATAAATGAACCTGTTTTATATGGGCTGACAGTAGTGACATGGATTACAGCACTAGTCACAATTGTGGAATATAAGCCAGAAATGACACCCAAAATGAGCATTGATTTATCACTGTAGCGAGTTTGGTACCAGGCTTCCATGTATATTAGTGCTACAAATCTGGGTCCATTTAGCAAGCAGATACTCATACATACATCACCAGCTCCAGCTCGAAGCCAAGGTCAGTTCTCACTGCATCAATCTTTCCACCACAGGCTATTCTGTACAGGGGCAGTTTTGTAACTGTCGCCACAGTAATAGAATCTTTTTTTCTTGCGCTTCATCTTTTCTCTTATCACGTGAAATATATTCAACTTCTGCTCTTTCCCTCATTCTCCTCCATTGCCTTTTTTTATCTTTCAAACATTTGGTGAATCTCATCCTTTTTCTGCGGATACATGCTCCAAGGATCATAGATGGTTAACGCTTTCATTTCTGGTTCAGTTACACTCAGGAAAGGCCAATGCCACAATTATATAAAGCATGACTTTTTATAATCTCTATTCCTGAATAAGTTGGGGCATTTTCTAAAATGCAGGGCCAAAAACAAGAATTGGTGATTTGTTTCTTAAACCATGAATTATCTGAGAAAATGCAAAAAAAAAAAAAAAAAAAAAAAAAACAGGATGTGAGCTTTTGCTGACTAACTTTAAATGGTGGCAACTCACTAGAATCATAATGGACTAAGGCATGTTTACCGCTGTGCTACATCACCTTTCCTTTTCGTCAGATTGATTTGGAGACTTTACTATACCAATTACTGCAGTTTTGTGGAATTTTTTTCCCATTCTTGCTTGCTACAAGATTTTAGTTGTTCAACTATGGTCACCAATGTCTGATTCTGCTTGTTATGATGTGACATACATTTTCAATACGCGACAGATCAGAACTGCAGACAATCCAGTAAAGCACATGTACTCTGTATGTAGGAGGCCACACTGTAGTAGCATGTGCAGAATAAAGCCTAGCATTGTCTTACAAAAACAAGCAGGGCTAAAACATTTTGATAGGAGGGTATGTCTCTATAAAAAACTATAAAAATATTCTTCTTTGCATCAGTAGTAAATACATATACATGGTAGACCGAGTCTTTAAAACCATCTGAGGTGCCCAGTTGATGGTGAAAAGCTCATATTCTTTGCAGTTGGACAAATTGGGAAATTGGGAAATTGGGAAATTGGGAAATGATTTTATTAAACTGTTTGACAATTTTCTCATGAAGCACAATGGTGAGTCATGATTCATCTTTGCTTGGTGAATGCTTCTTTTATACCCAATTTTGTTTAAATTGTGTCATTTGAATATTCAATAAATATTTCACTCTCATTCTTAATCTTTTTATCTTTTCTTTTTACTTTTGTCAGCTAAATAATGATTCATGAGAATAGCAAATAACAATTTAATGGTTATAATGCATTCTACCAAAATGTTCTAATATTTCCAGAATTGATTGTACTTTCATAAGAATTGATTGTTTTCATAACCATAACCATATTTAAGCATAGAAATTAACATACTGTATTTTGTTAGCATTGAAATAAACATAGTCATTCACTGTATATTTGTAGCGTATAATGAATGATCTAAATGTTTTTGTCAAAGAAAACACAAGAAACACTCTTAGAGACACCTAGAGATACTTCAGTGACACATTAGCCTGAGATAAATAAGAGTTTAGTATTTCTGTTGTGTCTGAAGTTGATTTTTCTCATGCAAAATCCTGTTGTGCCATGCAGAACTAGTACTAAAATAAATCACTCAGACTGCATGTTTGCCTTACCAGTGCACTTAGAGAAATGGAGGGAGAAAAAAATGCACTACTTTAATTGATGAACCTGACCTGCTTTTTCCTGATAACAATTTTCATTTGTTCTATAAAATTATGCTAGAGTGACATTACGTGACAGCGTCTTAATCACTAGAAGTATAAATAAGAGTAATTTATGGTCATAGTGGACATAGGGCTATAAATCAACAGTGTGTCATATTTAACACTTGGCATGTTGATGAGATTGAGACGGTAAACGCAGTGGGCTTTTCCACTTCTCTTTTCTACTGCAAAGAAGCAGGAGGAAGTGATGACATCATGACACCAAATGCCCAGCATGCCTGACTGCACATCTGAAGCTGATTTCAGGGCAGGGGACAGATAAAGACTATTAAGAAAAACCTTTATAAAGCTTATCACACAAATACTGCCTTTGCTGTGGAGGACTCTCAGAGCCTTTTACAAAATTCATGCAGTTTTTAAGTGTACATTTATAGAATAAGCTGGTTGCAGTAGTAATAGCAGTAGCAGCAGCAGAAAACTCTTCACTCAGGTTTCTTTTACTTATTGTAAAAGTGTCACTGTAAAAAGCTAAAACATACAAATTACAATATTTAATATACAATATTGTCTGTTACAAGTTTTGCATGTTCATAACAGCCAAAACTAGTGTTAGATCAAAATACTGCATAAATATACTATATAAAAGGCTAGTGGAAAGTAGCACTGTCATTAAAGTTTTTTCTCATTTTAATATTTATAGCACAATTTGAAGGCTTAACTCTAATAGGCAAGGTTAACTAATTTAATGTTTCTGAAAATGAAGCGGTAAACAGCGATATAATGTACAGTGACATTAAATACTTGATGAACTCATATGTCATATGCAAATCAAATGCACCCAAAAAGTCAACACAACGCTTGTGTCAAGTTAAAAAGAGATGAACAAAGGTCTGCTTCCTTTTGGGATTAATAATAAGTCATACCACTTTCACACACCACAGGGATTCTCTTCTGCACTTATTGATCTCAGAGAGTGTGTGAGTGTGCTCATGATAGGGTAAGGCCTTGAGACAGAGTCCATCAAGGAGATGGCTTCTGACAAATATCAGTTTGAACAGACAGACATGACAGCTGTCAGTCAAAATGCAAGGCACCAAGAGGTGCCATAGAAACTGCACTGATAATATCGGTTGAGTAGACAGTCTATTCATCATTGGCACAGTAGATTTGCACTCATTCCCTTATTACACAATTTTTGGAATGTGTCTGACGAAGTTTTTGTCCATTCATCCAGAAAAAAACATTTGTAAGGGCCCAGCATCTCTCCTCTGCACCAAGTCCCTTAAAGTCTAAGAACTTCAACGACAAGCCCCTTCTCCTGGAGCCAAGCACGGGACAAACAGCATATACAGAAGCAACTTCTGCCTCCAGTGGCACGAGTGGGTGTCATCCGGCGAAGCCTCATCAATCAGACCTGGGACAACAAGCTTGAGAAGGGAAACACGGAAAGAGCAAGAAACGTGAAACTTAGAAGACAAATTCAACCGATAAGTCCACAGCTGGTATGTCTGAAACTAAAGCAGTCCATGGAGCAAGAGTAGGCTGATAACCTAAAACACTGGAATAGAGTAAGATTGGTAACCAAGCCCACTAAGGAATTTTGTACCATTTCTGCCCAAATTAAAAAACAAGACCATTCAGATGGAGATGGATGGTAGCCAGAGTCTCATGTTAACACCTGTGTGTTCAAAAAACCAGAACCAAACCCTAGAAGTAAATTGAGAACCTCAGTCAGACAGAATATCTTCGGGAATACCAGCATGTCTAAATATATGTACAAAGAATGAGTTTGAATAGCAGTGGGTAGAGATGCAAAAGGAAAAAAAAATCACCACATATGAAAAATTCCACCACAAAGAATGGTAGTGAAAACTTTAGACAGAGGTCGGTAACAAAATCAATGTGTGATATGAGACCAGGGGTGTTCAGGTAAAGGCAAAGTCACAAGTTTACCAGCAGGCAAAGTTTTGAGCATTTTACATTCGTCACACAACTGATGTACTTCTTGTCTTAAGGTCTCCCACCAGTAGCGATTAGTGAGAAGTTGTTAAGTATGGAAGTTGGGTGGATCACCACCACGCTGAGACAGTACAGCTCCTACACCTGTCGCTGCAGGATCAGCGTGTTTAAGTACCAGCTCTGAAGTGAAGGCTGACTTCAGAGTTTGGAAGTCTTTCTCTGCCTGAGGGGACCAGAATAGCTTCTTGGTGGCTCCCTTAAGCTAAGCGGTGAGGGGGTAGCAATGGAAGTTTCCCATTTGTCCGTATAGTGTACCTCTCAAAAAGCGATACAATAGATACATAAATAATGGATAATGGGTATTATTATTATGATAGTTTTGTGTTGAAATAAGATAATTTAGGCCTAAAACATCATTTTTAAACACATTCATTACATGGGCATATATGCAGCGTTCTTTAATGAAAAACTTTTTTTTTTAACATAATCAACATCACATATAAACACTCAGAATGCATTTGCATGTTCCTTGTTAGTTTTGCATGACAAACAAAATCATTTAATTTTCCATCACGTTTCATCTCAATTACATCTCAATGTTTTGAATTATGCAGCAATTTCTAAAAAATGATGCAAATATGCTTTAAAATGTCAAAAACAGATACTGTGTTTGCCCTGTAATGTATCTGTTGCTTTTTTTTTTTTAACCAGTAACTTGAAATCTGCATCTTCCTCCTGTAGTATTGTTTTTCTTTACAAGAAAGAGAGAAGTATAAGTAGAATTTCCACCACCCCTTTGATTTGACCATACCATACAGCATCTGTTTATCCTGACTCCTTGGATCCTGATCATGGTTACAAACAACAGACAGTAATACAATTTCATATAATAACGCCATCACATGGTATGCTATATAAACAGGATGCATTGTGTATCATGCAATTACATCATTAGTGTTTAAATCATATATTCTTCTGTCCATCCTTAGCCAAGCCTTTATGGTTGCCTCCTATCTCTGCCTTCAGAGACCATTAGTGCTTTCTCCCCCTGAGAGAATAAAGGCATGATCCCCAGTGAGTGAGTTCTTCTCGCTCTAACACAAAATGACACGTTTCCAATAAGCATACTCATAATTCCTCCCATTTGTTTTCCACACAGAAGTTAACAAGCTTTATTAAACAGATGACATTGTATTAATTCCGCCGCCATTTTTTATCATTGGTTTCAATTAAGGTATTATGGGATGCCCTCCCCTGACTGCTTCTTGGTGCAAGGCAGTTAGATGAAGAGGTTATTAAGTTTGTGGTTCGAAATTACAGATTACCTACATGACCTTTTTTTTTTTTCATTCAAGCGGTTTGATAAAATGGTGCAATACAGAGAAATTTACTGACTTGGATTTATTTACAGTGGTGCTTAATGCAAATATAGTCATTATTTAAATTTATATGTGATTTTGATAATGATAAAATAGGGATACATCTGAAATTTAAATCTGAAATTTTATGTATTGGTAGCTTATATTAATCGCAATATGTGACTTTCCCTCTGGGATTAATAAAGTGATCTATCTATCTATCTATCTATCTATCTATCTATCTATCTATCTATCTATCTATCTATCTATCTATCTATCTATCTATCTATCTATCTATCTATCTATCTATCTAATATTATCTTATTCTTATTGATTATATTCTTGCAATGACCGGTTCCCATTACAACCACTGCTGTCAATAGATTAGCAGATAATTTTAAATATCAGTGGAATTCCCCTTTAATGGTCACTGGATAAACAGAACCAGTGTTATATGAGATATCTATGTAAAAAGGTTTGACTGTGTAGGGATGCCTTTCCTGCCTTAATCCATCTTTAAAAAGGCAATTGGCCCTTGACAAGACACAAACCAGGCCCTGCACTATAACACACAGTACTGAAGGAGATGAGAAGGGGGATCCTTGGCTTTGTATGCAGTGATGCTAGCATTACCCCCTTAACCAAACAGCTGTCCTACCAGTTCACCATTTATCTCCTGTGATCTGTCCTGACCTTTCAAAGCACCCTCATCTGACAGCTTCCAGACACACCAAGTCAAACTTCACTTGAAGCAACTCTCAGTCTCTCTCTCTCTCTCTCTCTCTCTCTCTCTCTCTCTCTCTCTCTCTCTCTTTCTCTCTTTCTTACCTACCTACCTATCTATCTATATCTACACACACACACACACTGCATGGCACATTGGCAAGACCTCTGAGAGATGTGGCATAAATAACAGTACCACAGGACAGTGTTGCATTTCTTGCCATGAAAAATGTTTTGTGGGATTCATGCTCATCAGCAGAAATCAGTTGAGATATATTCTGCTTTGCTGTCTCTCTTTTTCTTGTCTCTCTAAAGAGAGTAAATTGCACATCCCTGTAACTAACAAACTACATTTTTTTATAGTGTTGTCTAAACTATTAAATATTAATATTATTATAATATAAAAATATTATTTTTATTTTGAAAGCATAAAAATGCATTGTTAATGTGTGGCTAATGTCCTGTGATTTATGGGAAGCTAGTATTTATAATAAAATAAATCCATACATTAAATAAAAAATTATTTTGTTTGACATGGACACTAAAAGGTAGCATGTGTAGAAAATAATTAATATTATTAATTAAATATTGAGTTGCAGGTACACCTGAGCACAAACTGACCAGCAGCCTACAAAACTGTCATGTAGGAAAATGCATAACCTTTAACAAATCTTGATTAGTGAACCTTGTGCAGCAGTTTATCAAGGCAATATATCATTACTCCTGCAATATTAATCTCAAGATGAGCTACTAGCCTCCCTTCCCAGCAACACAACTTGTGGCGTAATATGACAGTATATCTTAGGGTGTCTGAAAATTCATTAAGAACCATCATCAGACCTGGTAGAAAACACATCGAGACCTTAATAAGGCCATGACGCCATGAATCAGCCATCAGCAAGGCAACATTATGCTACATTTTTGATGTACTTAATTTACTGTTGTAAAATGTAAGTTGTACTGAGAAACTGAGGTCATTGCAGCTAATCGTCTTGCAGTATGTATGCACAGAGCATAATGTGATTAACTTATTTATCCCTTAGAATAGCTGATACATGAGCAAAAGTCAACAGTGACACCAAACAAAAATAGCTCTGATTAACCCATAAGTCTTTTTGTGTTGGAACCACTAATCACGTTAATTGATTTTTTATTTGGTGCGCTGGCCAGACTCAGATTGCATTAGGCATAATGAGGTTTTAATGTGGGGTCAAGAGCAGGGTGGGGTCCTACCTTGTCAGGACTGTGAGAGAAAATGTGTTTACTCCCTGCTATCCACACCACAATGCCAACAACAAAAGCACCATGGGGCTTCCAGTAGGCTTTGTTGACATCAGTTACCTCTAAAAAGTTGCTTACTAAGTAGAAATGACACAATAACAATTATATTTACTTATTAATTATGTGTTAACATAAATTAGTAAAATGAGTATGTATAAGATAAGATGAGAAGAGTCTTTAACATAATTATTTTTTTGGGACATAAAGAACATTCTGAAAACTGCATGAGAACTGGATGTTTGTGTGTGTGTGTGTGTATGTGTGTGCATGTGTGTGTGTGTGTGTGGACTGGCACCTTTTCAGGTCAAACCTCACACTCATCATGACCAAGGGCATGGTGAACAGCCTCTTTCGTCCAGCAAACAATCCAGCCCTTTCTGTCTCCCCTCCACAGATCAGACAAAATCAGTACAAAGGACCATATTCAGTTGTTTATGAATGTCTCTGCCTCGCTATTCATCCAGTACTCCTTCATGTCAAGGTCATGCCAGAGAGCTGGATTTAGAAAGCTCTAACTGGAGTCCAATTACATTCACAGACCTCTCTACTCAACCCAACAGTAAAAGGGAATTTCTCTCCAGTTCTTTCCATCTTTTTTGGACGGGTGACCTCTACGGCCAGGAAGCACCTCAATGCAATCATATCAAGTCTAAGAAGAGAGCAAGAATTGAAATGAAATGGAGCCTGTTAAAAAGAAATCAGTCATCCTGTCATGCTGTTTCTTGTTGTTTGGGTTTTTGTGTGTTTGCAGGCCAGAGGGGCAACTTAAGAAGAAGGAAAAGAGGATTAAATCAATCAATCATATTAGCCAATAACAAAGCTTTAATATAATATTTAGCATAAGATGCCTGATATATATAAGGAATGGGTTTATAGATGCAGAAGCAGGCATAATACTTATTTATTTTAAAATCTGTTTTTGATTATCCAGGAAATGTAATTTGTGGTACTTCTTAATGTGTTTTATGAACTAATCCTTTCCCAGTCACACAAGCTTTTTGTATTGTGCCTGTTTAAATTAGCCTTCTAAATGCCGCCAGTACTATATTGTCTAATCATTAGAGAGAGCTAACCAGCTTGCTAGATAAAAAGCAGTCTTCCTCAATAATAAACTGAGACAGGAATTAAGTTTCGGTCTTTACTGAAAGAATTGCTGTAAAACTACAACACACAACACAGCGTTACCTAAATGTTTATAATACGTGTACAATGGTTAGAGCCCCCAATGGGCATATTTGAAATAAATGTTTGAAATATGTAATAAAGTTGTCATGCAATGAAGAGAAAAGACTTTCGGCAATACGTACCCTTTTGGAAATGGTTCCCAAAATGTCACAGGAGCATTTGCTCTCTTTGGTGCTAGTGCAGAAAAGGCCCTGACCCCAGGGGCAATGTCTACAGAATTTTTTAATCTTGCTTCAAATGTGGAATTACATTACTGAATTGAATGCTCTAGCAGTGAACATGTTTGCTTGTTCAAAACATCAGTGAGAGGACTTTTGGAATAGGTCAGCTTCCATTTCACTGACCTTTTTTCAGTGAAGTCCAAACACTGAACACTTTTTTAGTAACATTGCCATATTGCGCCATAGGTGATATAAAAAACCTAATATGACACTATGCTTGCCCATTTGGTCAGAGCTAAGAGGGGACTCAGAGCTCCTCTAACCACACCAACTCTGATAAGTTTGCATTTCAAAAGACCTTGGTCCAGTCCATTAGGGGAGCTAGGAAAACAAGATGTTCCTCTCCAGTTTGGCTAATTAGTTTTTTTTTAGAGCAGTCCACATTCTTAAATTGCTGTGGGGATCCAGATGTGTAACTAGGCTAATGACTGACTGGCTAACAAAGAAAAATGGGAGTGCGATCTTGAGCAGCAATGGAAGTCACCTTCTGGCAGTGACTGCCTGTTTTAGCCCTGCAGAGCTAATCACCCCCAGTGCTTCAGCAAATGCATGTTTACAGCCACTTACTGACATTAAGGGCTGGTAAATCAAACAGATGTTTGTTTTAGTCTTGATGGGGTATTGGACAACCCTATGTCTAGTCATGAATTTGTCTTGTTTAAATCTGTTTATACGGGTATTCTGCCACTGACGCTGCAAAAGAAAGAAAGAAAGAAGGAAACAAAGAAACAAACAAAGAAATAAGAAAATTGCTAGATACATAGATTTTTGTTAAAACTGATGGAATAAACAAATGGTTGATTCAAAATACTGCTACCAAGCTACTGAAACCAGTATTTTATAATCAAAATCCCTCTCTAGACTCTCTCTAACAACATTGCAAAAAACTAATCTCTGGTGACTTTTGTTGTAAAGCAGTATTGGTGATCTCTTATATATATATATATTTATATATATATATATATATATATATATATATATATATATATATATATATATATATATGTATACTAATGCATGATCCCTGAGGTTGCACAGGGACATCCTGTTCTTACCCTTGCCCATAGGGTGTGAGGAGCATGTGCTGAGAGGGCTGTGTGGTGTAGGTGTGCAGGCAGCAGCAGCACTACCTGTCTGTGTTTTGAAGTGGAGCGGAGCTGACAGAGGCCACCTCAGGAGACGCCTCACTCGTTGTCATAGAACTGACAGGAAGAGGCAGGGTCTGCCAGGGGTCCTCTACTGCTACAGAGAGCCCCCTGCTCACTACCATGCTCACACACACATGGACACACACCCACACCTGTGTTGTGTGTGTAGCAAAGAGTCTAGGTACAATAAGTACATTTTTATTTTGGTGCAGTGTAACGTTTTGCAAGAATCTGTATGCAAATGTGAAATACCTCATTTATGTCCTCTCAAACATTTAGTTTACAAATCCCACTAATTTCACCCCACACGTAAGTAGGGTTTTTCAAACATGGGGTGTGTGTGTGGCTGTGCACACATCCAGTTACCTCACTGATGTTAGTATTATATGGATGAGAATTATACAAATTATAAATTAATGAGACACAGCCTATGTTTAGGCACATAGGTTAAGATATGTTATGACAGAGGGATCGGAATTAAGATGTGTTTAGTAGGTGTAAAGGTAAGTGCTTCTCAACTACAATCATAGTCATTTATATATCTTTATCTATGTCTTGTGTCTGTTAGCCTTAGATGATTTTTTTCTCCCAGAATGTATAGTACACTTAGAGTTTAACAACAATAAATAATATTGAATTATATTCTAAATGATCAAACTGTAAATAAATATATACAAAATAAACTAACAAACAAACCAAACAACCGCTGTGCTTAAATTAAGTTAGTTTATGGCTCCTTCTAATATTTTACATTTTTTCACATTCTTTCTTTTGTAAGAATTATTGTAAGAATAAATAACTTTTTGTAAGTTATTTATTTGATATATTTAATTTAAATGTTGGACAGCTTGTGATAAAGTACAATCTGGAAAATATGACATAATAATGACAATTATGCTCATCTCAAGTGTAGCTAGTGAGCTAATTAAAATAGCTACTTCAAGCAAATTACAAGTAAGTAATAATTATAAGTAATTTAAATGAAAAAAAAATATGAGCTTAGTTTAACTACAAACATTGGTGTGGAAACAAGTGGTATTGTGGTCATCTTCATGGACCCTCAATCACTCCAGCCATGTCAGGATAACCAAGAGTCTCTCACCATTTAAATCTGAGTTAGTTATACTATCTTAAAGTTTTTTCTCTCAACATTAGTGAACTGAGGAAAGGAAAGCGGGGCGAGAGAAAAGGAGAGCAAATAAGCCCTCTTAAGTTTTATCTGTGCTGAAAAATGCTGTTATCGTAGAGCTGTGTCAAGATCTCTATCTCTCTTTCGCTCTTTCCCCCTATCCTTTTCAGGTGACAAGCACAAAGTACGACTACGGGATGAGATGAATTTTGTGAAAAGGAAGGGCTTATTAGGGCCAGAGCGAATTTTTTTGTCGTGGCCAATGTTCTGGCTGTTTGGATATCTTGGGTGTTTCCACGATTGCTAATGCTCACATGCATTTCGGCCCATACACCCTTGTAAGCGAAGAGATTAAAATTGGAAAAGAATACCACGACCCACTACGTATAAATAAATAATCAATACTCATCTAAATGTAAATGAGAAAGTAGACCTCTTTGATAGCAGGGTTTTTATCAACCAACCAATTTTCCTCAGTACACATCAGACTAGGGCCGCAACCCCAACTAATCACAATTCATTCGACACAGCTGTAATTGAGAGGAAAAAAAGGAACAACGGACAAAAATGAAGAAAGAGTAGCAGAGACGAGGATGAAAAAAAAAAAGCTGGGATTGAGATGGGTCACAAGAGATCTAGGTCAGGTCAACCTACGTATAAGCAAATACTTGTTTCATACAAGGAAGGATGCCAACACATATTTGCTTACACATTTTCACCTAGGATTGAAGATATTTCTGTCTGCAACATTACTCAGTTTGCCACTTACCCTGTAGAATGCAACTCCGGTCTGTGTGCTTTATTATTTTACTTTTTGACTTCTTTTTTCATAAACCTTGCAAGATATAGCAATGTATATGATTTCCACATGGCAAGATAATACGATGAGTACAATTAAGAGATGTTTTGTAATAGTCTTTTGTATCTGTTCAGTCAAGGAAATAAAAAGAAGATCTCTCAAGTACACTGGGAAGGGACCAGATATACAACCTGGAAATATAAATGTCACCAGACAAATATGTGCCCGCCACTAAATAAAACTCATTCATAGCTGAACAAGCCAAACAGGGGGCAATTATTTTATTTCTAAAATACGGTAACTTTGTGCGGCAAAGTCTCATAAATAATTGTTTTGCAGATGCTCATATTTAAACACCTCAGATGTACAGGCCATATGTTTTTGTACAACTATTAAACACATGGCAAATAGTTATTAATCAGTTAAGTCCACCATTGCACCAATCCGTTCCATTTTACTCATCACTATGTCTGTTTGAAGACATGTCAATTATTTTGCTTACTGAGGAGTACTTCTCATATTAACCAGCATCACTCATGGAAAAGTTTAATAAGTGAATATTTATCTATGGAAAATCTTTTTTTCATTCATTATAGTTTTTCTTTATTGCCTTTTCTTTTCCCCCTACTCTTTCTCTCATATATGCTTTCATTGCTTTGGGTCAGTAAATGTCCTCCTTAATGGGTTGACTCATTGGTGTGACTATGTATCACCACAACATGACAGGGGATATAAACAAACTGACTAGAACAAATAAAAAGAATAAAATAAGATTAAAGGTAATTTGAAAAAAAAAGTGTGTAACAAGAAATATTCATTAGTACCATCTCTATTAAGAATCCTAATCAGTGAACCCCGGAATAACCCCCAGACATAGGCAAAGTGTGCTGATATGCTTTCCAAATGAATCTCAACTTGACCTTTGCCCCTCTTCGAAATTATGTAATATGATGAGGTGAGAAGACAGGCTGTCCATCTTCACCCAGTCACCGGTAGACATGCTAAACACTGTAGGCAGACTGAGTGGAGCAGGCAGCTCAGCTCTCCTCTTTGTCAGGTCTGATCGGGGACCTGTAGGGGCCATGTCCAGAGTCAGGGTAGGGTCCTAAACTCGCTCTGACAGCTCTTCCACAGATCCCACTGCCTTACTGACATCTGGACGTGTGCTGTAAAATCAGAGGGGTTTGGATCAATTTGGAGATAGCGCTTAAGTGACACAGGGATAGGGCAATGGGATTAAGGTGGTGGAAGATACCTGTCCAGAACTGATTTGCAATCTCTGTGGCAAGAACCGAAAAGGAAATTCTGTATTAAAGAAGCCTGGAGCAATTTCCAACCTAAGTTTAAGCTCAATGCATGAAATCAACTGTCTGATTCAATTAAGTAATTTCAAGTGCTTGTCACTGATATTGTTTTAGTGAGACTATATAGTACAAGCAACCAAAAGATTATGCTCGTTAGCAAGGAGACAGAATCCACAGATGGTAGAATTGATCAATCTACTATCTATCTAAGATTTGACACAAGAAAGAAAAAGAAAAAAGCCATGAAAATTCAGTGCATTCCTCTGTGACTCTGTAAGCCTGAGCTTTAGGTGTACAGGAGGATGCTGGGAAGAGGCTCAACGGACTTGCTGGAAAATGTCAACAAAGCTGCAAACATCTGCCAGGGACCTGTCAGTTAGATCAGATGGCCGTCTCTGATTCTCCCTGTCGCATCTCCGTGTGATACAGCTCTCCGGTGGGGGTCTGCTGTGAGCGCAAAGGAAGAAGCCGAATCAGAGCAGGGAGGCCTACAAATCTGACACTACGCTAACATCTACCCAAGCTTAGCAGCAAAAAGAGCCGGCATCGTTTGCATTGGGGAGGAATCAGGGAGCCATGAGGTAAAATCAGAAGACTGTCAAAAGCCTGGAAAGCTGGACAGTGGATTTCCAAAACAGGAATCATCTGAGACAAACAAAACAAAAGGATACGGCAGAGAGAACACCAAATGCCACATAGACATACAGAAAATTGTAAAGATAAAGTTAAGATGAATTGTATTTTTTATGTAGCATTAATTAAGATGCAGGTAAATTATCTATTATTTATATCAATATATGCTCATCAATACAATGTTGATTTTGCATTTGAGACCTAAATATCAAGGAAGACCTTCTTTATGAGACTGTTTGTCTGATATGTAACATTTTTCCCAAAACTATTGATCTGAAATCTGATCAGACATCTCATAAGTAGGTGATATAATGAATGGCTTTACAGGGTGTTTCTTAGACTTCCCCTGACTCATTAATGCTATCTCTTAGCACCAGACTCACAAACTTTAAATATAAATCTAGCATCTTCAAAAGATCGTACCAAAATAAATTTGCCAAGATATACCAGACCAAGCAAAAAGAAACAAAATCATGTGTGATACAAACTTGTCCACTCGTCCATCAAACAAGAATCAATCACTCGCGGAAACGAGTATTATTAGATAGAGGGTATTTAGACTACAGTATATGAACACTGAACTCTTTAATAGTTTTTACATTCAGCTTTCTAATTTTACTTGATCATTTTTCTTTTTCATGCAAGATCTATTCATAATATCCTCTTGCAACAATAACCCATGCTTGATGAAGGCAGAGCTGTGCATATGGTACCAAAACATTTGCAGTCATTGTGCATTTATTGAGAATGACAGTGCAAAGCATTTCACATGCATGAAGCCTTCTATTAACTTCACGCATGCCCTCCAAGTTGACCTCCAAGTCCCAAGGGAGCTCTTTCCATCCAGCTCAGCTCTGCACCAGACAGGCCTGCTCTCAAACACAGGCTTGCTCGACAGCTAGGGGAAAAAATAGGCAACATCCCTTTTCCTAATCACAGCTTTTGATATTTGTGAAATTCTAGCCGATGGTATCTTGGCTGCATGTGGGACAATGAGACATACTCCCCCACAGCTCCAAAAACTGACAAACCCAGGGTGGAACCTATCATCAACAAATATGTTTGCGTTATTTCTCTAAAGATCAATTATAAGCATTACTATAAATGGTGTAATTTCAAACACGTGAGGCTTGTGTGAAGAAAAGTGAAGAAAAAGAGAAAGAAGTCAGAGGGACAAAAAAAAAAGTGTGTTTAAAGGGTTTAAAATAATATTTATGCCTCTGACGCTCTCATATCTAAGCAATTTAGCTGGGGCTAGAAATGTGCCTGGCTAAGTTCTTCCAGCCCTCCGGCTTTAATCCGCTCTAGGGAGATTTGCAGATGATTCCCAAAACGATTTTCAAATCAAACTTCTCACTACCCAGGGAGAGGAAAGGGGGAAAATAGCTGCAGGAAAAAAGTAAAATCTTGACAGCATGAAGCCAGTCTTAATGCTATTCCACCACAGCTGTTTTCATTTAAATCCAAGGTATTCATCCTTCTTAAAAGCCTAGCATTATCCTTGGCTCGCCCTCTAATCGCTGCGCATGTAGGGTGACTGGGAAGTGCATGGTGACAGAGCCTGCTCTAAATCTGGGATAAATACACAAAAATAAAGCGCCATTGTTTTCACCCTGCACTTTTATATACATCTTTAACAGGCTAGGGTTAGGGTTATGTATAAGAATATATATGTATAAGAAACTGGTCTTTGACATTTTGCTACCCTTCCCTGGAAACACAAAAAACTTCTCATTGCTCATACTCCTTATTATTTGTCTCTTACCATTTTCCCCTTAAGCCTTCCTACACTGCAGTGTGCAGGGGACTCTCAGTTGTATTGCTCAACAACTGGATGGCAAGCCACTTAAAGACCAATTTCCACTGAAAATGATTCCTTTATGGCTGGTGTTGTCAACTCAATTTTCGAATTTTGCCATATACCCTGCCTTCACTATTAAAGTGTCATCTGATTTGCTGAGTTATTGACATGGCCAGTATTTTCATTTTTCTCCATGCTACTCCACTCATTTTATCAGTGCTTACCTTACCTCAGAAACATGAAGGAGCAAAAATGGAAAAATTAAAGATTCTAAAAAAAATGTTTCTGGTTTTCAAATTTTTTTTTTTTATATCTCATTTGAAGTAAAGCTTTCTGAACACTTCATTTATGGGTCCTTAGAAATAAATGGTATGTCACTCTACCTTCAGTTGGCTTCCAATTGTCTTCTAAGGACTGAAATAAAACAAAATAGAGTAAAGACATTTTGACCTTCAACTAATAGGCAAATCTATCACTACTTATCTCTACTCTAATGCAGTTGTATGCTTGGGGCACTATCACATTACTGGCCATGAGGGAGCAATAGTAAGATTGGAGAGTAAGCCCCAAAAATAAACCTGTCTTCTGCTATCATTCTCCACCTTTGGACAGCCAATGTGATGGGTACATTGTTGCAAATAGATGAAAGTAAAGGTGCACTAATATTTATTTATGTTACATTATTTGCTATGTTTAAAGAAATGCAAATCATTTTTCAGCTATTTACAAAAACTGTGGCTTATGTGTGCTAACTGGCAAAATCTAACAAGTGCTCATGAATAGCATATGCGTGTGCAGAAAAACCCGCTCACAACTGCTCTTGTAACTGCTCTGTAATGCGCTCACTATATGTGAAGTCTCAAAATTGTCTCAGTCAATGTAATAATAGCTCCTATGAGTCATTGTAGATATCACACAAACACACACACTTATTAACCATTATAAGCATAAACTTGTTAATGCTTATTATTTAGCACTATTTATTTGATAACCACCACCAATCTCACCACCACAATCACCACTATCACCACCACAATCACCACTATCACCACCACAATCATCATCACCACCACAATCACCACTTTCACCACCACAATCACCACTATCACCACCACAATCACCACCACAATCATCATCACCACCACAATCACCACTTTCACCACCACAATCACCACTATCACCACCACAATCACCACTATCACCACCACTATCACCACTATCACCACCACAATCATCATTATCACCACCACAATCAACATCACCACCACAATCATCATTATCACCACCACAATCACCACTATCACCACCACAATCATCATTATCACCACCACAATCACCACTATCACCACCACTATCACCACCACAATCATCATTATCACCACCACAATCACCACTATCACCACCACAATCACCACTATCACCACCACTATCACCACTATCACCACCACAATCATCATCACCACCACAATCATCACTTTCACCACCACAAGCACCACTATCACCACCACTATCACCACCACAATCACCACTATCACCACCACAATCATCATTATCACCACCACAATCACCACTATCACCACCACAATCATCATTATCACCACCACAATCACCACTTTCACCACCACAATCACCACTATCACCACCACAATCACCACCACAATCACCACAATCACCACCACAATCATCATTATCACCACCACAATCATCATCACCACCACAATCATCATTATCACCACCACAATCACCACTTTCACCACCACAATCACCACTATCACCACCACAATCACCACTATCACCACCACAATCACCACTATCACCACCACTATCACCACTATCACCACCACAATCACCACTATCACCACCACTATCACCACTATCACCACCACAATCATCATCACCACCACAATCATCATGATCACCACCACAATCATCACTTTCACCACCACAAGCACCACTATCACCACTATCACCACCACTATCACCACCACAATCACCACCACAATCATCATTATCACCACCACAGTCACCACTATCACCACCACAATCATCATTATCACCACCACAATCACCACTATCACCACCACAATCATCATTATCACCACCACAATCACCACTATCACCACCACAATCATCATTATCACCACCACTATCACCACTATCACCACCACTATCACCACCACAATCATCATTATCACCACCACAATCACCATTATCAGCAACTGAGGCACTTTTTCCCCCCTGGTTTTCAGGTGAGGGTTAGTTCAGTAGGGCTTGCAAACCACTGTGCTAAACAGTGATGCAGTGCTCCATTACCTCCATGGCCTAGTCTGTGGTTTATGAAACTGACATGTTCAATAATGAAGCTTTCGCGTTATCCTGCTCCTAAACATGACCCATACCATCGAAAGTTAAGCCACACCTAAAGCAAGTGTGGCATTGTAGTTCAGTCTTTGTTAAAGCCCTGTCCAAAAACCTTAATTTATCTATTACCTCATACTGATCTAAACCATTCAGATGTTTGTGGTTTTTATAGAGAAAGTGGCTTAGATATAATAGATTGCAGCATTTTTAGTATGACTGACTTTTGCTTTTTTTTTTACTTTTAACACTTCCAAATTTGTAATTGTATTTAACAATAAACTTACCTAAGTTAAAATTGACTTTGCTACTGGAGTTACTTTGAACTTTAAAGTTTCACACTTGTGCCATTTTTAATTTGTGCATAACTGTAGAATTTTATTTTGTTTTATATTATCATAAATAGACTGTGATTTCATATTGATGCTGTCTGCACAGTTGTCAGTTTCACTCTCAGCTTCACTCTCACCTCTTCACGTTATTGCTGCAGATATAATTATGCAGTTTTCATTTTGAACACATCTCACACTACAAAATTGTAACTCTTTTAATGTTTGTATTCAGCCCCAAAGTTAACACAGTTTTAGCATTCAAAAAAGCGATTGTAGTGGAAACAAGGCAGTGATGTAATAGAATAGATTTACCTCATCTATTCCCGGGTAACAGTACATGTTTATAGCTGGACCTACATGTAAAGCAGAAGACCATAACTGATGTTGTGAGCTGATGGAGGTGTAGTGAGTAAGAGGCAAGATGGAAATAAGGAAGTTTGGATTTTACGGTTCTAATACCATTTAGTTTCACCGTAAATGCTGCCTGTAACTCACACTGTGTCTGACCATTTAAATACATAACAGGTAAAAAATAAAACAGAAACAAGTGAATTAGTATTTTACAGCCCTGACGCCAGGTAATTACAGCAAAACTACTTTATTGATTTGGAGTAAAGAATTCTATATTATATTACATTCTATATTACATACATGTGCTCAATTATTATTCTCTCTTATTGTTCATTAGAAAATATAAAATAAGTGGGTAATTTTAGGTAAATAAAACTGTTTGCTGTTGCTATTTTGTAAATAACCCTCAATGACTGTCTTTTTTATTTATTAATCACTAGAAGATGTGCATATGATATTTAGGAAGTAAAGCTTGTTACCATTGTGTTTCAATGAGATTACTGCCTTGTTACCACTACAACTGCTCACTTATTACACATAAAACTATAAAATAAGCAGGTAATTTTTGGGTAAGTACAACTTGTTACCATTATTTCATAATGGTTTTGTTAACACTCGCCACAATTTCTGATTTATTATCTGGTAACAACTAAGAAATGGGCATTTAATTAAAGATTAAATACAATTTGTTGCTGTAAAATTGCCATATCATTGCCTACTTATTACCGATCTGTAAAGTAGAGAGTTACCAACATTTTTATGCATTTTCTGCTTTTCATGGTCAAACTGATTCAAAAAACATTCAATGATATCGAAGCAAGATGTTCTGGTGTTCATTGTTCTACAGACAAGCATGTTTTGATCTTCTCAGCATTCACAATGCCTTTAATCAAAACCAAATCACTAACTTCAGATGTTGTTAGACATCCTTAACACTGATTCTACCATGTAGACATGGTTCAACATAGGGCCTCCTGGTGCTAAGCTACTAAGCTAACAGTTTAGATGAATCCTTTTATAAGCCTTTAGTTCACATCTCAGAAGTGTTAATGTTTAGTTTTAGTTGTGCACCAGAAAAAACCTGGAAAATTTGTTAGAAGCCCCACCCTGTTTATGTCATTTAACAATTTTTAAAGATGATTTTAAACCTTTTTTAAAATATTTTATATTCCTGTTGTATTCCTGTTACATTTAGTTAATTGAGTTAATGGAGGAAAGAGGACACACGAGGGCTGAATCTCATGTTAAATCATAATTTTATTTATTTGCACTATTGCACTTTACTGTATATCCTGTACATCTGCACACATGTACACTTTAGATACTTTACTTAAATACCAATATATGCACATGTTCTTTATCTTTCAGTATTGTCATTATCTGATGACATCTCTGCCCTGTGCACATTTATTATTACTGCGCTGCCTGAGATATATTTATCTATAGTGTACTGGACTATTTATAGTTCCAGTTAGTTAATAGTTTTTACGTAGTTATTTTCTGGTTTTACCTTGTGTGTTGACAGACAAACAGATTGTGACGAGTCAAGTCAAGGTGAGGTTTATTTAACAGATTTGTAATCAAAGACAGCAGGAACAAGAGCAAGGTGGACATAACAAAAGGATGAGGCAGAGTCAGGCAAACCAGGCAAACAATCAGACCAAGAAAAGTACTAAAAAGGGCAAAGACAAACGAGTAAATCAGCAAATCAGAAAAAAGTCTAAAACAATAAGTGGCAATACTAGGCAATGAGCAGTGTGAGAGAGGAGTATTTGTAAAGGTGTGTGATCAATAGTTGGGAGACCTGGATCTAGAAAACGGAATGGGATTTAGGGATGGGACATGTGACAATGACATCATCAGGTGGTGGGTTATGGGAAATGGAGTCCGGAAGGTCAGGGGTGAGAAAAGAGTCTACAGATGTGACATCTTGACAATGAAAAAAAATGTAATCCTTAATTTAATAATTTTATTTTATTTTGACTCATTTTTCATAGTAATTGAATATATGGAATGGTAATCTCAGATGCTGAAAGAACAGTATTTACTTTTTATGTATTCATCATCAAATACATAGTTACACCCAGAAGGAAAAGTCATATTGCAGTGCTATTCAGAAGGAAGATAAAGGTTACCCGGAACAATAAATGATGAACAATATTTATTGCACATACAGTAGTAGTGTTTCTCCTACTTGCTAAAGCAACATGCCAAACGTCCAATAGCATCCCACACATTTTCAATCGGGCATAGGTCTGGTGGTGAGACTGACCCTGGCATAGTATTTCTACATTCAAGGCGAGCTTTTGAGATATCACCAGTATGCGAATGAGCATTGTTCTGTAGCAGTAGTGCACTAAAGTGTGCGTTTAGAAATGGGAGGGCCACTGGGGGCAGGACGTCATTAACATAGCACTGGGCTGTCAAACTGCCTGTAATGAAGACCAAAGATGATCTGGCATCATACCAAAGTGCACCACACATCATGATGCCAGATTTTTTTGGATGTGTAATGCTTGAAAACAAATTTTTCATTTTGGCACTGACCACGGGGCCTCCTTGTTGGTCATCTCCACAAAGGCAAAAGCGGAACTCGTCACTGAAGATGACCTGCTGCCTTGCTGACTCACTCCATGACAGTCTGGCACAACACTATTGCAGTCTTTGGTGAGGTTGACGTAATGTTAAGGGTGGTCTTTATAACTGTCTATGTGCAAGTTGCCCTGCATCGTGGCATGGAAAAGCATCATCTACAGATTCTCTGTATTTAAATAGAAATATTATCTAATAAATACGTATACTTAATCTTTATTTGTCCTTTTTAAGTGTTTTTGGATTGCTGCAAATCAAAAACTAAAGAAAGCAAGCATAAATGTACTTTCTCGGATGAAAGTGACTCTGTTGTGCTTCATAGATTTGAAAAAATTTTGCATTATTCAAATTTCATGCAGGTGGTTGACATTCTACTTTTGGTAGACCTTAGCTTTAGAGAATGCCTTTAACTTTTATAATAGATGCCAAACACGTCTTGGAAAACAGAGAGACCATTCAAATGCAAAAGACCAAATTAAGCACACAGGACACCCTGTTGCCTTAACACAACATTTTCTTTGCATTACCCAAGCCACTTTGTTTAGCGGCATAGAGGCTTTATACAGCAACATATAGTCCAGCCCACTAATAACCATCAAAAAGCACCTCTTCAATGTGCTGTCATTATTTCTAGGCCTGGTTAGTACATGACTGTGTGGGTGCATTAGGGACCTGGCGATGTAACCCCCACATCTGGAGCAATGAGTTTGACCCCCTTGAAAAGGCACGGAAGTTGCCCCCTCTCCCCACGCCCAGAATGCCACAAACAAAAGCGTTGGAAAGAGCATGGGGGCCCTTCGCGCCATTCATCGTGGCTAATGACTTGTTCATTAAGAGTGATGATGGATAAAGACTTCTCACGCTGAGATGAAATCAAGATTTATATGCGCTGTTTCTGCGCCCAACTTGTGGGAAGATCATCATCATTTAATTCTATCTCTGCGGCCGGTGATGGGCATCCAGAGAGCGGGTTATCAAACGGTGCAGTCAGCTGGCAAAAACCCACCAACCCACCCACACACATACACACATGCGCACACACACATGCACGCACACACACAAACACACTCTCGCTCACAAGCAAGCACTCAGACACACCGTGAAAAAATGCTTGTGCCGTTGGCACATCTGGAGCTTGCCGCCACAGCTGAGGGTGAGCTATGGATGCTGGCAGGGAGCCAAAAATCACAGGGAGAGAGAATGAGAGAATGTGGGGAGGAGAGAAAGAAAAAGAAAGAGAGAGAGAGAGAGAGAGAGAGAGAGAGAGAGAGAGAGAGAGAGAGAGAGAGAGAGAGAGAGAGAGAGAGAGAGAGAGAGAGAGAGAGAGAGAGAGAGAGAGAGAGAGCAAGAGAGAGAGAGAGAGAGAGAGAGAGAGAGAGAGAGAGAGAGAGAGAGAGAGAGAGAGCGAGAGAGAGAGAGAGAGAGAAAGAGAAAGTGATCCACACAGGCTTTTCTTTGTTTAGATCATCATTATTTATTTGCGTATTTATCTTTTTTTTTTTCTTTTTCAAAATTTGGATGTGTATCATCTTATTAACACTCTTACAAAGAAAGAAGAATATAAATGAATGAGAGAAAAAAAGCACACACACGCATGCACACATTCACATTAGTGTGTGCTCTCACACCTCTGGCCTGCCGACCCACCATCCTCTTTCTTTCTTTAGGTCCTTATCTCAGGGTGGAAATAGGCCCCTAGACACTTCATCAGTGTCCTTCAGTCTGCTATCTCCAGCTCCCAACTTTTATTAAAACTTCCGCTCTTATCAGCTCCCAGGTAATTCAGGCATGACAAATTGAGCACCAGATGCTGCCCTTTATTTGAGCCCAGTGCATAGCTTATGCTCCAGCCTCAAACCAATGGAAGATGGTAGAGCTTTAGATGAATTAGCTATTGCCACTTATTACCCTTTTTTTTTATTACCTCCACCAGATATATTTTGATGAATGTAAAAGTGTCTCAAATAATACAGGGCAACAAAGTTGAGTATAACCTCATTAAAAAAAAAAAAAAAACAGTTGTAAAAACAGGCAAATCATTTAAACACTATATGGATATCAGATATTACAATCATTTTTAGTTTAGTTTAATTTGTTAGTCATGAATAATCAAACCTTGAAGTTCAGAAATCACAAAGTAAAAAATCTATTAAGTATAGGAAAACAAGTAATGCGTGCAGAACAATCCAATATATTGTATCAACTTAAAACTAGTTAAAACTTTCCTGTTCTCATGGGACTTGGCCTTGTTTACTTTCCTTATTTGTTAAAATATTATTGTTATTATGCCAAAGTTAATAGATTAGTCTGGTTGTAATCATATTTTTAGTTTAATCATCAACAATAAAATGCTAAAAGGCTGTTCTGGATCATAACATTTTACAGTATGTTAGTGCATCACACTTGGACATGCTTGGATCAGCTGTCAGTGGTTTCAGCAGCTCACAGAAATCAACATCAACAACTACAAGTTTAAAAAGGCATGAATTTCATATTTAAATTAAGTTTGTAGTTAGTTACATTAGACTCGGTTACAGACAATGATAATTTTCACCGATTTACATTTTACACCCATCACCTGAAAACTACTGAAAAGTACATATCAGACTGTTAAAACCTAGTCAGGTTAGGTCTGGTTATGGCCATCAAACGTTCTATATCCAATAAACTCCAAGATAAGTCGCTGCTGTAGAATCTGATGAAGTGGAAAGCACATGTGTTCAGGAGGATGCTGCAGAGCTTAATGCTGACAATACAATTAAAATACTTTTTTGTTTTTTAATTATTGAACTGCTGCTAGGTGGGGGATACTTCAGGATTTTCTCCTAGTAGCAGTCCACTTGCCTTGCTTGAAATTCAAGCCTTTTAATCTGCCCGACTCATGACATACTTGTCATTGATTAAGATGACCTGAGGTAAAGTGGATAAGTGTTCTGAGGTTCAACAAATCAAAGTGTGAAATTTCTTTTGGAATTCCTGGATTCTGAGTACTCCAGGCTAAAGGGGGCGAGAACATCCCACATTTTATCATAGCACAAAGCTAATGAGTGATGGCATTGGGGGTTGATTAGTGCGCTAGCATTCTTATTAAACAATATGCTGCTATCCTGATGATGTCTTTTTAGGGATGTCCTTGCAAGATAGGGCCAAACCAAATTCTACCCATTGTACAACAGCATGACTTCAAAATAAAAAAATTCAGGTACTAAATTGACCTGTCACCATTCACCCTGTCATCCACTGTAAACAACTGGTGCATTATGAATAGAATATCAAGAATACCCAAGAATATCACAGATTAGACCCTGAACTGTTGAGCATTTTGAATTCTATATCAAGCAAGAATAATTTTTTTTTTCACTTTCATAACTACAACAACTGGTTTCCAGTAGAGCAGATTTTTTAACCCAGCTCCTGCTAGAATTTTCCAAACAACTGTCCAGCTTGAAATCTGCCTGTTTTCTTCATTTGTATTTTGTGCACATTCTATTATGTCAGCCCTCACACTCAGTTCTGGTTTGTAGTTTAAAAGAAATTATTGAAATAAGTAATGTTCATGAAGTTAGTGGCATTAAACAGTTTCAAAGAATTTTGAACAAACCCAGCCCTCGTCCCAACATATTAATAATTCCCATATCAAAAGCTTAAATTTCTTTGGTTAATATATATATATGTTTTAATGTAGTAAACATTATTAAAGTTTCAAAAGTTCACGTCCTAGTCCAAAAATGAAACCAAGCTTCATTGGTGAAAACATTTACATCTAGCATGAGTATTAAGATTATAGTCAAATTATTATTATGAGTTGGAATGTTTCAGTATGCACTTCTTTTTAAATGAGACTTAACACAAGGCAGCCTTACTATACTCTACTATACTATGCTATAATATTATATATGAATTATGAATTATGATGAACTGTGATCAGTTGTGTACATAAACCCACAGAAAAGTGGATATTAAATGCTTAAAGGCAATGTTCCTTTCAATTTCAGTCTGAAGACATTCACAGGCTTGTTAAAGTAAGAAAAAATTAACCAGCACAGCCTGATACCAACGGAATGATACAAGAGGGCATGGTGGCGTTATCTTAGTATTTGGCAAAAAGATGCGGAAGCACTGGTGGATGCCTCATATTTACAGTCACTCACAGCACACATTTCTCTATGGGCACTTTAAAAGATAGGACACGCTTTATCATGCATTTCAGAAGGGCTGAATATGGAATAGGTTTCTTGAACCTTAGCACACAAATGATGTGTGTGACACAGTTAAATAAAACCATACTGGCCTCAGAAGGCTGTGATGAAAATCAGTCAATGCCAAGTAATCTGTAATGCCAAATATCACTTCCATCCAGTAGCACAATGTTCTCAGCAATAGTCAGACATCACCAAACTCACAGAACATACTGTAAATCTGTATGGGGAATCACTGAGGCATTTCAGAAAAACTACATAACATATCCTTTAAAATAGCACCACAAAAATAGAGGACATTGTCACACAGTCTGTGCTAGACAGGAAGAATAATTGAAAATAGGAGAGGACTAGACTATGCTGACACCTTGCCTACCAGTGCATTGAGAAGCTGACAATAATGAGCTCTCAGCACAGTACAGAAGAGACGATGAAGCTAGGGACAGCAGAGGGGCATTGAGGTGGTGCGTACGCTGAGTGGGGAAAAGTGTGCAGCCCCTTGGTCGTAAATAAGAACCCCTGATGGTGTGGGCTCAGTGGATGTGAAGCATGAGATTGAAAACCAAAGGCATGGGACAGAGACCGAGCGAAAGAGAGACAGAGAGACAGAGGCTGCCATGTTGAACACAGCATAACTCTATGGACAATCACTGGCCTTTGGCAATGGTTCACACACCACATGGTCACTTACTCACTCACTCAAATTCCAGAGGTTTAAAACTTTATTATCAAGGTGAAATACAGATATAGATTAGCATTTTAACGATTTTTTAATTCGACCAACATGCTCATTCTGTGTTCGATTCATCGTCAGTAAACCCCTCATGAGACGCAAAACCTAAAGATTACTTCCTACACACAATCCAGCTAATGACATTGTGTTTAGTGTGTCCACCCACAACATTAAAAAAAGAGAAAGGCATATAATCAAATAACCTAAATTAAAAACATATTTCAAAATATAGCCCATAAGTGAATCACAATTACACAAACACTCTGATTCATCTTTCAAAGGTGTTATTTTGCCCAGTGTGATTGGTTTTGCCATCCCAGCTTCCCGTTTCCACACCTCCACCACATCCCCCCTTGCACCCCACCCAGCCTGAGATTCTCACTGTAGACGTGCCTCACAGCCAGGATGCCAGCTGTTAGCCTGGCCTGAAATGTGTTTTAAGTGCTGCTGCAGGCTGATAATGCGCTGCGCAGCCTGCCAGGCCGCAGGCCTCCTAAAGCAAATGGGGGAATCAGTGGTTAAAAAGCAGGCCTTCATTTGGGCCTGGGCCAGGACGCAATCTACCACGCAGAGCAGTGGCACTGCCCGTAGGCTGTGGCCCGAGATTCATCCACTACCACCCCTCCCCCTACCCCCCGCATCTCTTCTTATGAAAATCTTATCGCAGAACCTTTATGTTGCCATTTTCCACTGGCCCCTGACTTAACAATGAGTTATTTTCTGAGACTACAAACAATATTTAATATGAATGACAAAAACATTTGTGCCAAATAATGAACTTAATGACATTTTAAAGCATTTTAATATTCATCAAATTAAGGGGAAAGGGAAAGGATTGGCAGAAGAACACAGCCTAGTATCACCTAAGCCAATCTGTCAAAACAATTGAGAACTACTGCCAACCCAGAAGTTTGATTTGTGCTGCATTTGCTCATTTGAAATTTAGTTTAGATCTGTTTAGACAACAATCTATACACTATATAACAATACCACTGCATATGTCTATATTTCAAATCGGTATAACTGGCTGATATATAACAGACATTTGAAGCTTTTTCAGACCAAAGCAATGGCTTTGAATGGTTCAAACTTAACCCTTAGACTGACTGAAATCACGTCTCTGTCCACTTTTTGCCATTCACCTATTTCTTTGAAAAATAAGTCAATTGCCTCAACGAAAATGCATTTGTTTTGGCAATTTGTTTTGTCCCTCAAGTTTCCCGGATAAACCAGACTTGGGCAGAAATAGCCAATGATGAATTGTGCCCATTAAGCTGGGATCCTGCGCACCTTAAAGTAAAACACATAGCGAAAAGAAGGAGATCATTAGGAAAATGAGGAGAGACCTGAACTGTGTTTGTGAGAGGGAGAGATAAATGATGGCATCTCGCTCCAGTTCATTATGGATTCTATTTATACAGCCTGCCTCGGAGGAGCAATGCCACTCCACAGGCTTGTGTAGAATTAGGTTACCTGTGTTTTGGGAGACTCTTTTCAGCAATAATTATAAATAGATTGGAACAACATGGTAAAGGTATTCATCATATTCTTGTGCATTTTGAGTCATATATTTGTACAATAATGGGAGGAAATGTTTTGTAAAGGAAACTAAAGAAATGTCCGCAGGCACTCCTTTAAGGGGTAATATTTTCATATAGTCCACCTGACTCTACAAACCAAAGAAAATTGCCATAAATAAACAAACAAACACAAATAAATAAATAATACCCAAAGCACCATCAGACTTTGGAGAATGAAATCGGAAGACCCCATCAGGTTTGACTACTCACAAATATGCTGTGTGATCACGCCATTTTCAAATATCTAAACATAAAAAATCCATTTTATCGCTTGACAGGGCCGTGCTCTCTGGGCAGGTGCCACATACTCTGAGCTTGTATAGGCCCTCACAGCCTTGGATTAATCCTTCTCACTCTGGAAACTGGAACTTAACTGACAGCAGAGTACAGAGGGCCAACAGACAGAGAGGTGGGCTGCCACTCCCCCTGCTCTTCACCATCATCCAGGCTGTGCAAAGGCCATGATCGCCCCCTCAGGAAAGTGCACGAGTGGAGGAGCATAAAAGATTGCCCTCTGTATTTTTTCATTAGACTTTCCTTTTGTTACAGGATACATAAATCGGTGGTGGCACGATGCAATATGTATGGCGGTGCTCCACCTGCGGACAAGAGGTAATGGCTGCCATGTCGCGAGAGTCAGGGATGATAAGTGAACCGGCGTGAATGTTAATGATAGTGATCATTCTGTGGTGCTCCGCCTCTCCATCTTCCCTGTGTGTCACCGCCCGGGTGGCAGGGTTCAAGGGAGCAAAATGAAAACAAACGCTCAAGGTAACGACTGAGTGAAATAAAGGGATGGGTCCTGGTGTGGATGGAGATGAGCAACAGCAAGTGCATGCAAATGGACAAAGTGCCCACAACAGCTATACAAAATGGCTAGTCCGTGTACTAGATGGTCAGCAACTTGTCATGCACCTCATGCAGCTGGTGTTTTGAAACATGCAAAGGTTGAAAATAAATTTGTATACACTAATGTGCAAAGAGAATTTACCATTTTAACCCTTTCCAGGCCTATCTTGTGATACTTATACATATTTAAATACATACACCCTCACAACACACACACACACACACATACTGGCATATTATTTAGCATTACTGTGAACTATTTACATGTTTCTCTTATTGACGTGACAATAAATCACTAAATACAAACAGGCTGACAGAGAAGGTTTGTTGGATTGAGGGACATGATGAGGGTTTTAATACGGCTGCTTTTCATCTCTTACAGAGAAAGACATATAGTTCCTCATGTATAAATGATCTCTTGCATAATGCTTCCTAAAGAAAGAAAGAAAAATGAAGTCTTTGAGACTTGTGTTTCTAAGAAATGCCTCAGCCCAGCTAATTGCTATATATATATATATACTCATAGCTTTAATTTTAGTAATATTGACCTGTGAAGCTATGTATATTCTGGTCTTTTAAGAAATGCCCCATGGAAGCATTTTACTGTGAACAATCCTGTTGCCCTTCAAGAGCAGAGCTTTTGCCAGATTAGTGATGTAGCCAATCCGCCGAACATTCGCATCTTAGATTTTCATTAATTTTTCTAGATAAATTGTGTGAGTGGAAGTCTGGAACAGGTGGATGGAGACAGATGTTTTAATTTACATTGAGACACATGCCTGGGGTTCATATCTGGCCATTGTTTTAAATGGCTCCGACATCCTGCACAAAGCTGCGTCTGCCACCAGTCACCAGCATTTAATGAAAGCTGACAATATTTGGATTAATTAAATGAGCTTGTCTCTGTTATAAAGTCTTAAACATGTAGAGCTGGTAGCTGTTTTTATGACTTGAGTGACATTTTTGCCAATTTAGAACCAACAGCTGTATATATGTTGTTTGTATGTTGTGGATATATTGTCTGTATAGGTGGTGCACTTTGTGGTTCTACAATTACAGACTGTAGTCCATCTATTTTTCTACATATTTTGGTAATCGCCATGTTTCTTCAATGGTCACGACCCCCACAGCAGCACTCCTCTGTCTGAAATACATCTACCAGGTAAACAGCAAACAAATACATAGCTGAGAACTAGTCTGAAGAACTAAATTCCAGATTTTATATAATGAAGCATTAATTGGCCACACCAAGTGTTAAATGATAACTACAAACGATACAAGGCTGTTACAGTAGAAATTTGGAAATGGTTAATCAATCACATTGGCATACACAAAATCACTACTTTTGTATTATATTCTTTGTACTTATTTGAATATTTCTGTATAATTAAATTCTTACTGACTAGAGTTTCATTCCAGAATGCTGTATATTTATATCTTTGTAGAAAGAAGAGTGTTAATGATATGTATAATGATATACATAATGCAAATGTATATCATGGGCAACATAGACCATTAAGAGACGTGTTTAATGCATTTTAGAACAAAAGTCATATATACACACATCTTAATGTTCATTTACATCCTCCTCTATAAAAATTATCGTCAAAAAAAAAGATCCTGCTTGAGCTGAGCTCAATTTTATAAATCTAATTTTACCCGGGTCGTGAGTCCCTCACTGCCAGTGAATGAGAATGCCCTATTCTGTGCACTAGGTCCCTTTTGTAGATGCACATCTAGCAGGTGAATGTGACAGGACTCATAATAGAGGAGAGCATCTCTCAAAGCACTCCAGTACCCCATGTATTTTCCCACCTCACTAATGATGGTGATGTAGCACACAGAGATTTCCTCTGTAGTTGTATCTGTATCATTTTTTTTGTTTTGTTTTATTTCTTTACCAATAAGATATCAGAACTAGGTTTTAGATGGCTGAGATATGGCTGTAGCCACAAATGTTGACAACTTACCTTAAGTTTGAAAACGGACTAAGTTCGAAAATGGACTAAGGCACAGAGAGAATGTATGTTATAGCATATAAGCAAAATATAAAACATATTTGTACATACATGCCAGACAGAATTTTAGCATTACACATACTGTCCCAACCCTTTTTAAGTTGGGGCACACATACAACTTTAAACACAATTTAATAATGTTAGTGTCTAACCTTTGGGACAGGCAGTTTTTCTTGGAATAAAAGCAGTGCCTTCGATTTGCTTTTTTTTTTCAAGATAATTTTACCAGTAGCAGTTTCTTGACAACCACACACTCATAGCACTGGGTTGCCTTCCTGCAGTAAAAGGAAGGACAGAAAAACCTGTACTTGTGTCAGATTCAAAGCCTATAAAAGATAAAAACCTTAAATACTGTTTGTTAAGTGGTATTATTGTAACTAGAGGCCTGTCTGCACCCACTGGCCACTTTATTAAGTACACCACCTTGGATCTAGACTTATTGTCCATTTTATCAGCTTCACTTAAATTATACAGTGGTGTGAAAAATTGTTTGCCCCTTCATGATTTCCTATTTTTTGCATGTTTGTCACTCGTAAATGTTTCAGACCATCAAACAAATTTAAATATTACTCAAAGACAACATAAATTTCATTTTTTAAATAAAGGTTTTTATTAGTAAGGCAGAAAAAATTTTCAAACCTACAAAACTTTTGTTTTATCATAGCAATTTCAAAGATCAATTTCTGTAGCCCACACCCAGGCCTGATTACTGCCACACCTGTTCTCAATCAAGAAATCACTTAAATAGGACCTGCCTGACAAAGCGAAGCAGACCAAAATATACTCTAAAGCTAGACATCATGCCAAGATCCAAAGAAATTCCATTATCCACAAATTGCGAAAACATGGAGCAGTGGTAAACATTCCTGGGCGTGGCCGCCGACCATAAATTACCCCAAGAGCGCAGCTCATCCAAGAGGTCACAAAGCGCCCACAACAACATCCAAAGAACAGCAGGCTACACCTGCCTCAGTTAAGGTCAGCGTTCATGACTACACCATTAGAAAGAGACTGGACAAAAATGGCCCGCATGGCAGAGTGCCAACATGAAAATCACTGCTGAGCAAAGAGAACATTAAGGCTCGTATCAATTTAGCCAGAAAACATCTTGATGATCCCCAAGACTTTTGGAAAAATACCTTGCGGACTGACGAGACAAAAGCTGAACTTTTTGGAAGGGGTGTGTCTCATTACATCTGTCATAAAAGTAACACTGCATTTTAGAAAAAGAACATCATACCTACAGTAAAATATGGTGGTGGTAGTGTGATGGTCTGAGGATGTTTTGCTGCTTCAGGACCTGGAAGAATTGCTGTGATAAATGAAAATATGAATTCCACTGTCTACCAAAAGATCCTGAAGGTTACCAAAAGATCCCCATCTTTTCGTGACCTCAAGCTAAAACGAACTTGGGTTCTGCAGTAGGACAATGATCCAAAACACACCAGCAAGTCCACCTCTGAATGACTGAAGAAAAACAAAGTGAAGACTTTGGAGTGGCCTAATCAATGTCCTGACCTGAATCCTATTGAGATGCCTTAAAAAGGCGGTTCATGTTTAAAAACCCTCCAATGTGGCTGAATTACAACAATTCTGCAAAGATGGGTGGGCCAGAATTCCTCCACAGTGCTGTGAAAGACTCATTGCAAGTTACTGCAAACGCTTGATTGCAGTTGTTGCTGCTAAACTTGGCCCAACCAGTTTAGGGGGCAAACACAGGGCCATGTAGGTTTGGATTTTTTTTCCCCCTTAATAATAAAAACCTTCATTCAAAACCTATTTTTTTGTTCACTTGTGTTGTGTTTAACTAATATTTAAATGTTTGATGATCTGAAACATTTAAGAGTGACAAACATGCAAAAAATAAGAATTCATGAAGGGGGCAAACACTTTTTCACACCGCTGTAGGTGCACTTTGTAGTTTTACTATTGAAGATTGTAGTCCATATGATTTGCTGCATACTTCATTAGACCCTTAACCCTGTTCTTCAATGAATCCTGGAACCAGGATGGAATCATGGTGTGTGCCACACTGAACATGGACCACAGAAAGCTAAAAGAGAGTTGTCTCAGAAGATTATAGACAAACATGTTAAAAGTAAAGGCTAGAAGGCCATCTCCAAGCAGCTTGATATTCCTGTTACTACAGTTGCACCTTCCTGGATGTTCCTGCAAAAAGAAAACTGATGACAAATTGAAGAGATGGATAATACAAGTGGAACTAAGGAACCCAGAACAACTTCCAAAGAGATTAGAAGTGAACTCCAAGGTTAAAGTACATCAGTGTTGAATTGCACCATCCGTCGCTGTCTTAGCCAAAGTGGACTTAATAAAAGACGTCTGAGGAAGAAACCACTGCTAAAACCAAATTCATTAATTGATTTTCAGTAAACTTTTATTTATTATTACTTTTGCCAGTTTCAGTGGCCACTGTGGGTTTTTCTTAGTTTAGCTGAAGGGTACCACCACTATTGCCTCGTATATATATATATATATATATATATATATATATATATATATATATATATATATATATATATATATATATATACACACACACTTTATTGCCAAAATTATCATTCCTCTCCCTTTAGATGCATATAACTTGAGTGACATGCCATTCTTAATCCATAGGGTTTTATATGATGTCAACCCACCCTCTACCGCTATAACAGCTTCAACTCTTCTGGGAAGGCTTTTCACAGGGTTTAGGAATGTGTTCATGGAAATCTTTGAACATTCTTTCTAAAGCGCATTTGTGAGTTCATACACTGATGTTGGAGAAGAAGGCCTGGCTTGCAGTCTCTGCTCTAATTCTTCCCAAAGGTGTTCTATCAAATTACGGTTGGGACTCTGCAGGCCAGTCAAGTTCTTGCACACCAAACTCGCTCATCCATGTCTTTATGGACCTTGCTTTGTGCACTGGTACACAGTTATGTTGAAACTGGAAGGGACCATCCCCAAACTGTTCCCACAAAGATGGGTGCATGAAATTGTCCAAAATTTCTTGTGCTGAAATTAGCTCCTTTCACTGGAACTAAGGGGACGAGCCCAACTCCTGACAAACAACCCACACTATAATCCCCCTCCACCAAACTTTACACAATGCAGTCAGACAAGCCCCGTTTTCCATTCTAAATCACTCCATGACCGTCTGGCATAACATAATTTCAGTCTTTGGTGATGTTGATGTGGTGGGCAGTCGTCATAGCAGTCTGTGTTACCATAGTCCTGCCTGATGCACCTGTCTGCCAATGGATAATTCTCAACAATGCCGTGACACTGGTGGTGGTGTGTTAGTGTGTGTTGTGTTGGTGTGAGTGGATCTAGTATTTAAATAGTGGTCACAGGGTGCTGCACACAGGATGCTGCTGGCTGGATAGCTTTGATTAGTGGACCATTCTCAGATTTTGGGGAACAACCTCCATTGAAGATGGGTCGTGGCTGGGTCTTCCAACATGAAAATGACCCAAAGCACACAGCCAGGATAACCAAGGAGTGGCTCCGTAAGAAGCATATCAAGGTTCTGGAGTGGCCTAACCACTCTCCAGACCTAAACCCTATAGAAAATCTTTGGAGGGAGCTCAAACTCCGTGTTTCTGGCCATGTGTGGAGGAATGGGCCAAAATCCCTGCTGCAGTGTGTGCAAACCTGGTGAAAAACCACGTGAAAAACCTTAATTAGCATTGATTTTCACAGGTGTTCAAATACGTATTTGCAGCAGTAACACACAATTAAATTATTAAAAAATCATACATTGTGATTTCTGGATTTTTTTTAGATTATGTCTCTCACAGTGGACATGCACCTAAGATAAAAATTTCAGACCCCTCCATGATTTCTAAGTGGGAGAACTTGCAAAGTCGCATGGTGTTCAAATACTTATTTTCAAATACTAATTATATAATAGCAAATGCTAATTATGTATTAATCTTAGCTGAAGCAAAAGACCACACCTTCAAATGTGACAGATGTGCAGTATTTTCTATTTACATACATTTACATTACTGTTATGTCAGTCAGTTTTTTTGCTAATTATATAATAGTAAAAATGAACATTGAGAAATATTGTTCTTAAGCTGACTATTTGCTCATGCAGTTGTTTTGTAGAGTGGCAAATGAGCCTTGGTTTTGTATCATGTAGAATTTTAAAAATGCATTTTACAAATTGGGGGCATTTTGAATTTCCTTTCATTGTAGGTAATTATAGGTATAGGTTTTTTGTAGCACTTTACAGATCTGTAATAAGTAGGTAATGATATGGTCATTTTACAGTAACAAATTGTATTTTTTGATTAATTAAATGTCAATTTCCTTGTTGTTACTAAGTAACAAGGATCATTATGAGATGGTAAAATAATGGTAACAATAAAACTAAAAATTACCTGCTTATTTTATAGTTCTTTATGTATAATTAGAGAGTAATTGTAGTGGTAACAAAGCAGCAATGTAAACAAAACACTATGGTAACAAGTACTTTACTAATCATTAATATATCAGATACTACCGGTGTTTGGCTTGTTTCAACAAAGTCTAGATATTATTGTCCTGAAATGAATGAAAAACAAACACATAAGCACACACATGCTCACACATGCTCAGCACCCCTCTTTCCCCACCCTCTATCCAATCCTCAGCCTTCTCCTTGTTTAACTTTGCCAAAGTCCTTGGAAGTTGCCAAATGCGGTCATGCCTGCTTAGCTTTCTGGACTGATTGTGCTAGAGAGGAAAATAAGACACAGATGTATACAAACACAGGGCGGTGCCAGTGGCAAGACAGTTAACGGCTTCATCTCCACCCTCTCTGTCTCTGCAGCGGGGCCCAGGTGGGGTTTAATCAGTTTCCCCGTTTTACAGTTCAAAGTCAAGCTCATAACAAATGTGACAACTGAAAGGAGGCGAGCCACCTACCTCCAACCTCAGCACCACCCCATACCTCCCTAGCAGCTCTGAAAAAGCAAATATGGCAGTTCCAGTCGATGGTTACTGGTGTTGTTTGCCAACCTCGGCGGCTAACAGTTTGCATTGGCATGAGTGTGCTAAGAGGACAAAGCTTCCCCAAACAGATTCTCCCCTAACTCACACACACACACACACACACACACACACACACACACACACACTCACCCATTCTCTCTCTGTCTCTCTTTCTCTCTGTCTGCTTTTCTCTCTCTCTTTCTCTCTCTCCTTTTCTCTTAAACACACATGCGCACACAAACATTGATGTAGATGGAGTCCCAAAACAGACTTTTCACTGTCTGTCCAGAGTGTCTTAATGACAGTGACTCTCAGCTTTAAGCCAGAAATGTGAAGGAGTTAGAGGACAGGAAGATTTTACTACATGAATTCTAGGCTAGCTGATATTTTTATACACTGATTAGGCATAACTTTATGGCTGCTCTTTATTTTTTTTTTATCAGTGCTGGTTTGATTGGATCAGACACAGTCACTGCTGGACTAAGAACAGTCCACCTACCAAAACTATACCACCAACAGCATCCTGTGGTCAGCGTCCTGTTACCACTGATGAAAGACTACAAAACCTCTGATCCACTTACACCAGCACAGCACACACTAACACACCACCACCATGTCAGTGTCACTGCAGTGCTCAGAATGATCCACCACACACATAATACATGCACTGTGCCAGTCCTGTGGTGGTCCTGACCACTAACAGATGGGCTACAGTCTATAATTGTAGAACTACAAAGTGCACCTATGTGGTAAGTGCAGCTGGAAAAATGGATAAAGAATGTAGACACATGGAGGTGGTCATAATATTATGCCTGATCTGTGTATCACATTAACCAAATTCACAATGCTGCAGTAGATGGACTAAGGGTGGGTTGTACTGAGTGATAAAGAAGAATGCATAACCATGGCAATAACCACCAAAAAGGGATAAAAGAAAGTAGGAGGACTTGAATTTTTCTTTTTGCAAAGACCCTTAAACAAACAATAAAGAATTAACCCCACATAGCTGTCAGAAATGAGTATAAAGAATTTCAAATTTCATCATTAATATGTTGCTATGTGTCACTTCGAAAAAAAAGGTTGGGAGAGCAGTGACAGAAGAGTAAGAGATCCAATATGCGTGTTTGTATCTGTGTTCAAATAAGAGCCGGTAAGTCTCTTTGCGCCATATTTGCCTGACACTGACTGATTTGACTGTTCATCAACTCTTTAGACATCCTGATATAAAATCTATTAAATGTCTTTTAGAGCTCTTTACCTGACACTGTTCATCTGAACTTATCTATTCCCATCTGTTGCCATCACTTTTGTCACTGCTTCCAGTCCTGAATTAATTATTCAGAGAAAGAATAGAGCAATGGAACAGGCTTACCAGACTGAACCTCCTGCCAGAAAGAAAAAGCAAAGTCAGAATTATGAAAAAGTGACAGTGAGCCAACATACATAATTTTGCTAGACAGACATCATTTTGATCTTTCACTGTGTGTTTTAACATTTACAGTATGTGTGCAAATTTGTGGTTAAAATCACAAACACACACAAAAATACAATAAAAAAACCAATAATGTAAAAGATAACATTATGCAAACAGGACATGAGTTAAAGGTTAAACTTACATAAAACAATATGTAACAGAACATATGCTTATTTCTGTATCTATATATTTATATCAGGATTTGTACACTTCTCAGTAGTGTGAAAATTCAAAGCTCTTACAAACTGAAATCCTTAGAGCCTATGGGCCTTAAGACGTTACTAATAACTGTTACAGAATAACAGTTCCCAACTTCATAATCTTATCCTTTAGATTTCAGATAGAAAAATGTAATTACAGAAGCATCCTAACTAAACAACATTTCCTAAATAGCTTATAGGAATAAGATCCAGATAACCAAAGTGGTTCTAACTTATATTATAACCTTTCATCTTTCTCAGGCAATTCTGGCAGGCATAGTTGACTGTAACTATAACTAGCATAATGACATTACATTATCCATACTGCTTAAAGTTGGTTTGGCTTTAATTGTTTTGTTTTGTTTTTGTCTGTATATTGAACTCTGTGTTTTAAAAAACCCAGACACTACAGACACAATCTGCAGTGCTCACTTTTATTGCCTTGGTGTAATTACATTAATGAAAACTCAACAGATACAGTTATTTAAGTAAATTAGTTTTATTGTGACTATTTTACATCAGCAACAGTAATTATTTTTTACTTTGTTTATGTTTCAGCTGTGTGATGTATTGTTGGTTGCTTGGTGACTTTAACCAAATCATTTAGAATGTCCGTGTGAAATTCAAAGATGACATAGAACAGAAAACTGTATTTAATCTGAACTCACATTCTAGACTAGTGAACCAACGATCACGGAGTAGCAGTAATAAAAATGGCTGACTGTGCAGAAAAGTTTACCACTATAGGCTGTGAAGGAGATGTTGGCACATTTTATACCCTTTGCCAAAGAACCAAACTGTCAATAGGCGTGGCTGATGTTATTATGTGGATGTTACAGTCTTGGCTGAAGTTGAATTCCTATTTGCCTGTTTCTCAAACAAATGTTCTGTTCTGCTACAGCTTATACAATGCCAGAATGTAACTGCAGAATCAGAATTAACAAAAAAATTGCTAAACAAGTTGGAATAATAGGAAGCCAAATTCGACTACCACATTGGTTGTTATTTCACCACCCACCCTGTGATGAGCAGAGGTGGAAAGTAACGAAGTACAATTACTTTGTTACTGTTCTTAAGGTATCTTTACTTTATTTGAGTGTTTTTGTCACCTAATACTTTTAACTTTTAAAAATCTGTAGTTTTTACTCACTATGTTCTCAAAACAGACTTATTACTTTGGAGTGGACCTCTCTGTATTTTTAATCCGGCGATTCCTTTCAGGTCCAATGAGAAAGAAATCTGAATCAGTGGTCTTTCTCAGTGTCGGAGTGAGTGATCAGGAGGGCGGGAGGAAAATTTCTGGTGAGCCCATAGTTTTATAGTCTCAATAATCAATATAGTGTGAGCTCATGAGTAAACTAACGTACATAAACACCAGAACTCTCTACAGATATTACCCCCAAGTTTATATCTGTAATGTAGGGGTCCCATCTCTACTGACACAGCTATTTAATTTAATATAATTTTCATGTCCTCTTTATTGAGCCTGTCCACTGTGGTCGTGAGCTGTGTGTGTTTATTAGTTTGTGCATCTTTATCTTTGTGTGTTTAACTGTCTAATGTTTCACTTATTGGTGGTTTTCTATAGACAGAGGTGTCTGTGGTAAGCAGTTGTGTGATATCTATGTAAATCCAGAATGTGTATGTGAATTTAGTTTTCTGACTCGCTGTTGTTTGGTATCAGGGTGTTAGAATATGTAGGCTGAGGTATGTATTACTGTATACACCTAAAGAGCAGTCTTCCCTCCACACTGGACTAACTGGGAAATTGTCAGGATTGGCACACCTCAAGCATTACCACACTCAACACAGATGCTCCTCAGGGCTAAACAGAACAGGTACAGACATGACAACAGGAGGTGGTGTATTAAGGGACTTAGGAATCAGTGTATCATGGAACTCCAGGGCTAGTGCTTGCGATTGAGCAAATATAGAGAGCTCCTCAGTAGGGAAGCATTCAGACTGTACGTGCCTTCCAAAAGGAAATTACAATCATTCAAGCAAAGAGAAAAAATCTGTATTGCTGTGCAGGCAGTTATCAAAGTCATCAGAAAGGTCCTGGAACAGGATTCATTTTTTTTTGTTACACCATTCATTATGGACAGTGTGAGAATTAGCTGCCTCCTAATTTGATGGTGAAGCATCCAGTAATGTATGAGGTTCATCACAGAAATCAGAGACACAAGGAGACTGAAGATGCTTTATTGTGCTTAGATGACAGCAATGATAGGAAACACATAGACAAGATGATCGTTGTGGAATTCATGGGAATAAAAACTAACAATAGAAAACAAATCAGAATGATACAGCTACAGAAATAATAAAGAACTAAAAAAACAGAAGCTGGGAACACTGCAGAAATATTTTACACAAAGAATCAAACTAATCTCAAACCAAGGACAATGGATTACAAAGGTCTGATCTAAATTAGGAACATTTGTTTCCCAGAGGAAACAAGAAACATCTGAGGATAATAATGAAGGGTAAAGGCAAAGGAGAAAATAGGTAGAGGAAGTATCAAATAAGGAGGTTGGGCAAAGTGAGGGTAAAGACACAGGCTTAACAAGGACAGGGGAGATGCCAGGATGGAAAAAAGAACCAAAACAAACAAACGCACATGACTAGGAGACTAGGATTACAAAGAAAACGACAGACATGACTAAAATGTTAGATGTTAGGTTTTAAATTTACTATGACAATATGGTAGTATGTGGTTTTGGACCCAGCTCCATTTTGGAATTTGACATATGACAGATTTTTATGTGAACATGTCTCATCACTGTAATCTACCAGATCAGGGTTTCAGATCTAGTCTTTTAGATGTCCTTTAATAGACTTTCAATATAAAGCCATTTACATAACTGGCTTCATTGTTCACAATACTTTCAGCTTTCATTATAGTTTTCCTATCTAGTGTGGACCAGAGAGGGATTGGACCTCTTTTATACTAATTTTTTAAAGAAATGTCTACAATTTCCAGTAGCATCTTGGTGCAGACCTCCAGCGAGAGGCCCATCTCTCGTAGCTCCAGCAAGAGGACCCTGTGACATCATCAGAGGTCTCTCACAAGAGGTGGAAGTCAGACCCTTGTCACCCAAACAATTCCCATTTCTACCATTACGTTTGTATTTATCTCATAGATTTGATCTGTTTCACTGCTTGGTCATTGTTTCTTCTCAGACTTATACACTTGGGTAAGGGTAAGCACTAAAGCACCGAAGATGACCCACTGCCATTCTGAGTCACTCCCTATAAATCTGGCATGACAGCATTGCAGTCTTTGGCATCTACCTGTAGTCCTGTGTTGTGCAGATTCATAGGGGGGCATCACTGCTTGCTGAATGTTTGTAATCATGGCTAATGGGTCACTCAGCACATGTTGGACAATCTGTCGATTCTCAGTTCTCTACCCTCAGATCTTCATTCAGATCTCAGATCCACAGTGGTGTCCTTTCTCAGCAAAAAAATTTAAGGAAGTGAGCTTTAAAGTAATAATGCTGTAGATAAAAAGGGCAGATTTACAGAAACCCCTGCAGATAAAATCTAAAAACTAATTACATTTTTGGCAAATTTAAAACACAACAAAAAACTCATTCAGCATATTCAGAAACACAACAACAAAAACATGGCAGCACATTACAACAAATTCAAAATATAACAATATTAACTCACATAAAAGGTGGGCTATTACTGAATAGCATGCTTGTTACTGACAGCATGCCAGTGCCAGCATGCCAGAGTTACCTTGGTAGGTAAATAAACAGTGAGTTTCTGAAAACACTTTGAGTCTAAATGAACTGAGTAACTACATGAACTGTCATTATACACATATTTGTGCAGATTTTGCTCAGTTAATCTCAAATTATGCATGCTCTGCAGAACAAGTTTGGATTAATGTTGTTGCATTTCTGAGTTTACTGATTCCTGGCTTTAAATCCCCTAGTAAACTACTGGTCCACAGCTGCACAGCACATGCATGCATGTGACCAAAGAAAGATGTTTTATTCAGACATGTTTTTAATTAATGAGTTAATTTATTACAGAAAAAATTTATATGTTTAAATGTGTTCAGTGACTTTCCATATAGACTGCCCTTTCTCTGCCTCATTGCCCATGCATGAAAATGTCCAACATAAACTGAATACAAAAATAAAAAGTATTTACAATCAAATCAAACTTTATTTTCATTTTTTTTTCCTTTTTTTTGTAATATTTTAGACATTATGATGCTTCACATCTTGCTTGTAAATGATATTGTACTTATTAACTCCATGTTATTGAACATTAAAATTTTTATACTTCTTGGGCTCTTGAATAGGCAAAATTCCACAAAAAGTCTCACACACAAGCAGTGTCCGGTTCAACTTAGTCACCTCTTCAGCTCTTGGAATTGAATTAAACACAGCAAGCCATCAATGTCTTTTTAACACTTAACCGATTTAAGGCTAAAATAGCAGAAATAAATGCCATAGGTGGAATAATAATTTGCCTGACAGTTTAATAACGAGGAGAAAGCAGTGGCCTGGGGTGGGCCACTTACATGATCACACAAAGAACCGCTGTTTCCATGCCAGCCCACAAAGTAGAGAGGAGTGCCCGTCTGCCAGTGCCAAAGGTGGCACATAACTCTTTATGTTTGGAGAGAGAGAAGTGGGGCAATTAAGTTTATGAAAGACAAAAGATGAATAAAATCTTGATATAAGCACCTCAGCACTTAAACTATCTAAAGTGGATCTGTCAGCAAAGTGATACATTTCATATACTCAGTGCAACTGTGCAGTCCCCACCTTTTCCTTTATTTCAGAGTGGTAAAGAGAAACTCACACTGAAATTAAGCATCCCCCTTCAGGTGTGCTGAGCTGTAGTGATATTGGCTACTTGCACAAGGTGGTGCCATGTAACATCCACTATAATCAGGGTGTGCAAAAAGCAGGATCTGCCCAAGATCACAGTCAGTGATGTATATCACATCATTCAAACATTCAGGTCTTTATTAAGAAATGTTCTCACATGTCTAATCTTGTTTTTATTAATCTCTGGAAAAGAAAGTGATTAAATTACAAAAAATAAACAAAAACATGAACAAAAATGCTATTCTAACTGAGGGAAAAGTTAGGACACCCTACCCCCTAATAGCTAGTATTACCCGATTTGGCTGAAATAACTTCAGTGAGAAGCTTCTTGTAGCCATCTCCGACATTAGTCTGAGGAAAGTTTGAGGTGTGGGATGTTTGAGGGGTTTCTTGCATGTACAGTCCATTTCAGGTCACCCTACAGCATCTCAATGGAATTAAGATCTGGGCTTTTGACATTCCAGGACTCTGCTTTTCTTAGTTTTTCAGCCAGTCCTTGGTGGGTTTACTTGTATGGGTCATTGTCATGTTGCAGGGTCTAGTGCTGCTTCAGCTTTAATTTTTTTAATGATGGTCTTACATGTTCCTCAAGCACTTATACACAATAGAATTCATGGTGCATTCTTTGATGGTGAGCTGGTCAGGTCCTGCTGCAGCAAAGCATTCAGAAACCATGACGCTTCCAGCTCTATGCTTTACAGTTGGTAAGAGGTTCTTTTCCCGGAATGCTGTATATGCCAAACATGTCCTGTGTGCTGGTGTCCAAAAAATGAAGAATTTTATACTCATCTGCCCAAAGAACATTATTTCAGAAGTCCTGGTCTTTGTCTGTGTTCTTTCTAGCAAACGTCAGTCTGGCCATGTTTCTCAAAGAGACCAAAGGTTTCTTCCTTGCACACCTCCAAACTTGTGCAGTCACTTTCTGATTATTGAAGCATGCACTTTTACATTAACATTAGCAAGAACCTGCTGTAGGTCCTGTAGGTTTTTCAGCATTTTGTGGTCTGCTCTCAGGGTGAACCTGCTTGCTTGAACGTTCTTGTACACTATTTTCCAGACAGTGAAATGGCTGATTGCATATTCTTTTGAGATATTTTTAAATCCCTTCCCAGACTCATAAGCTGCCACAATCTTCTTTCTAAAGGCCTCACAGCTGTTTTGACCTCACCATGGTGTTCACTTTAACTTTAATAACCATCTTGGTAGCATTCTCAGATCATTGGAAACCTAGCTAGCAGGTGGGAATTGGATAGGACAAGACCTCGTCCATGCCAAGAAATGGGTAGGGAGAGCATTATCCCTCAGTAATGTCTAAACACATTCCCAAAGGCAATCCTAAAGAGAAGACACAAAGCTTTGGTCTAAAAAGTTTAACAGTGTATGAGACCTGTGTGAATGTAAAGCATTACTACTAGCATTTAACTGTGAAAATATATTTAGGTTATTGGCAAACAAAAAAAAATACAAATTTTGCTTGTTCTGGCTGCTGCCCTTCTCAGAGGCTATCCCAATTTGGCTTCTTTTTTTTTTTTTTTAAATGGTGGGACTTTATATACAGATACCATTGAGGGTTATGAATGTTCCCATTGATATTTTAACCATTCTTCTTATCCTCCTCATATCATGCAATGATGAGTGACACATTAAGCAAGGCCACTTGTTCGGTCAGTGTCTGAGCTCATGGTGAGTTTTAGGCTCGAGCCTTCCTGTACTAGCTGGAAATATTATCCAACAGAACACTAAGCACAGTTGTAAGTTGCTCTGGATAAGAGCGTCTGCTAAATGCCTCAAATGTAAATGTAAAAAAAATAGTGTGATAGACAAAATCAAAGAGCGTTGGCATGTATGGTAAAGGAGAAAAAAATACAATACCTGTTTTATTATGTAGATTGTAATATGACAGACTCACTGTTCCGTCATTCATATTGAATCTGTTTTCATTCACATGTAATTTTTTGTCATGTGGGACCAGATGAGGAGTCAGGTGCAAGTGCAAGTCTTTAATAGGTTTAAATTACAAAACCGAAGAAACCAAAGACACTAGTACACTATGAAACAACTGGGAACAGGGTTACAAAAACAACTGACATGGAGACATAACACCAAGCAAGAACAAAGGGAACAACAGGGAGTATAAAAGATCACGGACTAACAAGGAACACCTGGGAATGGGCAGAGCTACATACGAAGGACAGGTGAGGGGCCTGACAAGAGGGCGGAGACAGGAGGAGCAATAACCAAAACAAACAGAAGCCCATGGAAATAGCAGAAAAAGATGAAGAAAAAGAGAGACAGAGAAAACAGAGACAAACAGGGCAAGGCAAGACAGGACTTGACATTTTTAATGAGGTAAGATGTGTCTAATATGCGAAAAACAAAAGCTTTTGTGAGATGAGTAACAGCAAGATGCAGATGCGGTTTGCTTTTTTTTTTTAATGCCAGCATTTCAGAAGAGTCGCTTTGCATTTACGCTGTTTTGGCATGTCAGACATATCCAATTTAACGTCAATAAGTAGCATGGGTTCCATCAGACGCAGGCTTATGATGCATGATGATTCCAGATCAGAACTCAATGCAAATATATCTGTCCTGTTAATACCTGCTCTGTGCCCTCTAGCAGGTTTGCTCTGAACATGTGCACCACTGTCACTGTTTCTAGTTTAAAACTATTTAGTATTTACTTGAGGTGAAAACATTTATTTTGGAGCACACCTTTTAGAGATGAAAAGTCCACCCAATGAAACTTTAATTTTGGTTTAGCATGAGAGCATGCCTGTGGCTTAAACTCAAACATCTCTTTAGCTTTGGATAGAGGAATCCAATGTTAAATTACTTGGGAACAGTAAGATATGTTTGGCACAAACAAAACACAACATTTGAGAACAAGCACTTTATCATTGAATTCATATGAATTCTTTATTGTATCAGTGGGTGCTTGAGGACAATGTAAGAGCATCTGTCTAAAAACCAACGCAGAAGCAAAGGTAGACTGTGCAACATGACAATTATATTGTTTGGAAGTAGATCAAATATCTGTTTATATTTATCTGGTCATTCTTAGGCATTCTAAATAACTGAAAATGGTATGTACTGTGCTTTTTTAAGACATTAGCTTATGATAAATGCCCAACTGACCAGGTATCCAGAAATTTAATGTTACTGCTCCCTTTGATTTTAGGACTGTTACTGTTACTGAACTGTTGACATAATTAAATAAACAAACAAATAAGTAAATAAGTAAATAAATAAATAAAGTTCAGAAAAATATAAGGAATACTTTTATTTTATTAAAGACATAAATGTGCTTGTTTTAGAGTATTTTTTATATTTTCCCTTTTTATATATTTGTTTAACTATTCTTTATTTAAGATAATTTATTTAAGTCATGTTTTTAACATGAGAAACATTAAGGCTCTACTAAAACTAACCTGATCAAAAAAAGATGTCACAGAAACAGAAATGATTTTTTTTAAAAACCTGAAAAGGCCGTTTTTGTCTAGACAGGATGCCAAAATCCAATAAAACAAATACTGCCTATTCCAAAAATATCAGGATATACTGTATGTGGTGGCCCCTAAATTGAGGGAAAAGAGATGATAAATAGAAAAGTGAAATTGAAGACTTATCTCACAGCTTGAGATTGTTACAGTGTTGCAAGGGTGTTGCTATGTTGTTGTCATTGAGCTTGGGGTTCGATTCCTAGTCTAGTCGATTCCTAGTGCTATACCAATAAGAGTCCTCGGGCAAAACTCCTAACACTACATTGGCCTACTTGTAATATGATTAGCGCTCTGGATAAGAGCATCAGCTAAATGCCATAAATGTAAATGTATCCAGTGTCATTGGTGACTGACTTGTTGCTAGATGATTACTATGGTATCCCAAGAGGTTGGCAGTCCCTGTGGCTGCTATGTGGTTACTATGGTATTCTAGTTTTATTGCTGGTGTGTCATGTAGCTCCTAAGTTGTGACTAGGGTGTTGCTAAGTGGTATCCAAGGTTTTGATAGGTGGTTACTATGGTCATTCCTCAGTGGTTGCTATGGCATGTGGTCAGGTGGTTGTCTAGGGTCAGGTATTGTCTAGCGTATTGCTAGAAGGTTGCCAGAGAATTGGAAGTGGTTGCTGTGGTGGCACTATGAGGTTGATACGGTATCCTAAATGGTTGCATGGTTATTGCTATAGTATTCCTGTTGGTTGTTAAAGTGTTATTGCTATGGCATACAAGGTAGTTGCTAGGGGTAGTTAGGTGGTTGATATAGCATACTAAGTATTTACAAGGTAGTTGCTATTATATCCGACATTAGAAATAATAGTGTTGCTAATGATCTTCTATCATTATAATATAAATTGCCTGTGCATATGTTTGTAGCCAATTTATTCCTATTAGAGAAAAAATGATTTAATAATAATTGTACAAGAAAGACATAAAAAATACTGCACACTGTTCCTGATCAGGCTGAACTTTCCAGAGCAGCTGATATTGCAAAAACTACAGGACAAGTTAGCCAACAAAAATCTGAAAATAATAGCAATAATAATAATAATAATAATAATAATAATAATTTTTTAAAAAGAAGAAGAGAAAGATGAAGAAGAAGACAAAAAATAAACAAACAATAGACAATTAATTGGATTTGCAATGTGCTATTAAAGGTACAAAAGATAGTAATAAAACAATAGCAGAACTTGTCCACCCTTACTGTGGTCTTGTTAATCTCTGCTGACACTCAGAGTAATTGAAATAGCAAATTTACAAGGTTACTTCCTTAAAGTTTTTGAAAGCATTTTTAAAAGGATGCTTTGCTTTGCAAAAGACCCCATTTAGTGTATTTTTCATCAGTGAAAGAGAAGGTGCCCACACTTTTCAAATCTGGTGCTCCGTCTCCCTATGTTTTAACACTCTGTACAGCCTCTCTCCTGCCTCCAACTCCTTTCCTAATTGCATTGCTTTTTAGCACAGTAAATCTCAGCGTGTCACAGGCTGCACTCTCATCACATGACGTATTGCCTTGGTGCCAGTGTGCCTGGTGCTTTCAAACTTCCTAGTTTCAAAAATCTGAACTTTAATGATGTAATTAATGGTTAAATTAATTAATGGCTAAATGTGTGATAATTGCTTAATTGGTCACTTGATCTATATAAGATCATTTATAAATTAAATGAGTTGATTTACCTTGCCTATTGATTGAATCTGACAATGAGTTATTTGGCCCAGTACCTGATTTGCAATTTTCCCAATTAATTCACAACAGCACACTGTGAAGTGTGCGAGCTAAGCCAGGTGATCTATACTACTGCTGACAAAACTGCTTTTATTTATGAAACCAAGCAGGTGAAAATGACCCATTAATATTAATGCAGAACTGTAAATTTTCACAAGGGCTGGCTTAGAGAAAGCTAATCTTCTACCATTTGTCACTGTAAATCTGACTGTGCTTCAAAATTCAGAATACGGGAAAAAGGAGCTTACCTTCAAAAATCCTCAAGGGGGATAAAAACAACTTTTCCTACAGTAACCTCTGTGTGGTTTGCACTCAAACGGTCATGTAAACAGTACCTATGAATACACGGCTTGTCTGCTTGGCCATGCTGTCCTATGTCCAGCTTATACCACAATGTATACCCTAATTTGTCTTTCTTGTATACATTTTTGTTACAGGCATATTTTTAAATTTTCTAAGTAAAAGAAGGAAATCAGTAAAAGCAACATAATAACAAAGTGCCCCAAACCACTGTTAAAGGCTTAAAGCTCTTTGTGCATTAGAGCCTATTTTAATATTTGTTCACAAGGATTCACAACTATAAATCTTCCAGGATTTTACCCTCACAGTTTCCCAGGGACTGATTTATGGCTGGCTTTACAGTCACTGCTTGGAGAAGCCTAGGGAACTGGTTGGGTCTTTTCTGTAAACTTTCGAGAGAGCAAAAGATGGAGAGACAAAAAAGGCAGGCATAGCGTGACCTTCTTGCTCTTTTGTGGAAGGGCAAAGTTAAAAAGCCTCACTTCATGCTCAGTTCTCACTTGACATACAGAGGCTGGATGTGCTAGTTTTCGTCTCAACTGTTGCCTGTTGTTCATGTGTACATGCTCTCAAACTATGGCAGAACAAAGACACTCTGACACATCACACAACACTGACAAACGTAGAGAAATACAAGAACTAAGCCTGGGCACTATGACAACATGCTATTGCTAGCAAAATGAAAGACGCATTTTAAAACCTAAAGTTAAACCACAAACAAAAATATTAAAAATATTAAAATAGAACTGACAATATAGAAAAATCCTTTTGTGTAACAGGATTAAAACAAACTGCCAAATTAAATGGTTCAGATAGAAATAAAGGCATTTAGAGTAGATTGGAGAGTTTGTGTTATACACTGCGGAAAATACAGGGCCACAGTGGTTTTTACTGGTTGTTTCGGCCTGGCCAGATTTAAATCTTATAGAAGGCATTTTGTCTCACAAAAACAAGCTAATCTGCAATATTTTTTACTGTTCAAAGCCGTTGGTGCTGAGTGGAACAATACTAGCCCTTCTTCCTGTAATAGTTTACCCAAAAAATTCACTTAAGTAAATAAAAGGAATATAATAAATTACTTTAATTGTTTGTTTAATGATTTGTTATTAAGAATATTATATATATTGCTGTAAAGAAATCTCAGTAAGTCAGTAAGCTTCTTGTCATGCTTCCAGGTTTCCCTATCTCCACCGCTCTCCAGAACTCCACTTCCCAGAGTGCATCTCCCGTTAACACACTCATGCGTTCCCAGTCTACCAATCACTCTTGGTCTAGTTCGCCGGAGTATTGACTTCACCTGTTTCCAATCACCCAGTCTGTTTATAAGCGCCTCCGACACCCCTACACCCACCGCCTAGTTCAGAATCTTTATAATCTTTCAGAATCTTTCATTATGATGGACAGAGTAAAGCATGCCATAAAATGCACTGTTTAAGAAAAGAAGCACAAAGAAGCACAACAACTTTTTAGTTTGGATAGTAAGTATGCTAGCTAGACCAATTGCTATTTTAATTAAAGGTGTCAGTGCATCTAGCTCAAGGTTTAGTAAGTTACCAGTCACATTCCTTTAAAACCAGAATAAAATTCAGTTAATATAGTTATTATAGCAATAATGCTTATGTGAAACATCCACATACACACACACACTAGTGAACATACACTCTAGGGGCAGTGAACATTCTTGCCCTATCCAGCCCTATGCATGGTGCCCAGGGAGCAGTTGTGGGTTAGGAGTCTCGCTCAAAGGCACTTCAGTCATGTCCTGTCAGTTCAGATGATCAAATCTGTTAACTTGTGAATCTGAGAAGACTGGTCCCCTAGCCTCCAGCTCACAACTTCCCCAAATGATAAACTGCTCTTATTTAATAAGAAAGTAAATGTGCTTTGCAGGCCTACAGCACAGCTTATTAGTATAGTTGCTATACAAACAACAGGCTATCCAATAATCCAAGTTGTTTTAGCTCTGTCCTTTAAACAAGGATTTACAGCATTTAGCTTCCTCAATTTAGCAAACTTAAGTTCTTTAATTCAAAGCTGAGCCTGTGAATTTTTTGATAATATGCAATGCCTGCTGCTACGCCTAATGACATGAAACGACTCTCACAAAAACAAAATATTGTGATTCATTTAACCTCCTGAGACCCGGACTTGCTTGGTGTGCAATTTTAATTTCTCCTAGCTATTTGTGATTAGTAGGACCTAGCAAGTATAAAAACTAAACATTGTCTTGGTACAGGAAGCTGTTTAGGCATATGTCCTCATATGAGGCCAAAGGGTCAATGTATCATGGTGCAGAGAGGCAGAAATGTAATGTCCTGATTTGAGGACGCTGGGGTCTCAGGAGAAAAAAATTTATTTGAAGGTAGCACATACTAGTAAATGACTATTGGCTGGTTATTGTTTATCAAAGCATCATCAAGTAGCTGTACACAAGTATACCAATTAATTATTCCACTATATTATACCACTATAGTCAATTAAATAAGATGATGGGAAACACCAGTAATTTAAAGGTTCGAATTTCATCAACTTCCTAATACATTATTCAAATGGAGGGTCTCCAGAATCAGAGAAAACGTGTTGTTGATGTCTGGAGTGTGTGAGCTGGTCTGATACTGGAGGTCAATTCCCGGCCCAGAAGTTGAATGACAGAGAGCTGAGCTAACTGAAGACACATGTGCTCTCCCCTTCATGACAGTGAAGACAAAACAGATCTTTCTTATTATCCCTCAGCAGTGAGCACTGATGATTACAAACAGATGGAAAGAAAGTATGTGTGCAAGAGTGAGGAGAGATGCGTCGACTTAAGCTCAAAGCCAATTGTGTCAAAATCAATAACGTTACTTCTTAGTCTGCTAGCTAGTATTGGAAGATGCCTTGCCTAACAATGTGCTTTCTTGTGTCTGGCCATGAGACTCATTGGAAATAGCTGTGAAAGTCCAGTGTTGTATTTTTGATATGAGAGTTATGGGTCTCTTTATGTAATTTTCTCTGCTTCAGTCTGTTTTGTTAGTTCTGGTATTCATCTGCTCTATTACTGCCATGGCCCTGCCACTTCTCTTCCGGCTAAATGAAAAACAGCAGCCATTTTAGGTGCTGACTAAAGGTTAGCTCATTTATATTGAGAAATACAGGAATGTATTTTCTCTACAGAGAAAGACAAAGAGTGAGAGAGCGAAAAAAGGGCAAATAGTGAGAAAACCCCCAGAGGATCAGGCATACTGTATACTGTATACTGTGTCCTGCTTCACCAGCTTTGTGCTCCACCTCATATATGTCTGTGAGCTTTCAAAGATTTGCAAAGTAGTTGCTATTTTGTAACTCACTGCAATTGAAAACCTGGAGTGGTTGATAGCACATGGTAGTAAATGAGAATCCTGCTTTTTGCTAAATTTCTACATGATGACTGATCTGTAAACAAAGTCGTTTAGAGTGGTTTGGTGTCAAGTGCTCTGTAGTAGAAAAGTGGAACAAAAAGTGGTTCAAAAGTGGAACCAGACAACTGGAGCATCATTTATGCCTTTAAAAGCGACCTCTCAAAGTTAATATATTATAATGGATAGGAATACAATGTTACTGTGTTACTGTGTAAACTGACATTGATTTATATGAGTAATATCACCGTTTTATGTATTATGTATTATGGTAATGTATTTGGCTAAAAACTTTGTTTTCTTTAACTATACATTCAGCTTCTCTACAATTAACCATTTAGTATTAAACTACTCTAAATGAGTTCAGTCTCAATAACTGGATTAAGCAGAACATTTAAAAAATCTGATTTTTAACCAGATAAATGGCATTTTTTTATGGCAGATCATTGAACTACCTGCAACTCTTAAAATTAAGTATTTAGTATACCTTATATTACTTATTATGAATATCATAAGACTATTCACCTTTCATAAACAATTTTAACTGTTAAATAATTGTATCTACTTTAATGGACTTGTTGCACAGCACATCATTTTACTTATTTCAAGCTTGATATATGTTGAAAGTATACTTAAAATGGGTATATATAGTTATGAGATACTATATTTAAGACGGTTTTAAGATGGCATTAAAAAAATGTTGCTTCCAATAGAAATAACCGACATGAATGAAACTTAGTGGGTAGGTTTAACATCATGAGACATGATTTAAGTGTCACGTTTGGCCGCATATGTGACATAAGCAAGGATGGGCTTTATTACTATACCTAACTGACTATATAAGGTCATCCTGTGGCATGTGTTTTCCATTCCGACTCACGCTGTTGTGTTGATAGCATGCTTCGCAAGTAACCTGTGCCTCAGAGAAGAGTTTGAAACCAATTAGAGCAGCTGGAAGAGTTCAAGAAGGCTTAACATGCTTGCAGAGCATTACGACAACTGCCCGTAACACCACATCAACCACATCAACATCAAGACTACCTTACGTTTAGACTAACTACGTTTTAGACTCCCTTGAAACTAGCTGGACAATATTATCCAACAGAACACTAAGCACGGTTGTAAGTTGCTCTGGATAAGAGCGTCAGCTAAACGCCTTAAATGTAAAAGTAAGACTACAGTGGTGTCATGCTAGACTGCCATGCAGTGACTCAGAATGGCGGCGGGTCATCTTCAGTGACAAGTCCCGCTTTGGTCTTAGGGGAAACGATCAATGAATCTGTGGGTGGAGGCATTGTGGTCAGTGCCATGATGAATGTTTTTTGTCTGCATGGACTGCAGGTCCTGCATGAGAACTGTGCAGGAGACAATTAGGGACCCCTACAACTCCTTGCTGGGACGTCTGGCATGTTGTGTTAGCGAACTATACTATTGAACTGAGCTCAGTAAACTTTACCTGTATCAGTCTAACTTTTTCATCATTTATCATTCCTGGTCACCTTTATCCTTCCCACTATCATTGCTTCTTACCCTTCTTTCGGGGTGGAACCTTTTTTTCATTGATTGTATATATGATGTATATATGCTATATACCATATGTACAGTATATATTGTATAGTACTGTGTAGGTGAAAGCCATTACAAGAAGATTTTGAATTAGAAAAAGACAAACAGCGAATAAAGAGGAGATTTTGTGTCACTCGGGTTACTCAAGAAGTCTACCACAACCATAACTCTCGTGCTCTGGTTTTCTCGAGAACCAGTAAGGTGGGGAGTAAAGATGGCAGGGAAGTCAGGAGGAATGTTCTCAGCATGATGCTGATAGTAAAGGGTCGCAGAGGTGCTAGTGAGGTACGTACTCTTTCCTCTGGGGTTTTGGAGAGGGAGGGGGTTGATGGATGGTGATGGGTGGTGCCAGAAGTGGGGGGCTACAGGAGGAGCTTGTTCAGACCTGCCTGTGTGTGATTTATGGTGCAGTGAGGGCACTGCATAGACTTCACTATTTGCCATTCTGCCCTCTAATCCACAATACCGTAGACCACAAAAAGGGGTCTGTGGCTGTCACACTGCTGTAACAACTGAACACAGGTTAAGGGGAGTAATTTATGCTGGTAACAGGTCACATTATGTCAGTCATGTGAGTGCCAAAACACTTTAAGTGGCATACAATCATTTCATAAACATATCACATGAACTACTAACCTAATAGGGTGACGGCTAACATGTACTTTCATCAAAACATATTTGAACTGTATTTATTGCAATCATTGGACATCTTACTGCATTCAGAGTAGAGCACTCACCACCAACACTGTTACATCAGCTAACAAACGACTACACTAGCAAGCATCACACTGAGTTGATGGTGGACAGGGAAACATCATGCAGAGAGAGTGAAGCAAATGTCTAACAAAGAAGCCCTTTTACCCTTTATTTTCAATTGTATAATGATATAACGGATCCACAGTTATGTAAAAAGTTCATTTTATTAAGCAAACTTAAAGTGTAATCACCAAGTATGATTTATCTAAATTGGTCAATTTTAAATTTAGACCACAAAATAAAATTTTGTCCAGTACAAATATTGTACAGGATGCCAGAATATGCCAAAATTAGAATGTAACTCAAACTAGTTGAATACAAAACACAATAAACAGGCAGTCATTGACATCGGAATTTATGTCATGGGGCATCTCTTAAAGTTAGAGTAAATGTAGACTAGCTGTACAGTTATGTGTAAACATTCAACACATTCTTGTTAGCACTAGTGCAGAAAATCACAAAAATCAGGTAAACAAAGGAAAAAGTAGCACATGCTCTGATGCCAGAAAGTGGTGCACACCGTTACGAGCCAAACACTCCTGCCTACACGACCATAATAAAAACAGAGATTCTGAATATCCTCACCATTTAAGGAGTTTTGCAAAAGCTCAGGTTTTAGTGACATAAAATGCAGTTTGTTTTGCATATCAAATAGCACACTTGAAGAAAGTTCTTTTTCATAAGGGTACTAAGACTAGAAGATTCAGTGATATTTCAGCTTGACTTGCTGCTTTTTTTCTTAGCTTGTCCCAGTAATGACAGATGGAAGGCCAACGTGTGAAGTAAAGCCGCAAACAAACATTCTGTGAGAAACAGCAGCAGCCCTGCCATGTGATTACAGCGCCTCTGAAGATCAGGCTCCTCCATACAGGCTAATTGCTACCTGTCAGAAGCCATTGCCAACTCACCTGTGTTTCTCACTCAGTCCTCTCTTTTGACAAAGCTCAAAATATTATCTTTCAGATGAAGAAACATTGGTGTGCATGTGCACAACCTGTGGGGTAATTATCATGTTTGTGCTGTCAGAGAAGCTGATTAGCATGACTCATAAAAACATGACCCCTGGCCCAGTGAAAAACTGAGCCACCCGTATTTATGCTAGCCAAACACCCAGAACACCTGAGCAGTCTATTAGTCTGTCACAACACACACTCGCCCTCCAAACACACACTTAAACACTTCCACATGTGGCTCAAATCAACACTTTATGAGTTCTTATAAAACAAGTGTGGGCAACTCTGCAGGTCAGCTAGTTGTCACTCACCTCTAATTAGGTTTGGAGGGCAAGAAAAAAATTTGGCTAAATTTCTGGCCAGATATCAGACTGTTACAGTTTATACTTGACTGAAAGGGCTAAACATAATTTCAGCACAGTGAAGTGGACAAGTCCATATAAACCAGAAATCAGTACCTTTATATATTTCCGTATCAGTATCAAGACAGGTATCAAAAACAGCAAAACAAAGTAAAATGGAACTCCAAACTGTAAATTTGAGCAGTAAATTACAGAGCAAATTCATAAAAAAACGCCCCCAAAAAACAAGATGAGAGCAAGAGAAAGGAAGAGAGACAGAAATTAAAAAGTGCCGGTTGTTTGGAAGCTGAGTGGCACAGACAAACAGTGCAGGCGACATGTCGAACCTGACAGATAACATGTCACCCAGTTGACGGCAAGCTGCTAATTAAGACTCTTCTTTCTCACTCTCCCTTTCTTACCAAGTGAATGCGTACATGCCAGGCACACACTCCTGTGTTAGTCGTTCTGGCAGCAGCCAGCCGCACACGGACAGGGCCAAGCTTCATGAACACACATACCCTTCAACAAGCTATCCTTTACATCATTGAGAGCATTAGTACATATGGGTGAAACTGAACATAATGTTGCAGAATGGAATGATGAGCGCCACCAACCTCAGAAAAGCCAGCTAAAGTACTCATAGGCATACAAAAGACAAACATGCAAATATAGACACATCACATCAATGCATTCTCTAATCAAAAGGGCAAAAATAAAGTAGCATCCAAGCCAGCATCTAGTAACACAAAAAGAGAGGACTGGAAATCACCTCAGTCTTTAAAAAATCAGTTTGCTTAATTGAGATATATCCCATCAAATTATTAGAAAATAAAGTTCAAAAAAATAAATTACAAACTTCAAATGTAGGACCTCCAAGACAGGGCAAAAGTCACATTGATAACAGTATCATGCTTGTGATCATGCTTGTGATTAGGTGATTGTCATGACTCTCCATTTATATACATAAAATGGAGAAGAATACAGGATTAACAAGGGTTCTATATACATATATAAAACCTGTATTCTTGTCATTGCAGATTTCCATTTTGCAATTGCATTTGCTAGTTTGCTAGTTGTTGATTTATCCATTTGTCTCTTAAACATTATCGGCTGGACTTTAGTCTCAAGTATTACAAATGGCTGTAAGGGCCAGGCCAGGTAAAATTACATGTATGTGCAACATCAAAGACCACACTTCTTTTATTTAATTTCCAGTTCAAGTAGTAAATAGGTACCAGATACGTAGGCTGATTTCTTTCAAAACTAAAAGCAAGCCTACTAATAATGATAATAAATGAAGATTTTGTATAATATTAAATTTAAATAAATACATTTGGTTAATGGAAATTCTATGTAATTTTTGTTAACTATGTTTTCTGTTTATTTTTCTTAATAAAAAGAATAACAAGGATAAGTTTATTATTAGAAGTTGGTTTAGCACTTTTACCACCCTAGCATTCCCAAACACATTCACTGAAGCTGATGTTGTGATTTTAGTTGGTTGGCCTATTCTTTTTAAAACATCAGCAGTTTCTATGGTTTTGCTAACTTTATTTTGTTGTTGTTCTCACCTTCCCACAGAAACACTTGTGGATGTTTTTCGTTTTTCAGTGGTGCTTCCCCAATGGTGACAGTTTTGTTGGTCTAAATGTTGGAATCCCACTTTGTTCCATATTTTTTTTGATGGATTATCTTAAAACTCCCAAAGAATATTCCACAATAGAGAACAACTTATCTGATGTACCTGATGCCAGTTGTGCCTGTAAATTTAATAAATGGTTTTTGAATTTTGCACAGCACTGTATAATGCATAATATCTAGTAGTGTGAGCTGGTGCTGTTCATTCCTCTTTCCCTCACCCATGTTACAGGGCAAATTAAGCCAGGCAGATTTTTTTGCTGCATGCTGAAGCTCGGCCATTGTATGCCCACTGCGTGCATAAGCGAATAGCTTTTTAAAAACATGATCTCTATCGCAGATGCCCAATCCTATACTAATGATCCAACATCAGTGCCAATTGATTTTGCCAACACATTTTTACTGTCCAAATGCACTTTTAGGGACCCCTGTCTTATTAAATCATATTTATATAATAAAATCAATGCCATTAAAATGTTCCACAAGGATTTTAACACCATAAGGATGAATTACACTTCGAGAAACTCTATTAATTTCACTGGTACATGGTGTCATATTTAGATTTAATAGAAAGTTTTTAATGAAGCGGGATTGGAAAAGAGATCCTCTCCTCCATTACCGCATGATGGATAACAGAGAAAGGTTAGCAGACACTCATTAACACTCTCTTAAATTACGAAAGTACTTGCAGCTTATTTCTCCTCTCTCCTTCTCTCATTCTCTCTCACTCTCTCACCCCTGAAATAAGATGGAATAATGTTGAGGGGAGTTGTGTTGAATTGGCTCCATGTGTAATTAAATACACTGATGGGGTGAGAGGGCTTCCCTGGCAGAGGTGGCAGAAATGTTGCTGTGAATCAAAAACTGTGGGCACTCTATAGTATTATTGCATGTGCACCAATCTTAGACACACACTTTGACTTGCCAAAGAGAAATGCTGACATACAAGTAAAATGAACACAGGGGAAAAAGACAAGAAAAGAAGAAATAATATCATTGTGTCTGAATTACATTACATGCCATCATACCGAACACTGCTAAACAGCTTCATATTAATGGATCAGAAAATGCAAAAACAATTGCAAAGACTAAACAGTACCACTGTACATCCTCGATTTCAGTCGATTTCTTTGAATAACTGAAAAAGACTCAAAGCTGGAATAGGCATAGAATCAACACTACAATGAGAAAGGTATTGGATATTGTATCTTATTGTTGAGGCTTTTGTATACTTCTCTCCCTTCATCTTGACAAAGAAGAATGAATAACATGCCTTTAATTGTCATTTTGACTAAAAATTAAATTAATGATGTGTGGTCTCTGATTTTTGCGCAGTACCTAATGAACCAGCAAAAAAAATTTTTATTTATGTCAGTAAGCCATTTGATGAACACATCATATGTTGTCTGTATTCACACACTGCAATGTGGTCAATCCTGAAGGATAATACAGGGGCATGTCTGAATATGTAAATGTGCAAGGGTACATTTGTTATGGTATTATCATAATGGCCTCTCCTAGAGAGTTCCCATCTTCATCATATCACATGCCTTCCAGATGATAGAAATCTTGGTGAAATAATATACGTATTAGAATTGATGTACATATAAATTATTTTGAGTGGTGTATGGGTGAGGTATGAGGCAATGCAACCATACCGGTGAAAAAAAAAGAGTTAAAAGTGAAAAAAATACGCCTTGATTCTAACCTCATATACACATCTACATAACTCTGTACATTAAAATAAGTGCCTAACACACCAGACCATTGTACAGTATGTATCGTGCAGCACAATGCTTGAAAAGCAGTAGCTATATAGCAGTTACACAAGTACTGGCCCCTCTACCATTCATGAAAATAATGATTTGGTAAAATGTTAAAATTAATGTTAATTCATTAAGAAAATAATTTCAACTCACTTACTGCTTCTACTATTAGTATGTTCTGTGGCTTCTACGATTAGTATGTTTTGTGAAAACTGTGGTAAGCAACCATAAACAAATGAATGAACGGCAAAGGAATGTTTCTTTAAAGACCCATCTGAAGTTTTTTTAAGAATTGAAGAGTGGTTCTTCTATATCATGACTCCAAAGAACCCTTTAATTGTAGTCAAAATAATGAACGAGGAAGCACCAAGAAAGAAGAAGATGCAAGGAAACATAGCCTGTGTTACGAGGTGAGAGACTAACAAAGCAGCAGCAGCCTTTTTGACTGAGCATTTGATAAAAATAGAGGTCGTACTGAAGCCTGCTGTGTCTCACTTTGCTCTTGCTGAGTGCTACAGAAAATAAAGCCACTTGGGACGTGGGAATATAGGATGCACATTGCTAAACACCACCATGCGAGCCCATGATTATGACTTGATCCTGTCGTCCCCTGAAAAAGCCAGACTAGCAGGAGTTAAACTCTGATCTGGATTCTGAGCAGTTCAGCCCTTCAGCAAGTAGCCCTGTCTAGAAGATCTTGAAATATTTTAAAATATTCTTAAAACCAAACCATTTTAAATCAATAATTTATTTGAAGTTGTTGTTCATACTGATGGATTGTACACTACAGGTATGACAGATAGAGAATATGAGGAAAATTTGGGGAGCATTCCTCCAAACCGTCCTTTGTGCGCTGTCAAGGTAACACAGCATTCTTTGTAGGCAGAGAATGGCACTGTCAGCACTGTTCATCTAAAAGCATGCGTATATCTTCTTGGGCTGCCGGCCATATATGTCTTTGGTGTTAGATCAAACTGAGCTACTTACTTGTGAGCCTCCAAAGAATTGCTATGATACTTTTTCTAATAAAAGTGACCTCACAGCAGTCAAATTATCTGTGACGGCAAAAAAGATACACCATGTAGCTTTAGTAGTTGAGGGAAACCATTCTGTTACGATGCTATCAGCTCTGAGTGTAATGTATACGTAGTGTACTGGGTGGGTATTAATTGAGATCAAACCCCCTGTCTATTCTGCTCCCCCCACCTTAGGCAGTGTCTCTCTCGACTGATCATCACTGGACCAATTCTAGACAACACACACACACACACACACACACACACACACATACACACACTGTGCCACAATCTATTGCCTTTCAGCCTCCTGTCTGCACATCATTACAACTCTGATCATTAGTGACAACAGCAAGCACACATCACTCAGCCCAACCCCATATTGGCAGATGAACAGCCTCTACACACACACATTCATTCTCGTGGACCACAAATCTTGCAGTGGGCGACATGGATGGGTATTGCGAATAAGTTATAATAGTACAGGGTGTGTGGACTTTAGAAGGGTCATCACAAGTGCACTAGACAGGCAAATACAATGTGTATTTATTACAAGTTACAGTTATACCTCAGAATGCATACTTTCCTTGATTTTCTCAGAGTTCATAATGTCTAGTTAGCGGCAATAACTCATAATATTAGATATAAATGAGACAAACAGAGCAAGATAAGGGTTTTATGATCTTTTCAGATTAAAAAGAATAAAAAAAATAAAAACTAAAAATAATAAAGCAAGAGAAAACGGCAACTCCAGTAAATTTGCACAAAGTAACTGCAGTGGCCATTGAATGAGTCATAACTTAAATGGGCAGTTGTATGCAAAAAGGAATCTTAATCATTTATTCATGCAACATGCTCCCCGTTGAGCGTGGTCATTTTTTAAAGCATGTGTTTATTCTTTTTTAATAAGGCCGGCAAACAAAATAGTCTCCCCTCCGCCACTGGCCCGTAAATAATGATAAATCAAATGTTTCATCTCACTGGAAAGCCAAATAAGCAAGTAATGCAATTTTATCAATTACGCTTTTGTCTTAATTGTTGACTTCACTTAGCACGGGTGCTGCAGCACGACAGAGCACTGAGCCATTTTTCAATTAAAAGGTCCAGATGTTTTCGGAGGCTTCAGTAGACACAGGCAGTTATGAGAAATGCTTTATCTGCATTGTAATAATCACTACAACATCAGCTCCGGGCAGCATTTACATACTCATGTTTTATTCCAGCCCTCTTTTCTAATGTAGCGCTTAATTATAGCCAGCACCACACAATGGCAGGCCTCTAGTGTGGTCACATTTATTTACCTTGTAATGTGGAAAGGCAGTTGTCCTTACCACAGCTGAAGCCATGTAATAATGTGTCACTCACACGGCTATGCATGGTTATGCATGGCAGAAAGCATATTCTCTTAGAAAATAAAGAAAATATGTATAGGGAAAAGGGTCCATGTACTTAAGTAGAAAATTTAAGTCAAATATTACTCCGGTAAATATTTGTTCGATTTGTTCCTACTGTTTGATTATCATTTCTGCAACAAAACTCTTAATCAACTGACAAATTACTTAATCAACGCACAAAACACTGAAGGAGACGCATTTCCATTAGCTAAAACTATAAAAAAATTTTACAACCTTAAACACATTTAAGTTTAATAAAAAATGATTAAAACAGGTTCACAAATAAGGTTTCCTTTACAATACTGCATCTGTAGGTCTCTGTCCATAAACATGAACTACCCAAAACACATTTGTTATAAAAGGAAATAGTGTTTACATAAATGCAGAAAAAGACACTCGCCAGTCACAAGTGCACATGTACATATTTCTATATTGTGGTCAATTTACCCACAAAGTCAGGAACAGGTTTATCTGTTTACTAACCCCATCCTGCTCTACCTAACCTCCTCTGGGTGGTCCTTGATGTAGTCCATGCCTGAAATGGACATTTCCATGGATGCCAAGTATCTATGAATAAGCTTGTTTCGCATAATGTAGTGGAGTAAAAAGTGAGATATGTAAGTTTGAAGTGTAATAAAGTTAAAGTACGAAGTCATTTCGTAAAGTACAAATACACATTACAGTAATTAATTACATTTACTTCATTACCGTCCACAACTGCAAGACACCACCCACACAAAAGTGAGCATACAAACCCAGTATATAATAAAGCTAGCAAACTAGACATGTTACAAGTTAGCATTAGACATGCTATTCTCAGACTGATCCAATCCTTAAAATGCTTTTAAGTTGTGTTTTATCATGTTTTCTATTCCTTCTTTCACACTTGCTTCATTCGTCCACTGGTTCATTCGTCCAGCCATCTTTCTGTTTGTTTCTGACTTCTTTTGTCCGGCTTCCATTAGTCAAACCCACACTGTTCTCAGACTGATCCAATCAGCGGCTTTTAAGTTGTGTTTTATCATGATTATAGTCATACATAGTGAAGCTTTGCTGAATGTTTAATATAGCACTCAAGTTTACTATATTACAAACAATTTAAGAATTTAATTCATTTTCTGGGGCTTTGGATAGACACATTCAGCTTTTTACATGTGCTAGACCTTCAAGCCTAATGACTTTTTGAGACCAAAAAATAAATGCCTGTACATTTTTGTGCATTTTTAGTTTATAAATATGTATGTATTGTTAACATTATCTATAGTTCTCTTTCTACTCTAACTTAATTTTTAAGAAACTTGTCAGAAAATTGTCCATTCAGCACTTTCCCCCCACTGTAAAGTCAAGGCAGATAAAGCCAATGTTTTCTTAGCTTAGTTCTAAGATTAGAAATTACACAGGGATGCAAGCCGAAATGAGTATCATCATAGAGGCTTTTTAAATATTTGGAACAGACTAGCTGTAATAGTCATGGTTTAGTTATGGCACTTCTTTCCACTATCCAGTGTCCATGTTCCAAATTGGGAGTGCAAATGTCTATATGTGTGTGAGTAGGAGCACAAAGCGGCAAAACAGTACTGTAGAATTTATTCACCCTCTTCCAGGAAAGAAAGCATACATGTGGGTATGTGGTTTTGTATGTGAGAAGAAAGAGAAGAAGTCATAATCCTGCCTCAGTCCTCTCTACAGAAGGCAATCAAATGTGCCGCTCATGTGTAAAGACACTTATCTGCTTGGGGAGTATTTCAACATCATATTTCCACAGGAAGTGAGTATGAGCCGTGACAGGCGATTGCCTCTGTACTCTCATACATCTCTATAGACACAGCACCTCAGCAAGAGAGTGAGAAAAGAAGGGAAGACGAGTGAAAAAAGTGACATTTCCTCAATGAAAGGCCCTAGCTACAATTGCATGAAAGTTTAGTTCAATATCCTTGGGAGTTGCACTGCCTTTCTATTTTTGCGTGAGCTGCCGTCAAAGTGGAAATGATCATAGGCTGATAAAGATGGAGATTTTAATCAGAGCCTCTCATCTTCCCAGTGCGCGCTTACCCTACTTCTCTGCTAGCTCCCGGCGTTCTTTATCATTTCTTTGGAGAACGATTTCCCTCCATCATCTACGGAGCAGGTAATATACCCCTCGCTGCTGCTTCTAGCTAGGCAAACTTAATGTGTTCTTAAATTCACAAACAAATAGCTCGTTTTATGATCGTTTTGGTTGTGGCATCAGGCTTTGTGCTGCACCCTTATCTTTAGAGTCAGCCTGTAGAAATAGGCCATCTGTCTTCTAACACGCTTTCTGGTATTTTTCAGTTTGCCTGTGACATACTGCTCATGAAAATAATTTTTTCTTCACAACAACAACAGCAACAACAATAATAATAATAACAACATTTATTTGAATAATAGTCAAACACAGACCCTCAGATTTGAACCTGAATTTCTACTTTGTGAAGGGCAGTGATGGCTCTGGCTCCAAATGTGCCCATGCAGTAAATTAGTGCACACAGGCTTATAAAAAAACTGTAACTAAGACTGGCTTTCTATGTCTCAGGATCGCTTGACTGGTGTGAAAAATCTGGGCAAAATAGCCCTCGTGACACTGATGCATGGCAGGGACGGCTGCACTTGCATTCATCACATGGTATGCTAAATTAATCTTGATAGGCCGGAAACCAAATTACATTAGTTCCTTGTTTCACACGCTGATCCCTCAAAAGAGCCAAACAAATATTTATGGTTAAATAGTTCTTTTAGATAATTAGAGATAAATTCTGGATAAAGATTGCACTTAATTCCATGACTGAATGGGAATTTAAAGGGGGAATTCAATTTTTTTTTCAGCATTTTTCCGTGACTCAGGTCATTCTAAAGTTGTTCAAAATTTTTTTGAATCTCTTTTTTTGAATAACATTTTTTTTTATGTAGAAATCAGAAATCAGACAACTCAGATTTTTTAGGAACCAGGGTTTGTGTTTTCTATAATGCAAATATAGCCGCTTATTTGCTATTTAAAACAACCAGTGAACCTGCATTTTAGGTCAACGCAAAACAGCATCAGCATAAAACAACATCAAGCATCAAACTATGCATTTCATGTATTAACTAATAAAAGCATTGATCACTTTGGTTGTATGGTTCCTATTACAACTATCGTAAACTTTGTAAGTTTCTCTTCACATCAAAGTACCCTGAATGATTTTGAAATTCCCCCTTTAACAATCCATGCAGTACCTCCTTGAAGCAATGTTACGCTGTTCACTATTTTGGATAAAAAGACGGTGTACCCTTTCTGCATTTCAAATGCAAATGTTAGCAGTTAATGGCTGTTTGAATGGCGTCCTGACTATGAAAAACACCCCAGAGACCCGCACAAACACACATACTCTGTTAGCCCACCTAAAACAGACATGCATACCTCACATTATTCATCTTACAAATTAAGTCATTTTTCAGAACTAATTAATACATGCCAGATGAGGAGGGCCAGAGAAAAAGCCAAGCTTTTTCACATGTTGCAAAGTTTAAATTTGCACATGGAGACCATGGACCATGGAGAAGCTGACAGAGAGAAAAAATAAATAAATAAATAAAATAAAATGTGAAGGTTGTTGTGATGATAGGGGAAAACCAGTTGTATGCCCTTGCTTGGACTGAGATTCAACTGCAGTGTCAGCCCCTTCTAAAAAAAAAAAAAAAACGGGAACTTTGCCAGCTTTGCAAGACCGCCATATTTTAAAATACATCATCATGTCACTTCTTTAATGTACCATAATCTATTAGGCACATGGCAAACTAACAGGGATCTTTTTAAATGATGGCTTTTTATGGCTTTGTGCAGGTGATTAATTAAATAAAAAGTCAGCATAGCACAAATCATCCCTTTAATTAGTCGAAGGGACATCAGAGCAGTGATTGGCGACGTCGCAAGCTGAGAGGACAACGCAGCAGGGGGTGCCAGTCAAAGTGCCACCAGAAGCATGTGGGTGTGGAAGAGAGAGAATAGGAAAGAGGGAAAGAGAGAGAGAGAGAGAGAGAGAGAGAGAATGTGTGTGTTCTCCTTCTCAGTGCAGTGGGTGCCCAGCATATCCAGGTGCTGGTGTCAGTTGGAATTCAACTCCAGCTGTTTGCAAGAGATCTTTTTTTTTTTTGTTTTCTGTTTTCCTCCTGAATGTTCTAACCTGTGAATCATTTATGTCTTTATCATGCATTTGTGGTGACATAGGTTTCTGTTATTATTATTTTCTGTATTACTAAACTAATTTTGACACACATTACTCTCTGCTGATTCCATTATTCTTTTCCTACAGGTTTCCAAGTGCAAAACAAGTCACACAGGTGAGATGAAATTATGTTACTTTGAAATAGAGTAGCATTGTTTACATCAGGACTATGACATAAACTATACATTTTATATTAGTACTATTAGATTCATATTAGTAATCAGTTCACAATTTAAATTAATTCATATAGAACTTTGTACGAGACACAAAGTGGCTTTACAGGAAAAATGTAAATACCCAAATGTGACATGAGTCAGAAAAAACTCCCGAAAGCAATAGAAAAAGTTTTTAGAGAAACCAAGATGGGAAACCCACCCTCTCCTGGTCCACTTTTAATAGCTAAAAAATACACAACAATAAGAGTTAAGAATAATAAACATCATGCATAATTATTAAACACGATTCAAATGAATCAGTTAAAAACTAATATAGAAGTTTATCTAAATTGAGACCAAATAAGAGTGAAATAAATAATAAGCTTTTAGAAATTCATTGAAATTATTAGCTTGTATGACGAATGCATGTTTTAAATTCTCTCTCTGGTCTATCTGGTTAATCTGTTGATTCTTTTCAAGGTAAAGAGTTTGTTAAAAAGGTCAGATAATAAAAAGTGGTCTCAACTAAACAGTAACAAATCACTCATAACCATTTAAAGATTCCAAAAAGGTAACAAGAAAGAGTTTATAATATAAACATTATATGGCAAAATGATCATGTAGAGCAGATTTGATTTGTTTATGTAAGAGGCACCAGTGGATGAATATAAAATATGTAGTAACATCATTACAGATTTATTAATAAAACTTAATTTTAATATTTATCTTAAAAATCAAGTAATCGTGACAATTCTAAACATGACTATTCTGCACTACCGCAGCCCAATTTGCCACAACTATCTCTGTCTCTCCTCACGTCGAAATGGTTTTATCACAATTCCTCCTCTGTTAAATTTTCTTGTCTTTCTGATTGCAGTAATCCATTGCTCTTGTCTATCTCTCTCGCACAAAAAACACACCCTCATCTACAACCACACGTTTACGCCCCCTCCTCACTCCAATACACACACACACACACACACACTCATACAGGGGCATTCTTAATCATGGTTAATGTAAACTTCATGTGCACATTGATGAGGATCTGCTGGACTCATCATTCTCTTTAATGAAGCCCGCACACCGTCGTCTGCTGTACAAAACGCTTCTTCATTTCTGAGTTGTTCTGCTTTATTAAAGCTCATTAGCATTTCTCTTTTAATAAGACCTCTTTAAAATCATTACCTGCACTGGGGTTTAAGGAGCGATGCTATTAAAAGGTTACTTAGATGTGAATAATAGCACACAGATATACTCAAGTTAATTAGTATCGGAATCTAAGCTTTAATCTAATGCCAAACGGTTCCACTGAAGAATATGTTGAGGCATCAGAATTGACAAAAATAGTATTCATGGTCAACAGACCTATTTTTGTCAGCTCATTTCGAATAGGTTAATGTCCCCCCTGGAAGACACATGTAGGCTTACTGACTTTTCAGAACTTTGAATAAAATTCTTTCTATTTGCGTTTATTACAAAAATAGTTGCATTTTTGACACTACTAGACCTCTGGTTCCTATTACCACCACTCTAAACAAATCAGAGTTTGTGAATCTCTAAATAATGCAGCACAAACAACTCTAGGTGATGTTAAAAAAAAACAAACAATAAATGCAGTAAAATTGTTGGAAGTTTAAACATGCTATTGCTCTTTGTCTTTATGAGACAAGGGTTACAAAAGCCCCACCAACTCAAATAGGCACAGCAGCCCTCGTCGGCACTGCCTTCTCAAGCATAAATCTACAGCCGTGCTTAATTCAATCTGCCTGCTGCATCTGACTTGGCACACCACAATTTGATTACCACAACTGTACTTTTTAACTCCTGTCAAAGAGCAAGTGAGGCTTATGTAAACATCTGCCAGAACACATGGTTGCTTCCTATTAGGCCACCCTTAAATCAAAACACAGCAATGAATCTTTATCTGACACTAATACTTTTTAACTTCATACACACAATTAAAATGAATTGTGGCTAAAACATACAGGACAAACCACATTAACAGCTTACCTCTAGTGTATAGTCTTTCTCTCACTCTCTTTCTCTCTCGCTTGTTCTCTTTCAGCTACAGACAGGACTTGGAAAATGTAGCTACTTGTCTGTACTGCACAGTGGAAAATCACTGTTTCACAATGTTTTTTTAAATCGCAAGCAATTATAATAGCTTATGCTCTGCTTGTGCTACAGACAGTGCTTTCTCACTGATATATCTTTTCCCCTTTAAAATGCAACTCAGTGGCTGGAGCAAGAGCACAGGAAGACGTGATACAAAACTGGGGCAGTAAGAGCAAATTAAATTCAACTCAGTTCACTCATTAAACCAGAGGTGTTGTTAATGACAGCAACAAAGCTGAAAAAAAGGGTTCATGGGATGGATGCAAGGAATGCTTTATGATTAAAATTATTTGTGTTGACATGCATACTTATTTCTCCTTCCTGTGAAAGGTAACAAGTTTCTAATAGTGATTTGAAATAGTCAGTCTCATTCTAATATTACATTTTCTTTTCTGAAAATAACCTTTAAGAAAAGGGCTGGATTACATCATCGCTGTAATTTATCAGTAGATTTCATTTTAGCCACCCCTGACTTTGTCACTGAAATGCTTCCGTCATTGTTGATGCAGCTCAGAGATCAATAAAATAATTACATATAGTAGTTTTGGTGATATATTTTATAAACATAATAAATAATTATATCATTCTTATGATTACATATAGTTATAATTCTAAAGAATAAAGACAAATAAAAACATGAGGTCTTTAAAATGAATGCAGTTTGAGCATTATTATTATTATTATTTTTATTATTATTATTTAACTTATTCTGATAGTAAATGCAACATTACAGTTTACAGTTTAAAAATTAAAAACAAGTCTCTGAAAATGACACTGCCCTAGAAAGCTGTATGCTTTTATCTTCTCGAATTCTGCACAGCAGAGCTTCTTTCTACAAATGTAAGATTTTAGTGGCCCCCTCCTTCTCCTGTCCATTGCCAGCCAAAGCATGTACACACATACACACACATGCACACACACACATTCTCATAACATAGTGATGATTGACAGTCAGGCTTAATTACTGCATTTTAAAGATGCACTCACCAGAGAGCAGCCAAGCTTTCAAATCAGCAATTTTCCCTCATTCGCATAATAGTGGAGGAAAAATAATAATAGCCACAATGATATCGCCTGTATTAAAAATGACAAATATTCTTCGAGACTAAGGTGGAAATTTGCCTAATGGTTAAAACAGTGGAATGTGCATCATTCACCAAAAAAACTCACTTTGATTTGTCTTGGTAAAAAATATGTATTGTAATTACTATTTTAATTAATCACCACTAGAAAAGCTCTGCACAGGCGTTTTTAGGCAATCCTTTTTGCTCTGTCTCAAGGTTGCCTGACTTTAAGTTCGTGCTTGCAAGAGACTTATAGGCATGAGAGCTACCGCTTTCATAAATCTGCAGTTCTTTTTTTGCTACATACTAATTAGTAAAGGGCAGGAGGGCATCTGATCACTTTTTCACCCAAGATTGCATTAAAACAATGAAAAGGAGTGGAACCAGTGACGTAAGGCAAAAGAACAAGGAGCCTATGACTCACTTGAGTACTTTAACTTCTGTAACTGCTTAGTGTGGGCCATCAAACCAACACATTCAATTTAAGATGTCATTAAAAATAATAATTTACTTTTTATAGTCATTATAGTAATTCTTAATATTATTATGCACATGTTGCATTTTCCTTTACCTATCCAGTTTGATTGCCTGTGTTTCAAAGCATGTTTTTGAGGTAAGTTTCTCCAACAATGTGTCATATGTGTGACAGAGATACTAAATATTATATTCTAGACAGAAAAAGATTCTCAGATTTTTGTTTCAAAATTCTGTATAGGTGATTGAACAATGACATTCCTTTGAAAATACATACACAGACGTGATCATATTATTAACTGTATTAGGACATTTCTCTCAAGCATTCACAGTAATGAGGCCCAGAAGCCAAAGCAACATTAACTACAATACTGACAGATATGCAGTCATAAAGGAGAATGTTTCAATGGACATTAGACAGCTTTTCAAATATGGCTGATGCACCTGGCAGAAACAAAGGCAACACTTTCAACTTTTATCAAGATGTGTCTGAAGGCACATACAGATGTGATTAGGATGCTCTCCTATCTTTCCCTGGACTTCCCCACATTATGTCTGTGTCTGTCGCATCTCACAGTCTTTGAGCCTTTTTTTTAGAAGGACATTTTAAGGACTGCACATATGAAGAGAATGATCACAGAGTACTGTCATACATTAAACAGCACCTCATGTCTAGTACAGGGGTTTGAAAGCAACACTCTGTCATCTACAACTGTCAACCAGAGACAAGAAAGTTCAATACTATAGATAGTAGTGATACCTTTTGGCATAGTTGGCATAGTTGTTTTTTCTATTGGCAAATATATAATATATATAGTACTGATGTTTATTTATTATATTTAAAAATATATATTAATAAAGGTCAATTTAAGAAATTAATGGACATTAATGATAGAATATTTAAAACAAGCAATTTGCATTGTACAATGTACATTTTGAATTTTAATGAGATGAAATCCATAAGCATTTGCAAAGTGGTACATGGAGAGTGTAAATTTACCTTACACCATCACAGTGGATTTGAAATGAAACAGCGGAGCTGTGATTAAAGTGTTGACTTTAATTGTTTTTTTTTACATTGCCCCTCCATTTTGATTAGTAAGCAGATTCATGGGAGGTAATATTACCTGTTTCCTCATTATTTCAAGGCAAATTGAGAAGCTAAAAGGTCTGAAATAGATTCCAAGATTCCAGTATACTGTCCAAAAAGGCATTGATGCATGTGAAGGTGCTCTTAATTAGGCTAAAAACAGAGATAGCAGAAACTTTAGGGGTGGACAAATTGCTTCATTCTTAAAAAAAAAGGAATTTACTGGTGAGCTCAGAAACACCAAAAGGCGTGGGAGACCACGGAAGAGAACTAAAGTTGATGATCGCAGAAAACCCCAGTCAAGTCAAGAATATGCAAGAGAAGGTTGGCATATCATGCCAAAGAACAAACTAAAGACACCTTCATGATGGGAAACACAGAGGAAATATCTACAGAAAAGATCTAAAAGGCAGCCTGCATAGCTCTGTTCTGGAACAAGATTCATTAGACAGATAGAAACTAGAATAATTTGTACCAGAATGAAGGACATAGAGGAGCAAGGAGAAGGAACGTAGGGGCTCTGATCAGAAACATATCACATTATCTGTCAAGGATGGTGGAGGCAGTGTTATGGCCTTCACATGCACAACTGACAATGGGACTGGATCACTGGTGTTTACTGATGAACCTTTGAGCCTGTGAAAATAAAGAGTATTACCTGTTAACGCCACATTGTGGATAAATCTGCTAAATTAAAGCTGAAAGTTGTCACCTACATCACATCTTGACTGCTTCACTTAAAATCCATTGTGGTTGTGTACAGAAACAAAACGACAAAATGGCATCACACTTTAATAGTAAAAGCAAATAAACTTAGCATTCGCTTAGCATCTTACTGACTGCACATTTTCCCCAGCAGTTGCTGAGGATAATGTATATTACACTGATGAATGGAATCCGCCACCAGATTTCTTGATTTGATAAGCAGTACATGCCAGTGCTAATGTTAATGTAAAGTTTTGTCAACAATTTATGGTACTATTTATCAAATGACCATCGCTGCATGTTGACTAATAGTGTTATATCTGGCATTATGTCAATACAGGAGCTGAGCTCAGGACAGTCAGGCTGTGGTGATTTAGATTCACTTGGGCCTGACCTGTGGCCATGTTTAATTCATACTGGATGAGCAATAATAGATGGCTTGCTGGTCCCAGATCAGCTCTAAAAGTAAATCTTAGTCATACCAGTTGATTTAATATGCAGATGATTCAACTGTTTCTAACTACATGGTGCCCCTAAGTGTGTGCATAGAATATTTGATGCCATGGCACACTGGTGCTGTAACTGCTTTCTGTGTAAGTGATAGTAAATGCATGTAAAACAAGAACCTGATCGTACTGAAAAACCAAGCCGTCTTTAGTTATCTAATTTTTGAAGCAAAAACAAATTCAAATATGGGCTTCTTCCCGAAACTTTGTGGTTGTTGATAAACAGGTGCGAAAAAAAGGACTGCGGATGACTTATCTCTAGCTGGGTCAGATAAACACGCTCCATCCTGGCAGGGTAAAATCAATACAGCAGAACTGGCAGTACACCTAGATACTGAAGCGCAAGTCACTTTTTTCTCCATGTCTCATGAAAGGAAAACGTACTTTGTTTTGAGCAAAGAAAAACAAGAATGGTTCAAACATCATTGCACTGTTGCTCCAAATTAGCTTAATTTATTACACTAATATGTTAATATTACACTGTTTTTTACGAATCGTGTATATCTCATATTAGGTGGTCAACAAGTGCTGGTGACCTCTTGTTTTATGGTGCTGTCAAAACAGGTCTGCAGGCCATAATTTGACGAGCATTCCTGGTGGGACAACCTTGGAATAAAGGTCTTGGCCCAAACCAATCATAAGCAGGATCAATGAACCTCCTGTGACTGCCCTGCAAGCAGCAATTAAATTCAAGAACACTGAACAATTCCATGGGCAGGCCAGTGGAGAAACTAGTCAAACCCATGACCCGGCATTGAATGGAATATATAGTCCGAGTTCAAAACAAGGGGCTAATCTTAAAGATTTTGATGACAACTCTGTGCTGGAGCATTAAAACCACGTTTGCCTCTGTAGGTTTATAGCCTGTGTAATAATTTTAAACAAAGTGAGGAATGTGTTTTCACTTGAGACAGTGGAGGAACAGCTGTGGGCTTTGGAGGAGGACAAGTGGAGGTTGATTGATCGCAGGGAGCAGGGGGCCAGTGTACTTCTCACCTTCTCCCCGCGAGGTTCTATGGCTGCCTCTGATCCCTCACATCTGCCTGGCCTTAGCTGAGCTGGCCAAGAAGACCCTGCTGGATCTGTCTAGTGGTGTAGATCCCTGTGTGCATCTGCTCAGAACCAGGCTTGAAGATCATAGGACACATGGGGCAAACCCACAAACACACTGGTTCTGATTTAATGTTCGTGCATGAACAACAATTCAGATAACACCAAGATTGGAGAATGCAGCAGATCTGTTTTTGTAAAATGGCAAAAAACATTTCAGCAAAACAATCAATAAGTAAATAAAAGTAAATTTAAAAAAGCAATATATATATATATGTACAAAAATTCAGAAACTTTAGAAGATATTTCAAAGGATCATCTTATGATTGATTTACACCCAGTGCGTGGGTTTTCTACTACCAGAAATGTGGATTTTAGGGAATTATCTTTTTGGGCTTGAATAAAAAATATTACATATTTTTCCTGCTTGCTAGTTATGTGCAGCTGGAGTTTTCGAGTTTTGGTCAAACTTAAATTAATCAAAGCTAAACTAAAATTGTCGCTGCTAAAACAGTCATTTTTGAGAATAACAAAATGGAATGCTCAGTCACTTTAGTGTAAAATCCAAGTCAGTTAAAAGTAGAATGATCCTTATAGAAAACATACTTTACAAATACATTAACCAGAGTTTTCCCAGAGTAGGATGATTAACATTCAAATCACCATGCATAAACACAGCTCCAAGACAAACCTCTGCCCTCCTGTATCATGTAACATACAACATTTGGCTGTTTTAAAGAGGCAACAGTGCATGTAGAACCTGCAATTCTCAATCAGGGTGCCACTGATGATCATAAATGCTAAAGATCTCTTTTTAACAACCTCAGGGGGCCATTTTTCTTTAAAGGGACATTGTTACTAACCTGCTCAAATGAAGCGAAACCTCATAAAAAACATTTATTTGATATTTGATTGAAATATACCATTATGGTTTCATTAGCTCATTGATTTAGCAGTAATCTCATATCAGAGACTATCAAGTGGGTTCGCTGTAATAACCTGGGGCTAAATGCTAAAATATGATCCAGACTAGCTTATGACCCTATTACAATCGACCCAGGAAACTGTGGATGAGATTCTGCAGGTTCTGTTCTGCCTCATGCAGACTGCCCTCTGCTGTATTATCACCCTCACTATTACCAAAACACATCAGCATGATATTCATTTAACAAACTCAGCTGGTAGTGGAGGTATACATAGAAAAGCATAAAACAGAAAGAAAGAAAGAATCCCACCAACAACCTATTTAATCAGGCCTCCTTCCTGCAGTCTCTATAAATGACAGAGAAAAAAAGAGGAGAAGAGAGAGAGTGTGTGAGGGAGAGAGATGAGAACCTCCCTATCAAACATTATTGCAGCTCCATGAAGGTGTCATGTAAACGTTAGCATGCTAATTGTGTATTTATAACATTTTTAATGGTTTGTTAATTTACCTCCCACTCTATGATTGCACTTGAGTTTAGTTAATGACTGTGTGGGGGTATAACAACAGCCAAAGGCAGATGCAATATTTCCTTCTTATTTATCAATCTGAGCTGGGATTGAGACATCGGGAGCACTGAGAAAGAGAAAGCGAGAGAGAGATTTAAGGTATGAGTAATTTCAAAATGTTTATGAAGAAGCATAGGATCCTCATAAAAGGTAACTGTGTTTTAATGATGCCTTACTTTATGATATAAAGGGTCTTATTTAGTAAACTGCACTTTTTACACTTTTAGAATACTTTTCAAAGCAGCTTTCAAAGAACTTGGTCAAATACTTTAGAGAGTCTCTACAATTTAAATGTTCCTGGTAAAGAGGCCATATAAACCAACATTGCTAAATTTACAACTTCAACAGTTTTGCTTGATGTGTTAAGGAAACGTCACTACTTTCTTCTAACTTCAGTACTGAACAATGTGGCCCATCTTTAGCATGTTTTGTATTGGAGTGTACCAATGATATGTTGCATACAAGAAAAGAATATCAGAGGAAAAAGAAATATCAGGAAACGGTGAACGTAAACCAGATGAGAGGCTGGTGCTAACGTGGTTAGTAATGTCTCTGGCACTGCCCGCCCCAGTCATTTCCTACAGTCTCCCTCGGCAACAGGACATGGCTTGGCGACAGCCAGACGTGGGACTGGAATGGTTCGACTGCTTCTAATGTAACCACGGTGATGAGAGACTTAGAAAATGCTGCTCAACTCATCAGCTTCTGACACAGGAGTTGCTGCTATACATACCGTGCAGTATACTTACAGTGGGGCTAACAAGATATTTATTTTATCTGACGTTCGCATCATTTTAATGGCAAAACAGCTTGTTTTCAAAATGCACAGCAGGATTGAGCATCTTGCAAAGCTAGCATGAAAAACATTGACACTGACAGTAACAGAGCATATCTAAAAATGTGCTGAGTAAAAAACATCTTATGCACTTTAACCTAAGGCAGCTGATCAGCTGTTTCCTGAAAAATACACTTGTCACTTGAAAACTCCTGTCATTTTTGGAATAATTATTATGCATAGGACTAGCATATTGAATGTTTCTACACTACTAAAAAAACAACTTCTTTTCCATAGAGCTTTTATATGTTAAACCAACAAAAAGAGTGATAATAATTAATAACTAATAATTGTGATAAATAAGAAAAAAATATTTTCTAAAAATATTACTTACTACAAAGACAGTTAGAATATCCTAGGCAGGCTTATAAACACAGAGGGTCTTTATTTCACTCAATGTTTTCAAGATTTCTGCAGTCTAAACTAAAATACCAAATCAAAAAAGTGACAGTAAATATGTTTCATTTAAAAATATGATCATGATTTTTTTTAATGTTCAAAATACTACTGTAGTAGATGAATATGCAGCCTTCACTTCTTACCTGTATGTTTGTAGCCACATTTTACGATTAATATAGCTTTAAAATGTACAAAGACAAATCGAGCAGGCTATAGCTTATTAGCCAATTGATATTATGCAAAATCATACTTCTTCAGTATGCCCAATCACAGGTGTTGATTTCTGACTTAAGTAGGCTGTTGGGAATAACTGGGATGCACACTTTAAGGTAAGACGCCCATAACTTCCCCCTACTTAAACTCCACTCCTCCCCTCACCACTGAGCAAGCCTCTCTATCAGTAAATGCTAATCTCCTAATTAACAAGCTAATTAGGTAATTATGGCTTTGCAGAAGGATGCCTAAATGAAATATGACAACACAGTCACTGGTTTCAGAGACACCTGTGGGTCGTTTTTGGCTGTCACTGCAAAGAAGCACAATATCAATTTCAACGGATGACAAAGTGTTATCTTTCCACTTTCATGTACAGTTTGTGGAGGGGTGTGCGGAGGTGACAACCCATTTGGTCGTCAATGACTTAATTCTTTCAGAAAAGATGAGCATATTATGGGACAGGAGGAGTGGCTGTTTGTTTTGGAACTGTCAGTTGAATCTATCAAAGGTAGAAGATTTTATCACTAATTGGTGCACATGTACACAAAGAGGTTATAAGCATGAATAAGCACCAAATCATTAAGAATGGGTCTACACCATACATACCTAGAACATTTTCTGAATTTGGCCTAAGTAATTTAGCATTTCTCTCATCTTTAAAAAAAGGCATAGCAAAACAGTGAGAAACACATTTCGTGATGTCATGATATTTATAAAAAAAATTGCTTCATTTTTTACGTGTTCTTCATTATAAAATGTTATATGAGAAATAGGTAGCAACTCAGTTATGGTATGTTATGTATCTCTATCATAGGCAGTCAATTCCAAACTACGAAAAAACAAATCAGTTAATGCTCAAATTAACAGGCAGTTTTTACTACACTGACATTTCTTTCCTTTTCCTTAGCAGTTTGCATAGGCTGTGTGTTGAGTTATAAGCATTTCAGAATGCCAAACATGCCCTTGTCATATTGTCGTTATGTAAACATACCATTATGAAACTTTTTTTTCTCCTTTCTTTTTTTTTTTTACTTATTCCCAAGATTTGCTGTCATGGTTGCAGAAATGAATTATGTTGACGCATGGCTGGAAACAATGGTGAAAAGGCATGCAATGTAATGCAATGAAGAATCATGTGCTGCACCGGAGGAGAGGATGTGGAGCTGTTCCTTTGAGCCCTGTCTGACAGCTATGCAGTGCGACTTGACAGCTCAGTATTGCAATGATAAATGCAGTAGGTCTGGGACTCCCATTCACTAAACTCAGGAGTGTGTTGGGTTGATACTTCAAGGTCAAGTGAATAAGAACGAGCAGAACCACACAGCTTGCTAAAGAGAGAGACAGAAAGAGAGAGAGAGAAAGAGAGAGAAAGGGAGAGAGAGAGAGAGTGAAAGAGTGCTTCTTGGTTTGCTTTCTTGTTGTTCTTGACTTGATCGTCTTGAGGGTCTTCCAGCATCAGGTACTTTAAAATTTCAGGACTTCAACAAGTTCATTCTTTGTTTTAGGATGAATTTTATAATTTAAGAGTCACTTTAGTAAGCATTTAAAACTGTAGATGCTATTGAATACTTTACATTTATCTAACATATACCACCAATGTTTGTCAGATTAATAATTGCTGTTATCAAATATTAGGCAACAATACTTTAAAAAGTAGTGATGGGTGGATACTGAAAACACTGCCCTCCTTACGTTACAATACCTTAAAAAGCAACAAATTCAGAATATGTTTAAAATACTTCCTGGTTAGGCACGTTGTCCCCCACTTGTTGGCAGTTCTCTTTATGTAATTAGCCTGTTAAGACATTTCATCAGAAATGTACTTGTCACTTACATTATTACCTGAAAATTCTCTCATCGCTCACACAATCCAAGCAGGACAAGATGACACTGATGCTAAACTTATAACTCGCAAGCGTGCTCACTACTGAGGAGATTGTGAGCTTAATCATCTGTCAAAAGAACTCAGTAACACTGAAATGAATAACTGGTTCATCATATAGATTTATCTGTCTACTCAGACTTTAGCAGAAACTTTGTTTTTGTTAAGAAGTTATTAATTGAGGTTTTCCTTACAATTCACCTATCAGGCATGCTTGTTACATGTCATATTTAATAGTCAACACTAAGAGATTCTCTTTTTTTATTTAGTTAGTAAGTATTTTAAAGTATTCTTGTAAAAAAGTAACTATATTTAAAATATTATACATAATATATATATACATATATACATATTTCAAAATGTAACATGGACTGAATACAGATACTGTATTTATGTATTGCAAATATGCATTCCTAATACCGTTACATCATAACTCAACTTTTTTTTAAATTCAGCAACAATTACAATATGCAAACTGGAATACTACACGTGAGGCACGGTAATTGCCTGAGAAGTTATCTGTTATAAATTATCAAGTTATTTAATCAGCACTTTTAACAAACAAAGCCTTCAGGATTTTACTCCCTAATATACCCTCACTCTCAATGTGACATGGCTTCCCAGGAAATTATGAAACAATCCATAACTCTGGACACATATAATATTTTTTCCTACATATTTGTTGAAATCAAAGACACTGTAGAGTAAAAGCATCAGAGGAGGAATTTCACTGAGGGATATCTCAAATATAAAAGGCTGTACTGTAATGCACAGCACTGTGACTCATATTGTAGAATGCAAACAGATTACAGGTAACAGCAAATTAAATGCCAAAGTGTCTCTATGTATTTTTCCTATCCTTTCCATGTAAACAGTGTTCAACACAAACAAGGTTTCTTGCAGTTCCATTTAAAATCTTTTCTTAGTTTATTTTACTCTCATATTGCTAATCCCAGAGGAAGTTTAGTTTTTTGCATATCTGATTCTTTAATTATGCAACGTTAATCCCCTTTGTTGAGTGAGTGTGTGATGAAGTCGGGCCTACAGGGCCTCAGAGCCATAGCGTGCTCTGTGAATCCCGGCTCCGCTTTCACAGATTTGCAGTACAGCCCCGTTACACGCTGCTGCATTTGGAGAGGTGTCTGATTGACTTTCTAACTGCACCCAAATGAACAGCTCTATTTCCTCTGTCTGTCTGCGTCTCTTGGCCCTGGTAATTAGTCCCATCACAGCAGAGTCTGTCATGTCACAAGTGCACGACTTGCTGCCTCTGAAGTGTACAAGTTTAGCTGTGGTGTCAAAGACTTTGTCATTTGTATCTTGCCCCTAGGTAGGAAACTGTTTTTCTTTTTGAGAAAAGAAAGTTGTTCTTTCTTTACATTACCTTAGCCACAGTTTTTGTTTAATTGCAAAAATTTTTTGCTTTTGTGTACATTTATAATTTTTCAGCTGTAGCTTGTTTTATTTAACTATAACTTGCTACACAAAATATTTGTAAGTATGTGTATGCAGCATGCATGATTACAGCAATGACAAAACTATATATGAAGTGAGTTTAGAAATTTGTGTAGCATAAACAGTTCAACTAAGCAAACAGAGCATTTTAATATATCATCTGTATATTGAAGTCATGCTACTCACTACGATGTGCTACACCCTTACAAATAGGGCCCTTCGAGGGTTCTGGAACCATATAGAACCATGAAAACTTAAAAGAAAACATGAAGGCTTAATTCTTTCTTTGCATGGTCCCTTCCCTCTATAAATAACACCGCTGTATATGGTTCTTTTAAGAACCTTTCATAAACGTTGGTACTGGATTGGAGTATTTTTGCTAATAGTTTGGGGCACGTTGTACGATGGGGAAAGAAAAGACCAACAAACGTAGAGAACCGTCTGAAATAGGCCAAAATGTACAGGTGTATTTACAGACAGCAAGAACACGCACGAATCATCATTCGCCTCTTTGGACCCGAAAAGTTGTCGGGTGTTCATGCAGTAAACCCAGCATAGCCCCATTATGCGCGCGCCAGCAGCAAGCGCGGAAACGTCACTGTATCTCCTCGCAGTCTGCTACCATAGCAACTGCAGTGGAGCACTGCTCAGCGCCGCCTGCTTGGGCAGTAGGTGTCACCCCTGGCAACGTCCAATCAGAAGTTGCTATCACGCTGCACGGTACTGAGCTCCGTGGGTGGGCATTCGTGCGCAGGGCCGAACCGCCATTGGACGCTCGGGCGTTCGTTCAAATGAAGGCGACGCGGGGATTGGACGAAAGCGTTTTAGCTCCAATATTATAAACATGTCCTCCGCTCGCCTACCCTGCTAGCCAGGCTTGGTAGAGGCGACCATACCGTGCTATGGTGTGGAGAAACGAGGAGCTAGAGCAATCCATTATCAGTTTAGTATCAGCCAACATAAAACTTCGGGTATGTCTTTCGCGTGTTTTATTGCAAAACGCTCTCAGCGTCTATAATGTGACGGCATCTCGCTGCACGGGCGCGCTTTAAACGAGCCACACGCAAAGTGGGACTTCAGCCTTTCTTGTTTGCCGTTCTTCTTTTCGTCATTATCATCACCAGTAGTATCATTAGTAGCGCACTGGCATTTTGTTTTCGGGGCTCTGGCAAGAAGTGACAAGAATATAGACCCCTCCTCTGTTGGGCGGAGCGTGCATTTTATGTCGATTTTTGTAGCGGTTTTTTTTCTGTTCGGCTTCAGCTCTGACACGTCCACACTGAGTGAGTGGCATTGGCACATTGTCAATCGCTCACTACCGCTGCCATCAAACAACATAAAGCACACTCAGCCCAAGAGCTCGCCTCATAAATTTGAGCAAGCAGATATTTCTGCGCATAGCTTTATGGCGTGTAATTAATTTTTTTTTCGCGAGTTTCTCTTTTTCCCCACACTCATTCTAAGAAAACTTTTTTGTACATTTTATATTTTTGTACTGTCATCTTTAGGCAATATTTTTGGCTGATGTTGCTGATCATTTGTTTTATTTCTAGTTCAAATTTCTGGGAACTCTTTTGAAAGGCAACATTTTGGCAACACTTGTTTGGCTTTTTCTTTATCTTTACTGTCATTTTTTACATCGTTCATATATTCAGTATAATTTCCCCGGATCTTGTTTCCGTCAGATTTACAGTACGGATTCGAGCAAGTTTTGAAGAAGTACAAACGGAGAAATTACACAAAGAAGACTGCAATAAAATATCAAGGCATCTCCAAGGAGCTTCAACAGTTTTCTCTTTTTGCGAGGAGAAGAGAAAGTCCGTTTGGCATGAGGTCTCGGACAATATTCTACGGGCAACCGATGACCCCTCGATGCTGAAGCTGAAATAAAAAGGCTGAAAGGACATATTCAACACGGAACTGCAAGACGTCTGAGATTTTTTATTATTGTTGTGAAAACCTAACGCTTTCGGCTGAACAGTCCTGTCTTGTTGGTAGTAGCGGTTCATGCTATTCGCCTTGTTGCCGCGTACTCGCTTTACCGTCAAACGCTTTGGAGGTGAAACCACCCCGGCAGATGCTCCTCGTATAGTTACGTAGCCCTTTTTTGCATGTGCCCATTCCGCGTTTCTTTAGCTTCCTCGGTGACTGAGTAAGAAGCGCATTGATCGTGTTGCGGCGGACTATGGACGCGGAGCAGGCGCGGATCATGCAGACTCTTGGCGGTGTGAATTTGGCTGCTCACTCGGTGCAAGGAGGCATGGCACTGCCGCCTCCACATGGACACGATGGGACCGATGGGGACGGCAGGAAACAAGACATCGGTGACATTCTGCATCAGATCATGACCATAACAGACCAAAGTCTGGACGAGGCGCAAGCAAAGTTGGTGGATTTCTTTAAAATTGTTTGAGTGATAGATTTGTAAATACACCTCCATTCGGCTCGTTAATGCAGAGGCTGCATTTGCTTTGCATCATAGGTTCCAGCACAGGTTCTAATGTAGATAACTTTTTTTCCTGCAATGTTATACAATAGGACAACCATAGTACATGCAGTTGGACCATGTTTCTCTTCCATTCACCTGTTTACAAATTTTTAAAACGTCCCAAAATAGAGCTTCTGAAATAATGTACGTCATGTCTAAGCGTATGATAAACTGTTCTCAAAGTTTGTAAAGTAGCTGGTTTGCCCCAGACATGTTCAGTAATTAGTCTATAAAACAGTTAATTAAAAGTTTCAGCATGACTGCCCAGTAGTTGGACCATAGAAGCCGTGACCACTCTCACGCATGGCATTTTTTTTCTGACAATGTAAGTATATAGTCTAAAAGGATATTATAAAAATAATAAACACGTAGTAGTTTTTGTAATCCAGTTTCTTATTTGATTTAACAAGCGCTAAAAGCCATGAAACAGAGCCATACTGGGCTTTAACTATGCGGGGGTTGGGGGGAATCATTTATTACACTGGAATAAAATAACAGCAAAAAAGTAATTTATTATTGTAAGTGACTATATACCAATCTTGTGTCTTGTTCCTAAACTGAAACAGGAAACACGGACTGAACTGCCACAGAATGAAGCCTGCCCTCTTCAGCGTGCTCTGCGAGATCAAAGAGAAAACAGGTAAGAGTGTTGATTCTGTGAAAGAAAGCCACTTATTCCATTCGCACGGCTCAAAAACGAGGCGACTCCTGTGCCCCTAAACCTTCAGACACCGCCATCTTTATTTGTTGTCTTATTTTCCCTCGGCGTTGCTTCGGTCGTCTCTGTTCCTCGGTCAGATGCTGCTCGTCGCGCAGAAAAAAGCACCGGTTAGCAGCTGAAGACCTGCTGGCTGTTACTGGCGGAGTGTGAAGACAATCTCCCGCTGCCCCATGGAGACTTGTTTCCGGGGGGGCTTACACGAGGCACGCGGCCGCTAGCCGTTTGTTTACAACGCCTCGAAAGAAAGAATGATTAAATACTGCTAGGGTACAATAGAGCTCCAGAGTGCTCCGTGTTTGTATGCAAGCATACACATGCTCCGTAGTACTGTTTCTCTCTGGCATGTTTGCTGAATTATAATTACCGCTAGCTCCATTGCGTGTGTTGAAATGTGGTCCTGAGGGCAGTCCAGTTCCTGTGGTCTTTTAGCCTAATTATATGTCCAATTTATAGGATAATTATTGGCACTATTGGCGGACCTGCAGCTAATTATTGGCAGCATTTTATTATGCACGACGCTCGTCCACGCTGAAGACAGTTAACCTAATAGCAAGCAGGAGATTCAGTTCTTATTTTTTGAACAGTCCACTATTTAGTCACTCTGCTTCATTGCCACTATGTAAAAGTTCATGCATTACTATGGCTGTGCTGTGTGCCCCAGTGTCATGTATTAACATATGTCACTGTCTCACAAGAGACAGCTTTGAAAGGGTCCGGTAAACATTTGAACCGTTGAAACAACGTTGAAACATGTATCTGACTATATTTGAACACATTTTAGACGTCCACGAACGACCATCGTTTACTGGGGGTAAACTGCATCAGTTCAGTAATGTATCCACAGGCCAAGGGATGTAATTGAACATCCTTTTTTTCCCCCGCTGTTCTGCATCTGGTTTTGTTAAAGGCTGTGGACTTGCACATGATGCTGTAAGGATGTGTTCAAAAATGCACTCTTGGTTGGTCTGCAAGGACACCAATTCAAAAAGAATCGCCACAAGACCCAGGTAGGCGTTTGGCATTCGGATAGAAATCACAGACTGACAAGCTTAGTCTTAGTGTTTAAGAGAATTGGCTATGTGGGTGGCCTGTGTATTTACTGCGAAATGAACTCAGTTGCAGCTTGTCCTAAGCACATTAGGATGAGCTTATTCAAAAAAACCTTGTGTAAATTGTTACACTGTGGCTTTTAGTTATGTGCTTTATTTTCACAAATATCATTCAAAGCAATTTAAGCTGGAAAAAGAATTTTCCCTTGGATCCAAACACTGTGGTGTTGTGGCATCTCTGTGCTTCCGACTGTGTGTACCATTTTGCCACAGTGTGGTTTTAAGCGGAATTGTGCTTTACCAGATTTGTGGCCTTTGTGTGGCGTATAAGCAGAAGTGACTTGGGGAACATCATAAAACTTAATGAACTTCCAGGCCACTGGAGCTCTTCGCCAAGGGAGGGCAAGGCCCTGCTCAGCTGCCCAACCTGCTTGAGCTGTTTTTTATGTCTGTCCAGAGATAGAGGAGAGTGGAAATGGTGAAGCTAAACGCTTTAAGTGTGACTTTACAGCTTGTTGAAAGCTGTTGCTCTAAACTTTACAGAGACAGAACGAGACAGCGCAGTACACAGTCCCATGCACAGCTGGTAGTTTTATTAATACATATTTTAGTAATGCTCCAAGGTTTTCCTTCAAAGTGAAACATATGTAACCTATTTTACCTCCATGCTCCCTACATAATTGTATTTACAAGAAACATTTGTCATCCTCTATTTATGCATTTTCAATATTTTAAACCTACCTATGGTCGTGGTGTGCGCTTCCATGTGTGCCTATTGTGTTACGTTTAATACAATTATGTTCCATATTGTATTATATCTCTAATTAAATATACATACAGAATAGAGTCCCTAAGTATGCTAATTATTTAAATGAGCTTGTTTACTAGCTCAGTTGCTGTAATCTTGGGTAATCCTTTTGATGCAGCCTGTTTTGAAGGGTTTCTTTTTTCTCCTCAGCACATCCAGGCTTATTTACTAACAAGCTTCTTTCTGCTAATTTCTTTGCTAACCAGTGAGTGAACATACGCGTGTGTTTGGCATTGTCTCCTGTTTTACGGTAATAACGTCTTCTGCTTAGAAATGGCTTGATGCACATAAGAGTGCTAAATGAGAGAGCTGAAATGCATAGTGTTGGTGGTCGTTTTGATTTTAAGGATACTTTTAAAATAAATAACTGGCTTGTAAAATGATATGACATAGAGGTTCTTGCATTTTGCAGTGCTGTGATGAATCTGCTGCAGCGGTTCAGGGCTGTCTTGCAATGGTGAGATGAGAAAAGCTTCTTTCTGAATGAATAGAGAGCTTGTTTTTTCTTCATTGGCTTGTTAAAGAACATTGTCTCATAAGGGTGATAGGAGACCTTCAAAAATTAGCAGTGTTTGTTTTTTTCTTTCCAGTGCATTTTCTTTTGCTTCTTGGTTTTTCACTTCTCTGTGTCCCACGCAGATGCAGGCACACTTACAAACGTACTATACAAGATGTGTGCACATCGGTTTGTGCACATCGGTTTGTTGAGACTAGACTTGAATGGTTGTTGTTGTTGATATAATATGGGGCCATAATCCAGGCTGTGTGTTGGAGTATAGCAGTGAAAATATTAAATGGCAGCATGTGCAGAATTTGTGTGCCGGATTTGTCTTTAGAAATCAGCAAAATGGGAATGAGTTAATTTTAGTTTATTGATTTATTGATTTTATTGTATTGTAATTTAATTAGCTGTAGTACAGCGGCTTGGTCTAAGAAAGCCTTAATATTCTATAAATATAATAAAAAAAGTAATCATTTGATCATTTGTCTGAATATGTAAAATAATATCTAACATCAGTGCAAGTAACGACAAGTGTATAACATCAAATAATTATCAATCAAATATTATTGCTAATATGATATAGTACTATATTGCTATTACATTTTTTGGAGTATAGAAATTTGTATATATATATATATGGTCTTATATATTTTTAAGGACATATAATCTGCATTTTATATTTTATATTGTTTCTTGTCACACAAATAAGTAGTAATTGTTGTGAATCGCATTATGCTTGAATATATATTTAAATATTTAAGAATTTCATGTTCCAGCCAGTGTTGAGAGACAAGCTCTAAAGAGATGAAGAATTCAGTGTTGCTCTTGGATCCGTTGTAATGGGGGCCAGAAGGTGAAATTGGTAAATCAAACCTGAAGTGTTTGCGTTGTAACTATGTAAACAGTGAGAATAAAAAGCTATGTATGTACATCTGTTTGGAAAAGAGAGGAAGAAAGATGGTTTGTGTGTGTCTGTGAGAGTGTATGTGTGTCTGTGTGTTTAGAATTCTTCCTGTTTGCATGTATATAGGCCTTCTACGTGCATGCATGCATTCTCAGTAGTTATTTCTATGTAAGATATTTTTTCTTATATTTTCTGCTCCTGATTGTAACTAACAAACTAACATAACATACTCCTCTGTTGGCCATGTAATTGCAATGTCACCACTGCTGGGTGTGTAAGTGTGCATGTGAGGCTCACAATTACAGTCTGTAACCTGTGGGAGGATGCAGCATATCTCTGCTACCACCTCCTCCTCTCACTTGTCCATGTTTGGCAACGTTCAGCTGGTCTAAAGTTGGCCCTTTTTGACTGGCCTGTTGGAGCGCACCGCAACCCTTTCACTGCCCTCTGTGGCATCATCTCCCCCTGCGTGATTCAGTAGCATACAGCAGCTCTAAGCATGCCAGAATCACACCAACACATCCATATCTTCACTATTTCCAAACCCTTTGCCGGCAGCATGCTCGGTGCAGTACAAGTAGACAACGGGTAAGGCACTTCAGGCCAGATAGATATACAATTTTGACAGTTATTTTGATGCTGTCTGCAATGGGAACATTAAACATGACTAGTATTAGTTTAATGTTAAAATTGTGAAAATGTAAAAAAAAAAAAGCCCTGTGTTGTAAGTAGGATTGTTGTGTTACCAGATGTAGAATGGCAGTGGGAACCCAGGGCGCTATGGAGGTTGGGCATGTAAAAGCTGTAGTCTTATTTCCGCAGTAGTCTGGTATGGGGATGAAGAGCGAGAAAGCAGATAATTGGATGGAAGCGTTTTGCAATGCAAAGCTGTATGTAGTGTAGGGCCACTTTCTTGGCACTCCACTAACTGCAATTGGAGGCCCTGAGCAGATTTCCCCATTGCTAAAGCCCTAGAAGTATTAATTCACTTTGATATGCTAATTAGAGGGCATTATGCAAGAAATGAGATTAAGTGGCAGCATGAAGTCATTTGCCTGTCAGTAAATTGAGTGTTTTTAGCAGGAGGGGTTTGTTTTTTTTCCTCTCCCTCCACTTTCTCTTGCTTTTTGCATTTAAATGAATCGAATGAAGGGAATGTGGCAGAAATGCTTGAAATTATTTTGCCTCCATACGGCCTTCCTTGAATTTTTATCATTTGTGCTTTTTTCTCTCCACCACCCCCTGCCTTTCCTTTTTTCAAAGGTTTTGTGAGGATGTGAGGAGTGTTTTTAAGAAGCACCAGGCTTGTGATGGCTGAGTATGCCTTTAACGAAAACGCTGAAGAGGGTATTTTGCTGCTTAATTACTGGACACATAATCATAATTATAATAGCTAATTTCTCACCAATAGTTTCATAGTACCTAGAATTTGAGTTAACATCTTTCTTTTTTATTTTCATTTTTATGTGTCCAGGGCCCCACAAGACATAGCACTTTGTACGGATAGAGAGATCCTAAATGCATATAGGAAAAGAGCCGTGAAGCCGTGAAGTATCGAGATTAAATTTGTCATGAGGCAATACAGAACTTGAGCTTCTGGGGTGACCAGACACTAAGTGTGTGTGTTTGTTGGGGCTTGTGCTTGGTTTGTTTGCTCTCGCACCAATAGAGAGCGGGGCGGGCGGCAGCAGTGGCAGAAGCAGCGGGAGCAGCAAGGAATAACAAAGGTGAAAGATTACCTCCATATGGCATTTCTGACCGAGAGGGGGAAAGAGAGAGAGAGAGAGAGAGAGAGAGAGAGAGAGAGAGAGAGAGAGAGGGGTGTTGTGAAGCACCACTACTTTCTGAAGTGAGGTTTAATCAATAGAGAGAGATTACAGAAAACTATTACAGTGCCAAAATCACAAGCTCTCTCTCTCGCCTTCTCCTTCTTGCTTGCTCTTCTTTCACTCGATCACTGGCTTGGAGGCTGCCTGCCTATTGACTTGTTGTTTTTTTGACCTTTGACTCATCAAGTTCAGGAGCGGGCATTCTGGAGGAGAGAGAGACCGTAAGAAGCTAGCAGTGTGGCCCCTGCTGTGCTGTACCCCCCACGCCTCTCTCCCTCTCTCTCTCTCTCTCTCCCTCTCACACACACACAGGCACACATACATACACACACAATAACACTCACACAACAAGACAGATACGGGGCAAAGGCAAAAGCAAGAGCTGCCATCCGCACCCATCCTAAACATACACATATCCGCGCTTTGTTCCTCATCGTCCTGTGCTGTGTGTCTTGTTTTTTTTTTTCGCTCGTCCACGGCAATTCCCCCCGATTCGTGCACTCTGAACCAACTGAATTAATCTGTACCCGCGGTTGTAATTAACCACATGCAAGGCTGGCTAAAAGCATTACCTTGAATAAATGGAATGCGGCGACAGAGAGAGTAAGCATTTCTTAAACCCTCGGGGAACATTTAGTTTGAGGCGCCCCGACAAAGCGGTAATGAGCCAACTAAATCTACCCTGAAGTTGATTTGACATCTGCTGCACTATCATTGTTATCATTGATATTGTTATTGTCAATCTGATTTTTTTTTGTCAAATTGTAAAATGGTATGTCATATATATGGTATATATATAAAATTTGTTTTTAGTGCTACTTAATTATGTATTTATTAAGACGAAACACACTCATTAATTGTTTGATAATTACAAAATAATAAAGGTGTGCTTAACCCTTAAACTATGAAATATTAACTTCAGGACCTAAACCATGTTTCAGGATTCAGAACAAATCCAGAACTTTCAAACTTTAGTTTTACAGCAAAAGCTCTGCGTCCAAGAGATGAGAAGTAAGTATTAATAAGTGCTGCCTTCCTCACTCGGCTTTCCCTACAATAGTGCAGATTCCATCTTTTTTCCGCCCCTGAATGCTGGGGTAAATATATGCGGGCCACAATAGAAAGCCATTCAGCCAAGTAGACAATTGACTTTGGGCTGCTTTTTGTTCGCGTCTGCCCCAGTGATGCGTCTGCACTGACAAGATAGTGTGAGGCAGAATGGGTCTCTCTCAGCAGGGCTCTCTCCCGATCTCTCTCTCTTCTCTTATTTACTGTGCAAGTGAGGGATTGAAGAAGAAGGGACTGGCTATCTTCTCCACAGCTCCTGAAATCCCTTTGCCTTCCACCAGTCGAGGGTGGCAATAAAAAGAGGAAGTGTAAAAGAAAATGAGTGTGAAAATAGAGAAGCTGGGGGTGGTTGGAGGGTGTTGGATGTCAGGGAGAGAGGGAGAAAACCCCCAAAAATCTATAATCCCTTACTTTTACATGCTCAGGGATTTGTAATGTTTTTTCTTAACTTAATGCATCCACCCAGTAACTTAGCATAATTATAAATATATGTTATATCTTATATATAAATCAACTGTTTCTCATGCCATAGTTCTTATTATTGGTTTCAGCAAAATGTCAAACATGTACTAATGCAAAACTACAGTTCCCTAGTCGTGCAAATTAGCTTTCATGGTAACATGCAAAACAATTAGCATCTTTAAAGATTATCTCTCTAAAGACTCCATGCTAGTGGAAACCATTCTGTATTTTTATACAGTAAATGAAGTATCTATAAGGCATATATTTTAGCATAGTAGGCTCGTCTCTAGTACAATAAATACGTATTTAAATGTCTATTTGAAATATTGGTCAAAGCTAAACACTTGTCCAATACTAGCTTTTTAATCAATTTAGCAAACCTCACTAATAAGGCAGTACTTGAGTGCAGCAATAGAAGTGTTCCAGTAACTCCCTTCGCACTTTTCCCATCTAGCTTAGTTTCCCCCTTCGCGTGAGCATTGCTATCAGTGACATTGTCATTTATTTGCTAATTTCATTTAATAAATGTGCCCCCCCCAGCAGAAAGCCCTGCTATCTCTCTGGCAGCCTAGCATGAGATGAACTCATGTTTCATTTAATTATGTTTGACTTCGCATTGGTCCTGTAGCCTGTTTATGAGAAAGTGACCATGAAATAGTTAATGAAGCTGTGCAAAGTACGTAGTGCATAAAAACTCTACTTTGCCATGTTTAGCCCTGTGTTGTCTTTTTTATAATATTTAATTAATATTATTAATTGTAAAAAAGAAAGATTTTGTATTTTTATTGGGTTCTTTTTTGAGTAATTTAGGATTAATCATGCTTTTCTCTCTCTTGTTACATATGTCAGTGACCTCAGCACAACTCAAGAGTACGAGTATATACACTGGCTGTACCCACCCTCCCCGCTCACATATACACCCGCTTAGACACACTTTCTGGATGTGTTAGAGAGAGGAAATCTGATGAATCTCATATCACCTCTGACTTGTCAGCTATTCTTTGTAGGGTAACCAAATTGTGCTCTGTATTGAAACATTAAATTTTCATTTAAAAAAGTAAATGTTCTCGTCTGCCGCTGCTGTTTTAATATTTTACATCTTCCCCCTCCCTGACATGTGTGTATATGAAATAAGTGCAATTTGTGATGCGCTGTCATCAATAATTTTGTCACAGAGCGTAAAAGCTTCAGAACTTCTTTCCGCTGAGCAGCATAGTGTTTGTGCCTCATAAGACAAGTAGAAAAAAAATATATGTATGCAATGTTTACATCTGCCATCTATATATTATACCATTTCAACAGCTTTACTTGCATAATGCATAATTCATAATTGAAGATCAGCTTATGGGATAAAATAGTGTAGAAAATCTTTTAGTATAATCTGGAATTTTTGATTTTAGGATATCACAATAGAACATCAAAACTATATTTCCTTATCAAATAATTCACATAACATGTATAACTGCATTTATCTTTCTAACATAAGAAGTATTACTATGATCCAGTCTTTTTAATGTCTAGAACGTTGACTCTTTTCAAAATTAGCAATGGCGCTTTATATTATAATCAATAATCTGATTTTCACACCATTGCAAAATGTTTACAGTTTGATCTGGTTGGCTTCTCACCAAGGTTTTCTTGGGCCACCATTAATATCTGCGCCTGGTTGCTCAGTGCGCATCACTGGTGAAACACTTATTAGTGCAAAGAGGGTCAGATGGTAAGGCGGGTATGGATTGAGTGTGGTCTGCTCACTACAATGATGGCACTATTTATAGATCTCCATTTTATTAGGCTCATTGTTTCAGGGAAGAGATTTCCTCCAGGACCAGTGGATATTCCCTGGTTCATTGACTTTCTCAGGCAGAGTACATATGTGTGGTCCACCACACTGGTCAAGCAAGGATGGTCTTTTTTTGACAGGCCTACACCATTGCATTGGGGGAGGCATTTCAGATAAGAACTAGGTGGAGCTTGGTCTCATAACAAATAGCAATGTCTATTTGAGTATAAAAATAATATTAAGTAATCATAATATGTTGTTTATTTGTATTTGTTTCACTGCTGTAAACAAGTATATCTACACTATCAGTTGTTTTACAGATGGTAGATGATTTCTCAGATACATAAAACATTTGCACATTGATTATTTATTTGTGTATTATGAAATTGGAATAGCGCATGATTTTGATTTGTGTTTAAGAGGTTTCATTTATAAACCTACACCTGTCTCTTTAAAGCCCATAGGTAAATCTGGGAGGCAAAGTCTGTTTAATAATAAAAGAGAAACTGAATGTAATCTGCTGTTAAAATTTTATGCACAAAGTATTAAACCCGTTTAATGGTCTTATTCTTCCAAAATCTCTCCTGTCTTCTCTCTTCTGTCTGTTTGCATTGCTCAAATTAAGTCCCCATGCCATTGTTCTTCCTGCTTTTCTCACATTAGAATGATCTATTGAAAGTAGAAAAGGGGAAAAGACTGCAATGCAATGAAATTTTAATCAGCGTCTTCTGGTGCTTTAATAAGGCAAATAATTCTTATTGGCCGCTGAGTTAAGATTTCTAATATTTAATTCATAGCAAAGCTTGCATTACTCTCCCACGGCCCAGACAAGCTCCGCTTTGCCATGTGTCAAAAGGCAACCGTAAAAGACTTAAAAGCAGATGTAAATGTTCAATAGCTAGCAGACGGCTGGACCGAGTGGCTGAAGTTGAAACCGACAGCTCTGCATTCTCTGGGTTTAATCGCTAGAGGGGTTATATATTGATCGATTTTTCCACTTATTTATTTAATATCAAGAAAGCCTCCTGATGCCATCGCTCACTTTGACTCCAGTGTTTTCACTTAATGTTCACACATTTAATGCTCCCCCCTTCCCTGTCCCCCCTAAGCCCTGTGCCACATCCCCATCACCTCTATTAAATATATGCTCCTTTTAATAAATGACACTTACATATTTGACCTTACCTTTTCTGGTCTGACCCACTATCACACTTATTAGACACTGGATGGAATCCCTTGCCATCATTGTGGCAGACATGAAGGTGGAATAGGGAAAAGATAACAGGAACAAAGAGTGTGTGATGTGTTAGTGGAGTGCGTCTTACACAGAGAAATCCTTTAATTCCAAACTGAACTAGTGAGATTTACAGTCCGTACACCTAACTGTGCTAGGGGGACTACTTTACTTTCCCTAGTCCACCATCTTTATAAATCCAATCTTTTAAACTACACAACGGCTCACTCCAAAATGTGGCCCCTTCCACGATCTTTTTTTCTCTTACTCTCTTCCCTCCACCCTAAGCCCTCGAAGTTCATTTTTGTAAGCTGAAGCAACGGAAAGATGGCGCAGGGCCAACCTGAGCTAGATGCTCTCTCAGGTTTCAGGGAAAGGGGGCATATCCAGTTTTGGGCCTGTGGTGAAATGGCTTAATTGGTGTCAGAGCCCCAGGGATACAGTCTCTTCTCTTCTCTTCTCTTCTCTTCTCTTCTCTTCTCTTCTCTTCTCTTCTCTTCTCTTCTCTTCTCTTCTCTTCTCTTCTCTTCTCTTCTCTTCTCCTTTCCTCTCCTCTGCTTTCATCTCCTTTTTGTTTTGGACAGAAACCTGGCCACTGCCTGGGTTGAATAAAGAGCGAACAGCGCCATAACAATATGCACCAATGTTTGGGCTGACAGAAATTAATCCTTGCACGGCTCCCAGAAAGCTGTGATTAATGGGTGAGAGTGGAGAGTGCTGTCCTTCCCCTCTGCACTGCTTTAATCGGGATTGAAAAGCAGCAAAAAAGAGCTGGTATTTATTCTCTTTTAGAAAGTGGAGGTCATAGCGAGTACGTAACAGCTATTTTTCTCTTGAGCCAACCCCCATGTCTTTCTGCTAATGCCTTTCCTTCCTGCCATCTTCTTCTTCTTCTTCTCTCTTTTGGTCATTGGAGGTCCTCCTGAATGGATGTCTGTGCCACCATTCAGTGATAACTGTCAGTCACTACAGTTTTCTGAAGGTGATCATATAGTCTCTGTCGCTGTCACTGATTGACTTTAGGTTTATAGGGTTATTTAATTAATAAAAGAGAAAAAAGAATGAAATAACTGTAGAGTGTTATACAAGTGAGAGAGTTTATTCATTGTTATATTATTGTGGTGAGTTTTTAAGAAGCCAGGTTTCTTTCTCTCTCTCTGTCTCTCTCTGTCTCTTTCTCTCACTCTCTCTCTCTCTCTCTCTTTCTCTCTCTCTCCCTTTCTCTCTCTATCTATCTATCTTTCCAGCTCTCCCCTGGCAGTGGCAGGGACCCAGAGACAGCGTGTCAGTTACTTGTTAATTCATTTAATCAGGCTTCTTGGCACTCTGCTTGTCTCATGGCTCTGCTGCAGTAATCTTATTCAGGGCGAGATGCAAAGAAAACCGCATGTCCGCGGCCTGAGGATTTCTGCGCTGTCAATACACAACACCCCACTCTGCTCAGCATGCCTCAGCTTGACGCAGCCTAATGCATTATTACTAATGGCCCAGGTTCAATAGCTACTTGTGGTTAGAAGGCATTTGGAAAAGAACTGAAATGCAGTGCAATATTATGGTGTTACTGTGAGATACATAAAAACCTATATTAGTTTGAGTAATAATTTAGAAATTTCATATTTGTGTATGATATTTATAAATGTATATAACATGTTTAAAAGTGTGTATATATATCTGGGCCATGGTGATCCTCCGCCTTTTGTCCGTTCATCCATGCGCACACTTGCTTCATCTCTGAGTCAGAGCAGAATGAAACCCAGTGCTGAAGCTCAGCCTGCCACTTTGCACAGAATTTCGGGGAACATTTGTCTCTGCATATAGCTGCGGGTGTGTAAAGAGGGCTTTCTGACAGCGGGCATTCTGCTGACAAGGAGTATTTTGCTCACTTCTACCTCCAAAATAAGCTGCGGCTCTGTCAGGATGATTGATACGGATTTGTTTTACATGGCACAGTTGAGGGTTTCTCCCTCTTGTGGGGTATCAGGAGAGCAAGACAGTACAAGAATCTGCTAGGAGTAAATCTGTAACTTCTATATGGAATGTTGCATTTAACAGAGAGATGTGGCAGAGAGACGTGGGAGCTGTGAGTTTGGTTAGTGTTTATTCTTTGTTATTCTGTTGCATTTGATGTTTGCTTCAAAGATCGTATGACAACACAGGGCAGTTCATACTAATTCACAAAAACATTCTTACTGTAAAACATTGTTTCCTAAACTTTGCTTGGATGTAGCAGGGTCACATTTAAGTGATAAGTACTGGTGCAGAAACCTTTGAATATATTTTTTAATGTAAATAAATTTGACATTAATTAATAAGTTGTCAAGTGTGAAGTGCATTTTGAAGTCGCTCCACACGTTCAATTTACAGTTGATTGTTCAGAGCAACAAAAGCAATATTTCACAAGCCGTCAAGAACACTGTTCCACATTTCAGCATAGCCTGTACGCTTAAAGGTATGTTTGAAATGGTTCTTGGACGTAGATTTCTAAGAAAAAAATCTTCTGTGGAAAACTTCTATAGAACCTTTACATAATGGAAGGGTTCTGTAAACTTAAGATTTTCTACACTCACAAAGCTCATTTACACGCAATCTAATAGCTCATTTAAAGAACATAGAGCATAGAACCCTTTTATTGCCATTGTACTTGCATACAACAAAATTTAGTGCAACACTCTCCAAGAAGAAATAATAAACAATAAAAGGAGCAGTAATATACAATCTAATAAAACATTATTTAGTGCACCAAACCAGGTTCCTATCTCACATGGCTCCAAATAACCCATCTCGGTACTTTTAATTTTAAGAGTGATGTCGGGGTTAAATACACTTTCTTGCACGCTTGTATCATTAATAAATCAGAAAAAGTTGATATTTTGTCATTCCAGCTCTACTCTGGTTGGGCCCCGCTGCTACGGTAGTGCGGCACCGTTTGTTAGTAAGAGAAAGCTTTTTATTGGACAGTATTCACTGGGGGGAGGCATGGAGGAGTGTATGTTTCCCCACTGCTCTTGTAATTTACACAGCACTCCACATCTTTGTTAATTTGCTCCCAGTCTTCTAATATAATCACACAGAGTAGGGGAGTCACGGCATGCAAATGCAGAACACGCAGACACACACATAGGGCAGAGGGTGTATCTTTCCTTCCTCCTCAAATTAGAGACACTTTCAACGTGACATAGCGTTTGCGTGATGTACTTTTGGTGTATGCCGATTTGTATGCATTGTTGGTGCACAGTAGCTTGTCAAAATTGTAGTTCTTGTGTGAGAACTGTATTTCTGCGTGTGTGAAATACGCAGGTATGCAGAGCACAGCTCTAGTGCGTGTTTTGCGAGTGCAGTGGGATCGCCGAGCAGCGCAGTTAATTTATTTAATGTGCTTCTTCTGTCTCTCCTGAGCCCTGATTACGTTTCATGCCTGATGAGTGGCAAGATAGAGCACACTAACTACTCGTGCACACAGACATACACACTCAGACATGCACATGCTGTGTGCTTAAAACCATGGTATCTCCAGTTTCCACAAACGTAGCCTAAAATACTTGTGCTTTCTAATGTGCTTTGCGGGGCAGATGTTTTTACTTGTCATGTTTGAGGCAACTGGAAGCTAGTGTGTTTGTGTGTATTGTTATCAAATTCAGTCCCTCAGTCCGTCATCCACCCGCAATAAATGGAAGCATGCAGAAGCGAGATGTGTCTAATCGTGGGAAAACCAAACAGTGCATGTATGGTTGTGTCTGTCATTCTGACAGCATAGGACACACTCTCTCTCTCTCTCTCTCTCTCTCTCTCTCTCTCTCTCTGTCTGTCTGTCTGTCTTTCTCTGCTATTCTCTTTTCTTTCCCTTTATTTTCTTTTTAGTTCTTTTTCTTTTTAATCTCTCTCTCTTTCTCTTCTCTCTACTTTGTCTCTCCTTCTCTGCCTTCTCTCTTCCTCTCCCTTTTCTTACTTTTTACCTATTCTTTTGGTCTGCATTCTCTCTCGCTCTCGCTCTCTTTCTTTCTGTTCTCTCTTCTTCTCACTGGTGTTTTTTGATGTTTCTCTGTCTCTCTCTGTCTCTCCCTGTCTCTCACACATACACACATACACTTTCTGCCAGACTGGCCTCCACTCAGTGTTAATTCCTCCTCCGTGCAGCCTGTGGTGATCAGCACAGATGGGGGCCGCAGGAGTAACACACTGGTTTTAGTGGAAATGCTGGACCACAGAGAGCGGCATAAATGCCGGGGTGAAGTAATCAAACTCAACATGCAGACTGAGGAGGTGAGAGAGAAGGAGAGAAAGGAGAAGAGAAGAGTGGAGTCAGAGGGGTTAAGTGAAATGAGAGAGAAAGCAGGGAAGATATATGCTCTACTGATTATATACTTGTCTTTAATGATGATTTATGGAGATTTCCAGTTGCACGTGAAGAAAAAACACAATAAAACAGATTGATCCTGCTAAAAAAACACAAATCTGTGGTTTCAATGCATGGAAAGGCCCTGCTTAGTGGAGAACAAGCACTCACACATGGTCATACATGCACTCATATTTTAATCTGCTTGCCGTTCTTCTACCTTATTTTTCACCACTCATAAATGCTGTTCAAAATAATTGGCAAAATTATTTTGAACATCACATTTTTGTTATATTAGTGTCTTTGATATGATGAATGCACATGGTTGTCCTGAAATTGCTGTATCACTGTTTATTATTATTTTATGGTTTCAAGCTAAGCTCTGTCTGTACTGAGGGTATCTAGGGAAAACACTTTTCCTAAAGTAGAATGTGCTCTGTGCCAGTGCCTGGGTAAATAAAGACCCACCAAGTCGCTGACAGTTTGGTGTTAAGCAAACTCTCCTCCTTCTTTTTTTAGTGGTGGAGAAATTCTCCTTCCTCATCACATTAGTGCACTTTTCTATGATGAATAGTGGCAAATATAAGGAGGAGTAAGGAGCTTGTTCAAAAATCCTAAACACAAAGAGGCAGTGTATGCGTACATGGATGTACAAATATCAAAATATAACACATGCAGTTTCTTGTAGTAAATAGCCAGTGTGTTTATAAAATTAATAAAAAATATGAATATATATTAAATATAAAGTATTAATAAAATATTAAATTATTCCATTTTGTCAATCGAAACTACGTTGTTTTAAATCTTTAAAAATCTTGTTAGCTCATCGTCCTGATTATATAATCATTACCATGTACCAGTGGGGAGGGCTGGTAATAAAATTATTCAAGAATATCGTGTTTCAACTCCCAACTTCCACTAACCCAACATATCATTGGGCATAAGTAGTGTAAATAGTGTGATAACAAATATTTCACTTAGAATATTTGCTGTATATGTTTGATACAGATACAAAATGCATTGTGAATTAATGTTGACTTTTATTCTGTACAGGGCTTGATTAGCCATGTTAAAAGGATCATAATTTGGGGAATTTTTGAACTGTTCAATTTTCATAACATACTCTGCAGTCCATACATTACATAAATGTAATTAAGCTGCAGAAACAGCCTATTTTGACGTCATTGTTTTTGTGCTGGCATATTTACACCTATTCAGCCTATAACAATAAAGCTCTGCCATTTCACACTGACCAGACTATTTTTTAAAGCAATAAAAGGCAGTCAGTCAGAATAGAACTCGTTTGCATTTTTCAGTCTTAAAGGCGCAGTTACAAAAACATCATGTTTAGGACTAAAATATGTCAATACATTATGGAAAATGGTCATATAAAACTGACTCATGACCGGTTTTGGTACAGAACCCTAACCAAACATGATAAGTGGACTCCAAGGAAAACAATGTAATACGAGAAAAATGTAGGAGGTGGGCCCTTTAAATTTGCACAAAGCTTGATGTGAAGTGAGACTTGTGTATGTAAATCACAGGCAAGGAACAGTCAGTGTTGATGTGTTAAATACCTCAGACAGCTGCTGCGTGTGTTTCTGTGTGTCATACACTTCAGGACTGCAGCCAAACACACAAATGCACTTGTGAAAATTCACACTAACCCCTTTAAAGAATTTTAATTAATGAATTACTTATATATTTATGTCAGATGGACTTTTAAAGATAGATGCGCAAATGAGACTTTTTTTAGCAACATGTTAGCACACTTCCACCTTCTGAAAGGTGCTGATTGACAAACATGTTTGTTCTTTTTTTTCATTTTACGGTCAGGCCTGTTTATTGACTTGAAATAATTTGCACTTTCTCCCCAGAGCCATCTGTAGTTTAAAGTTTTAATTGCCTTTCGTGGGTGTGAAGAGTCATCACTTTTGACTCTGACCTTTAACAGCTTTGGTTCTGTGCATGCTGGAGGAGGACGTTTGTGGTGGTTTGTACAGCCTTTGAATATGTAGAATGCGTGTAATCAGAGATGTGAAGTTAGGGGTCTTCATTAAAATATGTCAACTCATGACTCTGCTGCCCTCATGTAAAGGTATGCCGTGCATTTGTTGAGATGAGTGCAAAAAATGGCTGCATGTTATTACATTTTTTGGTAAATTTGCATGTGCATGTGTGCACGCATGTGTAAGTGTGTGTGTAGTAGGGATAGAAGGTGTCATCTCGGCATGCAGCCTTCACAGAACGCACCTCCATAGTGACAAAACATTCAAATAAATTGCTGTCAGCAGGCCTGAATGCGAGCTTTGGCGATTTTTATCTGACATCTAGAGGACTCAAACATACCATCCTGACAACCAGCCCTGGAACACCTGTGACAGAGAGAGAGAGAGAGAGAGAGAGAGAGAGAGAGAGAGGGAGATGCGATAGAAATCAACATTGGCCTGATTCACCACACTAGAACACCCATCATTATTTGATATTAAAACTCTTCCGTGATAGATAGCTGTAAGATGTAGAAAGAAATGCAGCTTGTGCTGCTAAATCACTGTTATTATTGAAGAGGATTGTACCATCACTTATTTCTCCATACTGCCATACTGTTAGCAGGCTGCAGATGTTTAAATTATTTGTTTTTTAGCATTCCTTTTGTTGTTCAGAAACGTCTTATAATTAACCATTGCAAACTATCAACTGTATCAACTTATAAGATCTAATACGATAATAAAAATAGCTTTATGTTCATATTTCAAACTTTTATTTTATTTAAAATTGACAATGATTTGTGATTAGTGTATCTGTTATACCTCTTTTTTTGTTTTTAATCCATTTTTATTATGACACATGATATTCTCGTTTTAGTATATAGTTTTGAAAGACATGATAGTGGCTTAAAGTTAAGCCCGCATAGCTCTCATATTGTTAAACAGTATGTAAATAATATAAGGTTCCTCAATGATACATCTTTTTCTACTTTTGCCCTGTTGTCTGTGGGTACAGATGCTGATTCACAGTGATATTAGCCAACTAGTAATTTGGTCTGGTCCTGCTACAAACAGTGTAATGAACTTTGAGAAGTTGGAAAATACTTTGTACGTGCTACGATCAATGAAACAAAATCTGACCCCTTTCTGAAAAAAGACCAAGTAAATAACATGGAAAAGTAGTCGGTAACGGAGGACACCTCCCCTCATAGTTTTGTCACAATATTGTTATTTTTGAGCATATATCTGCTTAATGAGGAACTGAAGCTCATTATAATTTTAAGGATGAGAGGGGAAAGCTTTTAATTAATGATATGTAAATGGTTCTGAATTGATTACGTTAGAATACCAAGAGAGATGTGTAGAAGCTGTGGTGTAATATATTTTAATTAAGAATTAATTAAAAATGATGGCAATTTCATAAAGCCTCACAGAAAATAGTGGAATTTACTTTCTGTCAGGAAGTGAATTAGTCTTTGATTCTATGAAGGGGCCTTGTATTTATGCTGTGGTTATTTTTAAACCTTGCCAGGAAGAATTATGCGGGATGAATTAGCAGCGTGTCTCAGTGGTCCACCAATTGCAAAAATGATTGGAGGTCATATGACTCCTCTTCATTACCATAATCAGCTGATGTCCCATATTGACCTCAATTGGTGGTGATTTTTACACTTCACACCTGTCAACCAAAGAAATCATCTGTCTTATCCTATCTGCTTTTAAAATGACACTGTACTATAATTTTGTTATATTTTTGTGAACATGTCCCAGTATTCATTTTACATCGTTTGGCTGTGAGTCATATTCATTGTAGTACATATACATTGTAGTCTGTTTTTGTTCTGTTTCAGAATGTAAGAATTAAATAGGGGATAATTATCTCGTACACACAATATCATATTGAGTTCTTTCTAGTATTATCCAAGGGAATGATCCTTACATGAACTGATAGCATACCACAGAGTGATGTGTCTAATTGAATTCCAGAAATTCGCTCTGAGACACTTGATGAGCTGGGACTGTTGCAGTACCCTTATTAACCTTGCCTTTATTGTTTTAAAAAGTGTGCGTGTGCACATGTACACCCAAAACAGATCAGTGCTATGGAGCTGTGTGAAAAGCAGGAGCTAGGCCTTTGTTCTTTGCATAGTGCAGCATACCTTTTACGTTCAGGCCCTGCAGCCCCCCAGTGCTGGATCGATGGCAGCGCGACTGAGGCGAGAGCAGGCAGCGCTGCAGGGGGAGGAGGGGGAGTCCCTGGTGGGTTGGGTTTGATTGGAGCGCTGAGTTCGGTGTTGAAAGGCGGAGGGAGACAGGCTGCTGGAGCCAAATCCCGCAGGATCGGTTAAAGCTTTGCAACAAAAACACCTTGATATTCTGCAATCAAAAAAAAGAAGAAAGAGCAGAAAAGAAAAAAATAGCGAATTTAAATGAGCTTGGCAGTAAAAACAGACAGTAAAGAGATTGTGGTAGATGCAAATTGGTTTTGATGGGTTGTGTTTATGTGTGTGTATATATGCATACAGTTGTTGCATGTGCTAAAATGCATACTGTGCATTTTAACTGTAACTACTGATGTAATGCAAATGGATACTTGCCTTAGCTTGGAAGAACTATTGTTGGATACAGACAGTATTTTTGTTTCTGTGTAAACATTAATGAATAAATGAATGAATGAATTGTTTTATTTATTTATTTATTTATTACATTTGGAAAAAATGTTTTGTTCACATATACAATCTGAAGAAAGAGTGAGAGAAGAAAGACAGGAGAGAAAGGATAGAGGAGAGTGAAGATAAAAGAAGGCATTAAAATGAAATGAACACAAAAAGAACAGATAAAAAGAATACAGGGGAGAAAGTGGTAGAAGAGAGTGATTGAAGAGAGGGTAAGGGAAAGAGCTCCTCATGTGAACTGGGGTATCAGTTGTGTTCCCTGTGGAATGGACTAACCCCCCCACGATCTCTCTCGCTTCACATCCCCCTCTCTGGCCCACCCACCCATGACTGGTCCAGTCTCGCTCCTCTCTTCGACACCTGCAACCAGTTGCAATACATCACTGTCAACTCTGCTTTCCCCACCCATCTGCATGAGTGTGTAAGTGTGTGTGTATGCGTGTGTGTGTCTATGGAGAGACAGTTGAGCAGCTATGACATACACTCCCTGGTGGGAACAGTGTAGGTGAGGGTTTGTAGGGAGGTACTTGGTCCCCTCACCACCCTTCACTGCACCCACAGTCCAAATCTGATTAAAACTGAAGGGTGGATACCCCTTCATTCCGTTCATATCATCGCTGTCGTGGTGGTTTTAAAAATGGTTTGTCTGACTTTATAGGAGAAAACATGCTCCCTAGTTTTAATGTACATTAATGGAATAAGTTGTCGTTCTAGCTTTTTTTGCAGCTTTTGTGCTAAAATTCTCACACATTGCATGGCTGACAGTGCAATAAATAAATATATGAAAAATACTCAATATACATATGTATAAAGGTGTGTGTGTGTGTGGTGTGTGTGTGTATAATAAGGACAGAAAATTATGATATGACAGGAAATCTATTTTTGCCTGTGTATTAAGAATATGTTTTCTAATTTATAGCAATTATTGAGATGATAAGTAGCTTCTTATACATTCCATTTAATGTATTAATAAGATACCAGTATAGAACTTGGATATTTTGTACTTTCTGTTAGTCATCAGGTTGCAGAACCCCAATATGTAGCCGCCTTGGCAGGCAAGGTCTGTGTGTGTGTGACAGTATGTGTGCTCGTGCTCTGGTCAGTGGCAGCACTTCTTGATGGGGGTCCAGTGCGTGGAGTGATGGCTGGGGAGCATGTGGAGGGTTAGCAGAGCAGAATTACTAGAGAGAGAGAGAGGGAGAGAGTGCAGACCCTGCTGAGGCAATTACACAGTAATGGGGTCATTTGGAAGGCAATTGCCAGGGGTTAATGTAGTATGGAGAGATGAGGTGAGATTGAAGTGAAATTTGGGCCCAGAAAATGTGTTAAAATGAAAAAGGCAGCAGCGAACAGACAAGTCAAGCAGGAGCGGGATGCCAGGAGTTTGTGTATGTGTGCGTGTGTGAGAGAGATAGAGATCTCAGACTCTGACTACTGCCTCTCCTCTTCATCGCCTCCGTTCTCACACTCCCCCTCACGGCTCATTTTTAGACACTAGCCCTCTCTGTCTCCCTCTCTCTGACATCAGCGGCTGAGGAGGAAGTGTTATTTTACCCTGCACAGTGTCTATGACAAAGCAGCCCATTGTCCTCTCCCTTTCGTGAAATCATTTCCTGAATCATCAACCAAAACACCGCCATGACAACATGACAAGTCATTTGAGAAAGCACTTCTTAAAGAAAATAGTGCTAAAGCACTCCTATGATACCTAATACTCAGGCATGTGTTTTACATTATGGCTAAACGCATAACGATCCAGACTTATCTGGAGTTAAATGGAAGAAAAGCCACCTATAATAGCTAAAAGAAGAGGCCTTGAGAGGAAGGATCATTATGTTTTGTTACATTAGCTAGTTCATTAGCTTAATTGCTGTGGGTAATCCTGTTTTGGAAGAGTGCTTGGGCAGTTATGGGAGCTGCTTTCTGCCAGGGCTTTTAAGCAGCAGCTTCTTCTGGACCCAGCGATCTGCAGAGCTGTTCGGCCTCAACTTTGATCAAAACCAAAGTTCCTTAAGGTCACCCATGTGAGTTCCCCTGGGGCCATTAGTGTGCAGTGGAGCGCAGGGAAGCAGGGTGGGGGAGAGAGAGAGAGAGAGAGAGAGAGAGAGAGAATGTGTGTGTACAGTTGAATAGCTGTGCTGGATCAGTAACCAGCCATAGCATTATCATCAGCTTGCTGGAGTCTTCAGTTTCTCTTCTCCCTTTTAACTTTGATTATGTTCCACTCTGTAGCCAAGGTGAAGGTCTCTTCAGTGGGAGAGCATCTCTCTCGCTCATCCTTTTACTAGTCGTATCTTTTCTAAATCTCTTTCTTTCATGATCGAACATCTCTCTTCTACTGTCCGTTTACTTTCTTTTTCTCCTCTCCTGTCTTTTTTTAGCTGTATGCACTGAACAAAGTGTTGAACTAAACGTGCTTACTTCATTTAAACATAAATAAAATATACTTTATCACAGTATACTTACGTTCTTATGCTTATGTTTATTTTATATATTTTAAGCTTGCAAGTAAATACAATCATTACTTTTTCCAGTTCACTGTCTCTCTCCCTCTTTCTGCTGCACACACAGACACACACACACACACACACACACTGAGCTGCTCTGCTCCACTCTTCCTGGGCTCCGGGTTTTTTTGGCAAGGAGCCGGCCACTTCAGCTGAAGCAGATTTTCCCAGGCTCCCACCGGGCTATTTCAGCCTGATTCCCATTGGGCCTTAACCCATTATCAATGTTCCAAATCATTTACAGAGAATCTATTGAGTCTCATACTGTAATGAACTCATTTGACATGGCCTGCTCCTTCTTGCACACGCACGGCCGTCTGAAAGTCAAAAGGTATTGCTGAGCTGCTTCTCTCTTCCCTGTTCTTCTTCATTCCTGAGGACTTTATTTCTATGCTTCAGAAGTCGCCATTAACAACAAACGTAGTGATTACAGCACATCTGGGATAAGACCCGCAATATCTGATGCCCTGCTTTTGACCACAAGAAACTTGACCCGTCTCAGTCTGTTTCAGAAAGCCCACAGAGACTTGTAGTGAACATATCATCAAAACCTCAAAATCTTTGAAATGGTGACTTTATAGGATCAGGAAACCAATAACACCACATACATAGAGACGTACAAACATTTTTAGATAATATATTTTAAAATGATTATTTGACTATTTATGAGCAGCTTATACCAGTTTTCTCAAGATGTGTTTTATGAAGCAAATCACTTTGTAGTTACATAAAGAACCAAACTCTAACATTACAGACATTTATTTAAAAGCATTGCTAAAGAGAACACAGGTATAGTTAGGAACACCATATATCAGTTTCTTGTATTTCTAATTTAGTTTAAATACAAAAGCACAACGACTTATGTGGCTGCAGGTATAAATAGCTTATATAGGGTTTTCAGATTATGTCTGAAAATGATGTTGCATACACATTAGTCTAAAATCCAAAATCAACATTATGCTGACAATAGTATATAACTTGGACAACGTGTCCTTTATGTCTTTATAGTTTCTTTGAAACTCGTTGAAGGCACTTGTAACAACCCGATTCATCCATTTGGGGAAGGGGGGGGTGAAATACAATTGACAAAAGGTTTTCATTGCTACACAGAGGTCTCTAAATCCTCCCAGACTTATTTAGTGTAAATTTACTGTAAAATACTGTAAATAGAAATATAGACCATGTGACTATTTCACATATATGTCTATGTATGTAAAATTTATGCATGTAAAAAGAAAACTTAGATGTAATTATTGTATTTTATTCTGTTTGCATTTGCAAATGTTGTTAAAATGCAAAAATAAAGAAAAGAAATGTATATATCAAGTATATATTGTATATATATTGTATATGACAGCCGTATAAAAATACTCCTGGCTCCCATTGATGAAACCACCAGTGTATTTAGCACATAAATCCACAGAGGCAACAGATTAGGCCTGTCAGGAAGGCCCTTGAGCAAGAATCTCTGTTAGCGCCTCTACTGCGGTGGCCATTCTCCATGAAACCTCTATAGCAGTCCACTCTCCATGTCTTAAAGGAGTGAAATTCCTTCTCTATCTCCTTTCAGCAGGCACATGGGGAGAGATGAGTAGATTACAGCCAGGCTCGCCCTAACACCACGCTTACGTCCATACTCATGTGAGGCCAGTGATTGAGAGAGCTGTCAGATCGGTTGAAGCAACACTCCTTTGCAAGATATGAAGGGATTGACTCTTTTCCCTGTCCCTCTGCTTCTGTCACTGTATGCTATGTCTCTTTATATTTGTCCAGCCAGGCTTACTATTTCTCTATTTCTCCGTCACACTGTGAATTTCATTACATTGTGTGCTTATTTCCACTATCATGTTTTATTTGGAAGCATTGCAATAGGCCTTTCACACTAGTTTGATGTTAAGGTGTAGAAAGAACATATGAAATAGTGAACATGGGACTCTACATGTCATTGAAATACACTATCAAAGGCAGAGAGAGAGAAAGGCAAGGGGAAGAAAGGGAAAAAATCAATGCTGCAATCTTTTTCTTTTTGCTTTCCCCAATCCGTAATTGAAATGGAAAATCAAATGAACGGCGAGCAGATAATTGTTTTATCAATATTCCCGGCCTGCCCTACAAGGGTCAGCGGCGAATGATCACGAGGCGGGGATATGACGAGGACAAAATGTGAAATTGAACAGCTAGGAGGCAATAAATCAGTCTTGACAAGTAAGAGTGACCAGCACGTAGGCCAAGCAGGCGGTTTCCCCCCTCGTAGCCGGTCCCTGAGCAGAACCAACCTAATGGAGAATATTCATCTCATTACCGACCCCTGTTAATGTCCTTATCAAATATTACTTTTAGAAATTCACCAGGAAAAGTCAAGGTCAGCTTGGGCTATTATTGTTGTCATTGTTTGATGTTAATATCCTGCTTGTAATAGAGGGCAGATAAAACTGTGGCAGGGGGCTGATTATGAGAAATACAACAAATTAAAAAAGGAGGGGATTTTGCCTGTATTAAATTTTCTTATATTGTTATGGGGGCAGACAGAGAGGCACAGTGCTGTTTCAAATGAGGCTGCTTCAACGGCAGTGTTGCATTTATGTGATGCCCCCTCAGTTGTAGGTTTATTTGATACACTGGCTTCAGCTTGTTCCTCTTAAGTGTACAGGGTTTGCTTTGCAGTGAATCTCTGGACCGTTCGCTATTACATATACATTCTCTTTCAGTGAGTTCCCTGAGGAGACTACAGTTGGGCCGTGTGGCTGAAATTTAATTTCACGATATTTATACGGCACATCTGTATTTTCTAGCACTGTATTTTTAATGTACAGCTTAGATGTGCCTATATGCATGTATGTGTAAGTCCACAGCTGTCTGAGGACACTCGCTGAATGCAACCAATTAATGCAACCTGTAAAAACAAATAAACAAATAAAAATATATAATTTTCAAAATCCCAGAAAAGAGAATTCTGGGATGCTCCATCCCTATCACTACAATATTCAGAAGCAGATTGCTCGAGACTGCACAAAGTACCCTGGCCATTTTCCCAGAATGCTTTCTAAATAGCTTTGTTAATTAATTACTGTACAATTTAACTATTAACTTTTTTAAAATTATGGTAGATCTGCTTCTACCAGAATGGATTATTCTGCATTTAGGGAATACATCAGATTGCAAAATTTGCATCAGCTCATGTATAATGGCATTTCATTTATGAATTTGAGATTTTTTTAATCCAATATGTAATTTTGTGCAACTCCTGATGTCTCTTGAATATTTGGACAGCTATGCCACTTGTCATCTAAATGACTTTTTGATATACCGTTGTTTGATGCTCCTTAAGCACTGACAGGTCAAAAAAGCTTATGATGATACAATTTATCATGATAACATCATGATCATGTTGTCCACCCCTGGAGCAGACTAGGGAGTCTGAGGCCTCCAAACTGAAAGAGAATGCCTCCTGCTCTCCATTATCAGCCTTTTAAATAAACACGTTCATGCAGCTTTATATGTCTTGTAAACTGTCCCTGAAAATGGGTGTCCTAAATCACATGCCAGTGCCAATATGGCTGTTGTTGTAGCAAGGCAATGACAAAAATATGATAATAAAAATAAGTTGATTTGGTGGAAGGGTGTTAAGGAGTGGACAGGAGGATGTCACAAACAATGAATGGTGGCAGTTTGGGATGAAAAATCAATGGGGGGAGGTTTGAAGCCAGGCCAGAGAGAGAAATGGAGACAGAGAGAGAGTTGGCAAGTCGTGCTGATCTGGACCTCAAGATCTGCCTCGCTGGCCTGGTCCATGTGATCAAAAAGGGAAAAAAAACATGATACATTTAATGAAGGAAGTTTCCTATGGAAGCTGACAACAGAATAACAGATATCCGAGAATAAAGCTTCACATCAGAGCGCACTACTGTCAGCTCAGCTGATGAGGATATATCTTAATCATAGCCCAGAGGAGGAAAAGAGGAGAAGAAGCTCTTTACCACATCTCAGGAGGAGATACAGTTGAAACACACACAGTTAGCCTGAAAGAAATTAACGCTATTACCTGAAAATAAGCCCATCAACAAAAAGTGTACAATTTGGCTTCCATAAACTATTTTTTTTCATAAACAGTTTTTGAGGTTGTCAGGCCATTTGCGTAACGGTTGGTGTTGACAGTAACAGCGTTCAGGTTTGCAGCTTAAGTCAGCTATTATTTCACAGACAGAATGTTGTTGTGTGTTATAATGTGGTAGGAGAGACAAATTTGTAAATAAGTAGCTGTGGTTCACGTATGTCTGTGTTTGTCTGTGTGCTGTTCTGTGATGGTGTGTGGAGTAGTTTGTGTGGGTTTGCTGTCTACCATGTGGTAAAGATTTGTGGCTGGAAGTGACCTGCCTTTTTCTGGCCATTCCAGCAGCACAGTGTTCAGTTAAAGTGCTATGTTTTCCATGTCTTCTGCTGTACCAATACCACAACATGATATTTTATTATCATGCATGGAAATTGAATAGACTTCAATTGAACCCTGTTAAATGAACAGTTGAATTGATGTGCCTGGTCTGACATCTCCATCCATGATAAGAAAAACAAAAATATAATATAATACAAAAGGCATGGTGTATATTACACTACATTATGTTGTCACCAAGACTTTAGTGGTTCATTTTGCAGAACCTACATAACAAAGTGAATTAATTTAACAAATGTTATTTGCAGTTTGGGGTCTAAAATGTATCTCTCTCACATTTTCACTTTTCTAATTAAAAAGAAGCAACATTTTGCATTATTCTCTTTCAGCATAGTTCTTAACCTGTAAGAAAAAAAAAAAAAAAACAAAGCTTGACAGTGTTTTCTTTAAGTGGCATTCTCTTTTAAAAGCCCCCCTCCCCAATGTACCCTGCTACTTTGTGGGATTGCATTTGTAAGGCCAGAGCCATATGTTGCCTTCCTCTTTAGCTGGGATTATGCCACCATTATTGCTGATAAAGGCTGTTTACAGACTTGGCACGGGCCTGGTGCTTAGGGCGATTGGAACCAGGCATTCCGAGTTTGGCTTATGCCAGATGCTCTCCACCAAGGCCTCTCTCTCCAGCTTTCTCTCTCTCTCTCTCTCTCTCTCTCTCTCTCTCTCTCTCTCTCTCTCTTTTTCTCTCTTCCTCTCTCTCTCTTAGCACAATGTGTGTACTCGTGCTAGAAGCTCTGCATGTTTGTGGAGGTTATGTTACCTCAGTTGTTCGCTGTTGATTCATAACGGGTGTAATTATATCTTTCCGGTGTTTGTTTGTGGAATTTGTTTTTGCTTTTTTTTTTTAAAGTACCGCGAAAAAAGTTCTATGCATGCTACCCACCAATCTACTACTTGAAGCTTCATGAAATCAGACAACTAAGTTTTTCTTTGGTTGTTTTCTACTTTTCTTCAAGGCCACAACAATCAATGTATGTAGACAATCAGCAGTTTGTTGCAGTAATGACTGGTTCCATGTCATCGGACACCTAAATGACCTTGTCTGTTGCAAATTAATAATGTAAAATCAACAGCAGCCCCATTCCCAGGCCATCAGTTAGCCATCATTTACCTGTGCCTGTCAGACTGATGCCTTTTGTGCAAACTCATCTGTTTCAGAAGGAGAGCCAGACAAAAACTATTTAGTGTCTATTCATGTTCGGCCAACACTCACATCCAGAGTGAGCCTGACTGAGTGTATTGATTGGCACAAACTAAATCAGGCCCTTTGATCGGACGCACATTGCGGTTGGACATGATGCACTCTTTTGTAGCGTTGCCAGAGACATTTCTTGTCCACCCAATAATGCAAGAACAAAACCAATACAGCATAACTGTTATTTCCTCTTTCTCAACCTAAAGCTCAGTCAGGAGCTTTCAGCTGGCTTGTGATTTCAATCTGTACATGCATAGTTTTATAATCCGTCTCCAATAAAAGTCTATTTATGAAATAATTAGTAATGAAATAAGTAATTATGAAATAAGCAGCATCTTAGACTTAGACTCCTCTGAATATTATGTAAGACATACAACGCTTTTAAATTATTTTAATTTTCAATTCATCATTTATATTTGTACAGGCCCTAATACTCAGTCGCTTCATTTTGCTGTGTTATGTGTCTTAAGTTATGTCTTGTTCTCTCTCTCTCTCTCTCCCCTGAGTGCACCCAGAAAAATCACCCTGATCAATATTTCCCATTTCAGAGGAATTGCTGCAAACATTCAAGCCAGGCAGAATTTACAGTACCTTCTCCTTGGCGCTAATCAAACTATAATTTAAATCTGTGTGGCGAACGAGTGAGTTGGAATTAAAATATAGAGTGAGTGCACAAGTGCTTGCTAAGGTTTTCTAGCAGTGTGTGTTTGTGTAGGCTTCCTTTTTCTTTTTTTCTTTACCAGGTTAATGTGCTTTGTCCACTCCTTTTGATCACCAATCTAGCTTCTATTTCAAAACTTTACAAACTTACGTTTTCTGGGTTATTTTGTTCTTTTATTTGTCTTGTTCTACTTGTTAAGTTCTAGCTCTGATTTTTATTAGCTTTCTTCCCCAGAAGCTCAAACACTTGCACATATACAGTACTTTATATTAGCTGGAGTGCCAATATAAATAAGATTATTTGTTTTATGTAAAGAATAAAAGCTGACACTCTATTCTTGTCATAAAATTGCATCACAGGTCAGCCAAAATAAAATGATAACTTGGCATCCTATGATTGGAGCAAAGTATATATGTCTATGTGTCTGCCCAGTGATGGACTGGTGACCTGTCCAGGGTGTTTACTGCCTTCTTCCCAGAGAGGCCAGAGATCCGGCACCCATCTGCGATCCAGGATGATAAGCAGTGGAGATGATGAATAATGAGTAAGAAAATGAGTGACTAAAATCTGTCAGTTCCAATTTTGCCTGATACCAATTTTAAATTCCTATTTTTTTGGCTGTTGACATTCACTTTTATATTGTGTGGAATACCGGGGAAGCCTCCAGCATGTGTGCAGGAAGGTCTTGCAGAGCTATATAGGGTCAGTCATGATAAATTCCACCTACCAGCCTTGGCAAAGCTAAACCTAGCCAATCTAAACTGCAACTGTGTAATGTATGTGTGTATGTGTGCCTGTGTCGGTTGCAACATGTTTTTAATTTCCTATAGACAAGCTTCTTTTTTGAGGGCCTAACGCATAAGCAGTAACATTTTATATGTGCCTATATATATATATATATATACTGCTTTGTGAAAGTAGCGGAGAAAGTGGTGGGTTTTAGGTGTCTGGTGTCGTAGTATCATAAATCTAAGTATTTTATACCTGGTTAAGACATTAACCAAAGCCATTGCGGTTTTGTGATATTTCTATATAGAGAAATGGATACTGTAGTGCAACTCCAGACTGTGTGACAATATTAGGTATATATCGTCTCTGTCATAATTAAACCGTGTCTAAGATATGGACATGAATCTAACTTGAAAATGACAGTGATGATATATAAAATTTACTGTATAAACAATATTTTTATATCTATAATTCACCAAAAGGAGTTTGGATCTTCATTATTTGTATGGATCTTTTAGACTCTGGATTTCCTTTGTCTTTGTTGATGGCATTTAAACACACATTCTTGGATATTCAATGACTCTGATTCTCACCAATCATTCACACATCATTCACGTCATTCACACAATCAAGGATTTTCATCAGTTTAGCAGATTAGATAGTGTCATAGTAATCGTTTAAAAGCTGCGAAGTTTAACAAGAGTAGCAGATTACTAAAACTTTATATACTTACCTGCAACCCAACTTTAAGAAAACTAATTGTGTGTTATGCACTTGCATCAAAAATGCATTTGAGTGAGGGTAATAGGGGTGAATATGTGCCTGCAGAGTAAGAAACTAGTGTAAAGTTTTTGGAACATGGTTATTTTGGTCTAACTTTGTGGCAGGGTACTGAGCAGATGTGTGAATATATGCTTGCACAACAAGTGTGTGTCTGTGCGCATTTGGAGTTCAGAGAGTGTACTGGGTTCAGCTGGTGTTGGTGCAGGTGGTGACAGGGCATGAGCTGTGCCTGTCACAGATGTGTGCAGCCAGGCCCTTAGTCAATCCTGGAACCCTGGACAGCCATGAAGTGAGACACTCTCTCTCTCTCCCTCTTTGTTTATCTCCATAAGTAAAACTGAAAATTCATTCTTAGACAAGCCTTCTTTGATTCCATTTCTGCCCAACTCTCTTCACACAGCATGGTGTACCAGCAAAGCCAGCGTAGGTGTGTGTGTGGGTGTGTGTGTATGTGTGTGTGGAAAAACTAATGTTTCGAAAAAATGTCACTTTCCCTGGTTGGCTGTGGCTTGTCACAGGTCAGGCTGTAAGTGCAGACTGATCTAGTTATTAACTCCGCAATCCTATAAACAGCAGTCTCGGCCCAATTAATAATTTACATAATTAACATGCAGGATTTTTTTTACTTGGGGCTGGCAGAGCGGGAGTTTGGGGAGGGAGGAAGGGTGTAATTAGGGCTAACGTTGCTGTGCCGACAGGACCCCATCAGTGATTCCAGCACTCTCTCTCTCTCTCTCTCTGTGTCTCTCTCTCTCTCTGTGTCTCTCTCTCTCTCTCTCTCTCTCTCTTTCTCTCTCTCTCTCTCTCTCTCTCTCTGTCTCTCTCTCTCTTTCTCTCTCTTACTTTCTTTGTTGCTCTCTCTTTCTCTCTTTCTCTGTCTCTGTCTGTCTCTCTCTCTCTCTCTCTCTCTCTCTCTCTCTCTCTCTCTCTCTCTCTCTCTCTCTCTCTCCCCTTCAGCCTGACCAGCTGACAACTGGCTCTCCCGGCTTGCTGCAAAGCCACATTCTGACAGTATTAATAGTTGACAAACTGCGCCTAAAGCCTGGGCATTGTTTCTGTCACTTGTTTGGTTTGATGTCAGTGTTAGACGTTATAAATCAATAGTGTCAAGATTTGGTAATGTTTATAGCAGAGCCAAGGTTTATTATTTCATGTGACTGTCATGGACAAATAGTATTTATCATAGCTGTCTATAAATTATGGCCGACAGACTGTTGGTTTACCCGAACCCACTCCGCTCAAGCAGGGACCATTCCGACGTCCACTTTCATATTTAAAGCAATTTATTTTCCTAGCGCCAGAGCCAGACATTAACCCTTTGCTCTCTGCGTTTCTTTTCTGTATACAAGTTAGTGTACGCACATCTGTATCTGCGGTTTCAGGATTCTTTTTAAGCTTTTTAAGAGCCTATGTAAATCTTCACCTAACTCTGGTCTTCTGCCTTTAGTGATGTGTCTATTGATGAAGTTTCTGATTCACAGATTCCTTCTGGTCTGAAAATGCAATTTTCCAATACACATACGTGTGCCCAAACACATTTGTTAGAACTAGACTAGTGCTTGCCTGGGTCACATGAGGAGAGTACTGGTAAACACAGTATATACAAGCCTCTATCTGTAAGACAGTGCTGAAACAGCCTCATACATTGCCTGTGTATTTGATAAGATTTAAATAGCTGATGAAATCTGTCACCTCAGCATCTGAACCAGTCAGTCCTTGTCTTAGCCTTCTCCTTATTTTTAAACTTGACTAAATCATGTCCATGGGGCTGCTTTTTCTTTATGGCTCTGGTGTTAGTGGATCCTGCCTGTGAACGTGCCTGTAAATGTGTGTGTGTAAGACATGCCTTTGGCCTTGGGAATGATTTGTCGGTAGCCAGACTCGGCTCTGCGGTATTGATCAGGAGCAGCCATTGACTATCAGTTCCTCTTTCGGCAGGGAGGTCATTAGTTACCCTCACACACTCATTTATCAGAGAACAGCACTGGATATCACTTAGAATGCTAATGCACCCACTAGGAGTTGACAGCTGTGCCGTCCCTGCTTGTGAGTGCATGCGTGTGGATATGTTATTCTGTCAGGGGGGTGAATGTTACTGTGTGTGTGTGTTTGTGTGTGTGTGTAAGCTTGTACCTATTATTCTTTAAAGTGTGTGTCGATGTGTTTGCACTTTAGAGAGAACCTTTTGGCTACTAGCAGAAACAAGGTACAACAATACAAAAAGAATGACATTGGCCGCCCAGTTCTTAACTTAGATTTGAAGTTCAGATCTATGATGGCCTACCTTGATTGAGCCTAAGACCGGCACCCATAACACAAAAAAACAAAAAAGAGAGAGCGAGAGAGAGAGAGAAAGAGAGGCAGAGAGAGAGAGAGAGAGAGAGATCAAGAAGGAGCCCTGTATAATTGGGACAAGTGAAGCAGCGGGAGGTAGCCAAGTCTCCACGTTTGCCTTTTGTATATTCATGACCCCCTTGACTTGATTGATGGAAGGATAGCGTTTGGTGACATTGTCATTTGCAAGTTGAAAAGGTAGCGCAGTGGCTGGAGCCGCAGGCCTGGGGGCCAGGCCGGGCCTACAGAAGGGGCTGAGAGAGAGAGAGAGAGAGCCTGCCTCATTTCTATGCTGATGATATCCAAAGCCCTTCTCATTTCTTTTGTCTCCACTGGAAGGACATCTGCTGACAGCGGAGACTTTCCAAAAAGGCCCTGCAGTAAAAAGGGAAATAGAGGAAGGGGGTAAACAGGCATCTGGGTTTGTGGCTGTTTGTGTTTGCATGTGAAAAACCTTAGCCCACAATTACCAAGCGGAGTAAGAGGTTTAGAGGTTTTTGTCAAAATGTTTAAAGTGAAACTGACTGAAGTGAAACGATTGCTAATTTACCAATATAAAGATCGGCAATTTGTATTTTATCGTTTGTCATTCTGCTTCTTGTTTAGGGAAGTGTTGGAAAAGCAGCTTGTTTGCTGGTTTGTCAATTCCGGTGAGCATTCATATGTGACAGCATCAATGTATGTGACAGGACAAACACCTTCCGTTTGCTCATCTCTCCAGTCTCATCTCACTCTTATCACAGGCACAATTTATAGGTGTTGTGTGAAGTCTGAGGGTGCAGCTTCGTATTTATACCAATTAACACATAAAGTGTAATTACCCCAGTGGTGGCAGTTGGGAGTCCATAAATGAAGGCAGCACTGGGACCTTGACAGCTGAGAAAGAAAGGCAGAGAGCGAGGAAGAGGATAAAGAGGGAAGTATCACTTAGATGATGGTGGTGCATGCTCATGATGAAAGGTGTCAGCAAGGTGTATGTATGTGTTACATTCTCACTGAGGCTTAGCATGCAGATGCTAAAGTACACATGAAGATATAAACACACATACACATGCATCCTTTTGTGTCCCCAGAAAAGTCAGTCAGTCGCAGTAAAGGATAAGTAATCGCAGACTGCAGTTAAAAAGTAGTTCAGGGCATAATGTAAACCAGAAAACAAATCTGGAAGAAAAGCACGGCTCGTCAGTCCTGTAGAACGATGGCCAGTTATCTTTGTTTAGATCTAAATGATTGATATGTTTAGAAAATAAAAAAGGGAAATTGAAATGGATTTAATTAATTGAAATAAATTATTATTATTAATAATAATAATAATAATCATAATAATAAGTCATTTTTGAGTGCTGATCAAACAAAATCTGTGTCTGTGAGTCTGTGTCTGTATCAGCTAAGATTGAAGGTTTCAGTATTGGTATCAGTATCAGGGACAAGTGCTGTTGTGCTTCCTGTAAGCACTGCTATGAGCCCCTGTGTGAAACAAATGAAAAAGGCACAGCAGTACTGCGGACTTTAGTACATGTTTTTCTTTTGAAAAGTCTTTGGGCCTTTTTCCAGTCACTGCTATGTGTGTGTGTGTGTGTGTATGTGTGTGTACATACACTATTTCCTCTTCTGTCTGGAGAGAGAAAGAGAGAGCGAGAGAGAATGGCTTGCTGTGATGGATATGCTCAGGAGCTGTTTACAACAGTGTGTAAAGCATTAAAGAGCCAGCAGAAGGGCCATTAGCATAAATGTTTAAATCAGACAAACAAACTTATGTACCCAAATGAAAATGTTTCCCTGCATTAATCTAAAGCAGAAGGCACCCGAAGAACAATTAGTGCCCCTCTCTCTCTCTTTCTCGCTCTCTCTCTCCCTCTTTCTCTTTCTCTTTTTTCTCTTCTCTCTCTCTCTCTCTCTCTCTCTCTCTCTCTTTCTCTCTCTCTCTCTCTCTCTCTCCCTCTCTCTCCCTCTCCCTCATCCTCGTTTATGTTTAAAAGACCTAGGGCAGCACTTCTGCAGTCTCTCGTCAGCGTTGGGCGAGCAGACGCTTTAGCGACAGAGCCTCAAGAGTCGGAGAGTAATTGTCAGCTCTGTCTATTATGACTGAGTTTGCTGTGAAGTTTCACAGACCAGCTGTAAACCGTCTGCCTCTCTCTCTCTCTCTCTCTCTCTCTCTCTCTTCCTCTCTCCATCTCTCTCTCTTGCCCCCCTTTCTCTTCCCCACTCTCCATACCCATTTCATGAACCAAACTGAAGCAGGGCTGATTTAGGACCCTGTAAAAGTGTCGGCTTTTTAAATACTATTTGCATGCCGCCTCCCGGCAGACATTTCATATTCAGCAGATTTACATGATGCCCATTATTATGATTTTATGAAGCATGAGCTTTTAAAACTATTGCCTCCGAAACACCAGGGCTTTTTCTCAAGACACTTGCCGACCTACAGCAGCAAGCTGAAGAAGCCGAGCTCCAGACCTTTGGCTGGTTTGTGTAGAATTCAAATAGATAAAGCTTGTGGTGAAAGGAGTCCCAGTCCCAGCTGGACCTCACTTATCTGCCTTCTACAAAGCTATCTTTGAACATAAGACATCTGAAGAGGAAGATACTGAAAATTGAAGCTGTTTTCTTCCTGGCCTCGTCCTGGTGCTTCTTCATTGTGAACAGCTTTAATTGTAAGGAGTGTGAGAAAATCTAGTCCTATATAGTCCTATAATTCAAACCTACTTCTAGGCAGGAACTTTGTGGAGGGAGAAGGGAAAGCAATAAATCCTGCCATTCTTTCAAACACACTTCGCCAATTTATGTTGACTTCTTGTTTAGGAAAGATCAGCAGCTTAAACCTCTTCACTTCTCACCTCCTCTATTTTCAAGTTTAATGTCCAAGCACTTTTAGCGCTTTCATTTGATGAACTCTTTTATCCATCTTTATGCTGGTCTATTTTTTTTTAGCCTTCAGTCTAAGTGATATGGGAGAGGTAAGCTGGGCCTGACCAGGCCAACTGGGCTGGAGCTGTTCTTCCTGTGGGGACTTATGGCTGTTTTGGTAAGGTAGGCGGACCTAGAGGCTTCTTTCGCTGTGGGCTTGAGTGATAGATTCAGCTGCCTAAAGCATCCCAGTGTGTTTATCCATGGCTAGTATGGCAGCTTTCAGAAGACATTTACCCCATGATTTGCGATGAGCTTATGTGTGAATAATTAATGGCAATTAATCCTTAATTACAGTAATTAGGCAAGTCACAGGAAATTAAGCTGCAGCTGGAGAGACCCGGCATGTCGGGGGAGGAGGAGACAGGAGGACGCATGCGGGCGAACGTGGCACGACGATGGCATGGCGCGGCTAGCCTGGGCACATGCGCTTGGGCAAGCCTGGCAGTCGTGGGCACGGCTCATGAGCACAGATGCTCAGCTAGCTCAGAGAGGCTTCACAAGCATAAGTCCCTCTAAATGGTTGGAGATGCTCATCTGCTGCACACCTTTTAGATTATTTATCCTTCTCCCTCTGTGTTTTATCCTGGCTTTTTTTACCCTGTCACAAACTGCTGACCTGGACTCCTGCTGTAAATCTTTCATACCTGTTACTTTTTCCTGCAGCAGTCATTTCAAAGTACCCTTTCTCAGTTCTATCCAGGGAGGTTTTCAGCCCTTTCCCAGGGTCAGAATGAGCCGAATCAGAGAAAGCCCTTGATTCATATTTTTTTAAATTCTCTTTTAATAAAAGCCAAATTTACAGTGTTTCACAGCACCTGAGCTATAAAACACGTGTGCCAGGTCTGCTAGGATGTCGAGAGCGAGAACCCCAGCTGCAGTCTACTGTAACTCATTCAATGTGACAGCAAGTTCACAATGCTCTTTAGTTGATTCGAAAACTATGGTTTTCATTTCTTGCTCTCCAGAGCATTTGTCCGCTTGCCACTTAGTGGCTATTTGCTCATTTTCTTGTGAATAAGTGATGTTTTGAAATATGTTAGGATCACTTTATGAAAGTTGCAGTGAGGAGATGGTACTTTGCATTTTCTGTTGTTTGAAGCTCATCTGTGGCACTTCATGCCTGCCTGTATGAATATCCTCTGTTTTCCACCACTGTGGCTTCCAATTAGGGTGCTATTCAGGATATTCAGTTATGTACCATGGCACAAGGTGAGTCACTTTTTTTGTTTCTCTGCAAACCATATGGTTGTTGTATGTGCAATTAAAGCTAAAGTGTCCATGGTTGAATTTTTGAAAACGGTTATTATGCTACACTGGCCTGAGTGGTTTAAGTTTTTGTTACCCATGCATATTATATTAAGTGAGGTACAGGGGATGTTGCTTTTTTTATTTGCTGACAGTTATAAATAGTGTGATTTTGCCAGTTCGCTTGTGGAAGTGGCAGCCAAGGCTCATTTTTACAATGTGGAAAGGGAGTGTTTTACTAATAGGGGGTTTAAGTGTCATGGTGAGGCACCCAACTGTGATATTGCATTAACCCATGCTGCCTCACAGAGACTACCACTAGCTGCAAAATTAAGACAACACACACCACAACGGTCTTAGCACTCAAAGACACCATTTCAAATAATGAGGATTTATTGGTGAATTAAAAGATGCTCTCCTCTCTCCTTCTTTACCTCCCCCTCATCTTTTTGTCGCCGTCCTTCGGCAACCCTCTACGGTAAGAATGGCAAAGCTTAAGTGGAAAATTTTTTACACACATGCTAATGGCTAAGCAGCATGATTTAGACACCTTTTTTAAAGATAAACACACAGCTTAAGTAACATTACTACATCCTGTCCGGATAAACAGTTACAGAATCTGGCCCTGTATTACCCTGAGTACACCATTTTTACTGAAAGTAGTTCAGTCAGCATCTGACACAACAATCCCGAAATGACACACAAAACGACCTAAATGCACACATGAAGCACCACAAAACTGGACAAAAAGGTGGAGGGAATAGTACTGACGGAGTAAAGTTGACAAGGTCAGCATGTTCCATCGTCAGCTCTTGAAATCTTCTAGATAAGTAAAATAAATGAGGCAGAGTTAGCTGCCATGTGTCATCGTCATGCTGCACACTAACTGCTGGCTGCCCTGCCTCCATATCGCCTGCTGGGCTTTAACATCAGGCTGGACCTTCTGCTAAAGAGTTCATAAAAAGTGCAGTGCTAGCAGAGATACACACAAGAGGCTAAGTGCCTGATTCAGAGGAGCTAACTCTCGCTATGAAAACAGTTGACGCTACGAATGCCATAGATGCTATGTAAACAGAAAAATGTTAGCAAGGTGGTTTAAAAGCTGTGAATGACAGCTGAGGGTGAGTGTTTTGAAAACTACAGTATCCTATGTGTCACTATGCATATCTTGACAGATTATCTTGCCAGTGTTGCTCAAGCCAACTGTTTGTTCTGTCTGGCAGTACATGCAAGTTAGGAAATATCAGTGAAGGCTTTTCGCTCTTGCGTTTGTAATTGTCCAGTTCTTCACAAAAGCAATAGTCATCCCTCAAAGATCATTAACCTGCATGACCTATGATAAATCCACAAAGCCTACCGGAGAGCCTCAAAGCCACTGTTTAAGTTCAGCATTTTACATTTTCATTTGACTGTCTCATGCCCTGGCAAGACAGCGAAAATCCAATTGAGCGAAAGAGCAGGAGACTGTGGTCTGCGCTTGTGTTTACCTAATGTGGCATTCCCAAACAAGTGAACTTTAGTGGAAGACATGGCATTATAGCTGTACACTGGGGCTTAAGATGCAGCAGTAATTCAATAAAGAGGCCATTTGTGAAAAGTGGCCCATGCCCTGACTCTAGGCTTTTCCTCTGTGTCTCCATATGAAACCTTCTCACAATTAAGCAGCCGACCAGCCCTCCACAGCACCCAGAGAGGGGGAGGCTACAAAGAGTATATGTAATTCAATTAGCCTATATTTTAAAGAGCATTTGTATGGGTGTGTCATTTCTTATAATAAGATCTGAATTGTTTCATTAGAATACAGAAAAACTGTTTTTGTGTTACTCCTTATATATACTCCCTACCATACTTTTGAAAAAGAGCATCTAACGTACCTTTTCCCCCTCTCCACTGGCTTTATGGTTTTTGCTGGGCTGTAATTGTCCAGAGTAGTCGTGAGTCAATGGTCTGCCATTAAGAAGCATGGGGCCAGCTTGTAGAGTCTTTTTCTCCCAGTGAAAGCCTTGTAGGGCCTTGCTGGTGACAGCACCTCTGACAGGCTAATGGAAGAGGCTGTGTGTGTCTGTGTGTGCACGTGTGTAAGGCTATCCCCTCGGCCTCACGCTGACCTCTTTGCAGGCCTAAATTCCTCAGATGTTTGCAGGATCAAGTCACTTAATCTGTGTCTCGGCCCAAGCCCCAACACACAAGGCCTCCCAGAGAGGGAGAGAAATAGGGTAGGGGGGGTATCGGCAAAAAGAGAAAGAGGAGTAGAGAGTAGGTAAAGAAAGAAATATGAGAGAGGGGAAAGACTGGAGGTTGAAGAAGACTCACACTGCACTGTATGTTGCAAAACCCAGGTTTCAGTCAGAGACAGTATGTATTATTTCCCTCTCCCACACTATCCTCCGCCAATTGTTTTTGACAAGTAAAACGGCGTCAAAATTGCCTTGGGAATTTTGATGTATTCGAACAAAATGGCAGGCTTCTGAGCTTAATCGCCAGGTCTTCGGTTTGAAATGGCTCCCTATTGAAATGTATGAGTTTCGACTCGAGCATGGGGAACGATGTGCAGCCTCCTCTCGTGTAGCAGTGCTCCAGAGGGAGCGCTCCCGCAGATAGAATTCCATTTTTGTCACCAAACAGCATTCCTATCACCCACCAATCATCAGCTCACTCCCATCAGCCTACAACGGCTCCCTCTCTCCATAGCGGCAATTCATAATTTCAGCTCTGTGTCACACAACAGCAAGCTCTCGTAGGCTAATAGCGTGGCGAGGCTGATGCGAAAAGAATATAGCTAAAAGACGCCAGAGCCTTGAGAAATATTTGAGGATCAGTCAGTGATCCGTTCAGAGGCTGCAAATGCATAATAGATGAGGTTAGGCAGGGGCCCTCCGGAGCGCGAGCCGCCGCTGTGCTCGCCTCCGTTCCCCTTCTCCATCACAGTGATGAAACAAAAGGTGCAGGGAGGATGAGAGGCAGCCTGACGCCGTAGCTGTGCAGAGCAGAACTGCTCTCTCTAGTTAATATTGCCGGGTAAAGGGCGGCTCATGGTGCAGGGAGCCGACCTAATCCTCAACCAACACATGACGCCACTGACAGCATGGTGGGATTATTAATTATACAGGCTGCAAAGAGAGAGGGAGAGAGAGAGAAAACGAGAGGGATGTGGAGAATGAGAGGACTGGGAGAATGGAAGAGATTAAGGAGCGTAAAGAAACCAAAGATGGAGAGGTTGTGTCTGAAATTATTAGTGAGGGAAAAGTTCAGGCTGTAGAACCTATGTACAGAAGAAGTGTGGAGGCCGAGAAGAAAGTCAGATCTTACTTGTTCCATATTTGCATCATAATTGCGCATTAGGGACCATGTTTGATTAGAACGTGATCCTGTGGTATGTTCAGTGCTTGGACACCAAACTGCATTCTATCCCATGAACTGTTAAGAGGGACCGTTGTTGCATTAACAAAACGTTGGGAAAAACCCCCATTCATCCTCATACGGAATTGTAGCAATCACTACATGACAGTGAGTGTCTGGTTTAAAATGCACAAAAGCACAAAAGCACAAAACAAAGCAGGGTGAACGATAACAATAAATTAAACAGCATGTTAGCTGGATTACACAACGAAAAACACACCCATATAACACTGTGACCTTTTTATATGCATACAAACAAAAAAATGGAATTCATAATGTACTCTAAATGTTGTGCGCTACTCCTTGTTTTTATGTTGAATACAATTACATTGACCGGACTTGTCCAACCTTGCAACAGTTCCTAGGAAGAATGAATTTGTGTGCAGAGCATGGATAGGCTAATTAATGTCCTGATTCTTTTACATTCCTCTTATCCTAGGGCAGCTTTCTATTTGCATTGCTGCACTATGAAAGAGGATCACTGGGATCTCACTCTAGGTGTGTGTGTGTTGGTGTGTGTGTGTGTGTGTGTGTGTGTACGTGTACGTGTGTGTGTGTGCGTGTGCGTGTGCGTGTGTATGTTTGACACTTTTGGCTACGGTAGCCAGGAACAAATGCACACATCTCATTAGAAATGTTCGTTCATTTAAGTCATATTTTTTCTGTGGTCCTTGTGGGGAAAGTACCATCTGCATTTCAGATCCTGCTCTGTGGTATGAACCAGACTGAAGTGGACCGCTAATGTGACCAAATCACCAGGGCCTAGTCCACTCTATCTCTCAGCAAGATGCTAATTTTAGCCCATGTCCTAGATTTAGTATAGCCTAGCACAGCACTTTCTTCACAGTGCACACATGCATTCATTTCTACACACACACATACACACACATGCACAGACGGTGCTGACTCTAGCTCAGTCATCCCATGTCAATCCCAACCTCACTCAGAGGTGATGTGTGATGACATCATGTCAACGTGCTGCACAAGTTTATGTCACCAGTCTTCAGTGCTATAACTATTCTCAACCTCTTAACTATGAGTCAGAGTTGTAGACAATGAGATCCCCCCAACACAAACAGACACTGATGGCCATGTATATACAGCGGGTCCACCCCATGACAGGGATGCTGACTGCGAGAGTTCAGGATTAAAAACCATTGTGTGAAGGTTTTTATATAGTGGGACATAGAACTGGATCCAGTTTTTAGTTCCATATGGTCACATAACAAATACAGAAACACAGCGCAATGTCATATTCTCAGTGAATGTTATTATAGTATAGGTAATCATGGCTTACCTAATATTTTGGTATGTGTGATTTTGAGTAGCTTATTAGCTTTGCAGATTTTTCTGCTAGTAGTTTATAATAATTGTTTATAATTATTATTTAATAAAAAAACATTGAATTGAATTCCAACCCTCAGCAATGCTGGCATGTGAGGACAGAACAATTAAAGTTCTTAACTAAACCTGCAAAAAAAGACAAAAAAAGTTTTAGTCTTTTTTCTTTTAGACATTTTTGGATCCAAACCACACTAGACTTTTTGTTTTTTGTTGTTTGTTTGTTTTGTTCATTCTGATAAATTGTTCACACACTGTGAAAAAAGACTCTAGCTATGAAACAGTCTCTTCCACTTCTAATAAAACAGGCGAACAGCAGGATTTTGCACTTTGAAAACAAAAATGGAGAACTTGGAGTTTCTCCACTTAATTTCAGCACTTTGTGAGTGCTTTCACTACAGCTGGGATCTCAGCTGAGTTTGAGTTGAGTTTGAAGATGCAGCTCCACTGAAAAAAAGCCCAAAACTAACTAGCTTAAAAGCATTTAAGGCCTAGTTTCTTGCTCCCGGCAGAACAGACAGGCGATGACACTGGACTGTGTCCATTCTAAAACAGTTTAAAGTAGCGAGATGAGTTTTATTATTTCTATCAGAAGCGTGCACACAGGCTGTTGTTTAGCTGGTAGTCCAGTTTGTAACTCAGTTTGAGCTGCCTTGAGAGATTTTGATCCTTTGTCATCATGCCAAGCAGAGGCTACTTTACACAGCACAGATTTCTTTTTTGAACAGGCACCTCAAGACAAGTCTTAGCTCATGCCTAAAACACGCCCCAGAGCCACCCAATACACAACATACCATGAAATGGGAAGGTTTATCGATTTGCTGGTAAAACGTGCTACTCCCTGTGGTATCGTTTTTGTGTGGGACAAACACAACTGTTTTCAATACTGCCCCGGTTTCTAGGCCAAAGACCAAAATAAGTGTTAAAACAAGATTTAAAAAAGATAAAACTGTCCCTTTATACCAGCAGAGACGCTTTAATTGAGACAGAGGTGAAACCTACATGGGAAACTTTGCGAAGGGGAGACTTTTGTTTCATTGATTAGTCATTGTTTCAAAGAATCAGTATTGTCTGTGCTGTGATATGGCAACAAAAGCACAGCTTCTTTATAAAGACCTAACTGTGCTACATCTAGGCACATCCTCTTTGTAGCTCACACAATTTTGATCTGTGGAAAAGCACCGTTCCGTAACTGTCACCTGTCACTTCCGTTTTCTGCCAACACAAAAGAGAGCTCCTTGCGTTGCAGCCTATTCCGCCAGGGTATTTCTCCTCTCTTCCTCTTTCTTGTCCTCCTCTCCCAAGATCTGTTGCGTTATTGAAAATTAAATGCTGTTAACTACTGTTTCAGTGGGTTCTGATTCAAGCTGCATGAAAAAGAACTGGTTGCTTTATTCTTTGCGCACACAATAGAATCCATTAACAAAATATTCACGCGTAGTGAATGGATTCATATCTTTATTCGGCATGATCATACATAGCCATATTCCTTTTGACAGCAAAGCACAAAAGCAACTCTCACCAATGTTAACACTCCAGCACAGCATGAAGCTACATCCATGGACTCTGCATCACTTTATTTCTAAGTAGGTGGCCTGGAGGAAAATATATGGATGCGGTCCCTATGGTATAAAATATGCATATAGGTTCTATATTTCAGCTCCGATCTCTGTTATTCCTTAAACAAATTCCCAGCCACCCGCAAAGCCCCTTTAATATTTAATTTGACAATTTTTTAATCCATCACTAGACGGTGATGAAGTAATTGTCACGTGTCTCGAGAGAGGGAGTGAGAGAAAAAAATAGAGAAAGAAAAAAGAGAGAGAGTGAGAAAAAAAAGATTAAATTATACTTTGAAATGTGACAGGAAACGATTTAAAATGTGCCAGGGTCTTATTTGTTGTACTTCTAGTAATAACATGGGCTGACGTTAAAAGAGATGACTTTGTTCACATTTTCATGGACTAATCTGAAACCCTCTATATTGCAAAGGCGAAGTCCCTGGTGGTTTTTCCCAAGCTAACGCTTGCACTGCGGGACTGCTGTTTCTCCATAGAAGCTAGCGGGGTTAGAAACCATGGCCCATACTAATGGAGTTCATAGGTCTGCTACACACTCACACACACACATACATGGTACAGCACACTCCATGGAGCGTGGCTCTACAGTACTTGACGAATGACACTCCATGAGTGCTTTTAAAACCTATGCCTGCACAATTGACCTTGCTTTTGCTTAGATTTCACAGACTAGCAAAAATAAGCATTGTTGCTGTTTGGACTGTTGCTGGGCTTTTTTGGAAGGAGCCCAGTGCTGGAGCTCCTGCTGAGGACTAACTCTTTTCTTACTGTGTCTGATTATCCTCTGATCCGAGCAGGTTTGCTTTATCACGAAAAAAGTACACAGTTACTTCCCTTCCTCCCTGATTATGCCACTTTCATAATCCCTTATTTAGCTCAGGGAGTTTCCTTGCTTCTGTGATAACATGTGTTTGCAGAGTTTTGCCCATACTGATTTGTAGATGACTTAAGTTATTACTTAATTTGATGCAGAAGTTTGGAAAAGCTCATGTCAATTATACCCTACATGCAAAAAATGATGGTCCCATCAAGTGAAAAATGTAAGTCTGATCCCTGAAGTCCAATCCCTGACAATGCCACAGCCATCAGTGGAAAGGAGTCCAAGTCTGGTTGAGTAGGATGCCCCCCCATCCCCCACTTATCCCCATCACTATGCAGTGTGCAATGCTAGGCAATGCTGACTGCAATGTCGGTATAGGGTAATGGGTTATACCGCTGCCCGCCATAGACTGGGATTTAATTCCCTACGTGAGTAACCACCCTACACTAAGAGTCCTTGGGCAATACTAGCACTACCTTTGCCTACCTGTGTTAATGTTAACTGTACGTTGCTCTGGATATGAATGTCTGCCATATGCTGTATGTGTAATATAAATGATGTCTGTTTAGTTACAGAACTACATAACAGAATTTTTGGTTAGTAGCATTTTGTTAGGATCCAGACCTAGGTAGTGGGTGGATGTAGTGGTATATGATTTAAACAAAAAAAAAAAAACAACACAAAAATATTTCTCTCCAAATATCTCATTTATAACAATAGTCTAACAGTCTAATGACCTAACACTGAAACTCGTTTTAGTGTTTGTTAAATAAATGTTTCCTCTGTGGCATCACCCATAAAAACATTTTAAGAAGTGAATGAAGTATAACCTTTGATGCCAGGTTTACCCCTTTCCGGTTGTAAAGTGGAATGATCTAAACAACTCTTTGCTCTTTTTACACCTGATTCGAGAAAGTGTGTGTGTGTGTGTGTGTGTGTGTGTTAGGTGAGCATGCCAACTGCTACCACTGCAGTGGCTGGCTGTGCTGGGACAGAAGGAGATCAGTGGGCAGTGGCTGTAGGATGTCTATCTTTCATTCAGGGCACAAGGTTAAAGTGTCCACACTTGAGCCCTCAGTGCTGCCCTTTACCGTTGCCACTGTTTAGGGTACAGGGGATGACATAATACAGGTGATAGAAAGAGGCTATAACCTGTTTAACATTCCTCGCCATTTATGTATGATAGTTGCGTATTATTCAGTATATGTGTCACAGTATGCAGGTCTGCTGTGAAATTATGGAAAACTATTCTCATTTTTATTACTCTGTAATTTTTAACACTTTATAGTGTTAAAAATTAAGTGTTTTCTCTTTTGCCAACAGGATGCCTGTCGTAGCCACTGTGCAATCTTTGGAGTATTTTCCTGAGGGAAATACACACAAACACACTGACCTGCCCTTAGACAGTGTGGATTTATGAACTCCACATGTTTAATACATTTCATTTGGTCCTGGGGATTTGAACCGCTTACTGCATGCTTTTTTTCTGGACCTGCTGATGCATACAGTCCATATTCAGCTACTGCCAGTAATGTCTGAGGGCTGAGAGAGAGGGGGATTGAGAGGTGGGGTAGGTCTTGCTGAATGTATACTTGAACTCTTTTTCCCCTCTTTAGGATTATCTTGTGATATATTTAGGCCTTATAGATTTCTATAGGGATGTATGCGATGGAGTGCACAGTGAATAAAGGGCTAATATGTGGAGGCTTGGTAAAAAAAAAAGTGTGTGCCACTGAAGAGAGACAAGAAACTCTGACATATTACCAGACTCCTGTGCTGTGACTGAAGGTCAAATATGCAGTATGGAATATCGCCTGAGTGTATTTAAAGCCCCATGCTGTCTCCCATTTTGCTAAGGAAATTGTTGCCATTTGTAAACATATCCTCTGAAGCGGGAACCATGGAAGCGAAGAATGACAAAGCAAACTGATTCTTGGCGCGCAAGGCACAGTCACTAAAATGTATTTGCTTTGTTGAAGTGATGTTGTTTTAGCATTAAAAGGAGAAGAAAGCAAAGTGATCGTGACGGAAGGGGAACAAATCATACCTCATCCCCAAGGCACCTGAAATCAGGTGTGAACTTTTTGTCTAGCTCAAATGTTTGCTTATTTAATGGCCCTTTTTTTTGACAGGTCTGAGTGTCATCACCTCTCCATTTAGGTGGAAAACAGAGTAAAAAAAGAAAGGCTAGAGAGTAGTGCTAGATGGCATACATATAATTCAGCTCACAGTGTTTTAATAAATGTGTGCATATTTATGAAAAAAGAATCAAAACATTAGTATTGGTATTAGTACACCAAGGGAACTTACAGTGAGGATGTCTAAAGACTGTTTGAGAACCACAGTCAACATGACCAACATTAACAAGACCAGAACCACACTTCAAAAAGATAAACATTGTATTTTTTATGTATGCGCTCAGCAAATGACTTTCCCTCTGTATCAGTGTTTGTTCAGCCTAAATCAATCAGTCAATATGACACCTATATCCCGGCACTTATAGGGACAGAAACAGAGCAAAGGAACTTCTTTCCTGACTGAATTTGATATAAACATTAGGGAGAATATACAAGCAAACTAGCCAGCTGCTTTAGCTGCTGCATGCTGACTACTAGCAGTGGTATATTATAGCTGCTGTGGATGTCTTTGTTTACATGGCTAATGCGGGCGTATTTAACACTGACAGTTATAGCTGGCGGACGAGTGGCTGGTCCGGGTGGACTGAGGGGCCCATAATGTGGCTGTCATTTGCCTTCGCTGAGGATGAGAAGAAGCAGCTCACCTCCGTATCCCCTCAGACAGAGGCCTCGGCTCTGCACCAGCCACTCACTGTATTTACTGACTCATTTTACTGGCCTCAAACATGACGCTTTTACATCCCGTCTGCTCCACCTCAGGGCCAGCCCGACATTTACATTAATCCTGCACTCGCTGATGTAAAAGAGAAAGAGGGTAGTCAGTACATCCACAAGGGGCCAGGAAAGGTATGCAACAGCACAAAGGCACACATTTGGATGCTTAAACGATAAAAGCATATCTCATGGACATGATATGCTTTTTGTAGGCTTTAAAGGCAGTATTTTTTTAATGGTTGTTTAATATTATTTTTATTCACTTAGCGACAGCCACAAAGTGATGCCCTACATTTCACAAACTCATGGCAATGTAAAAAAAAATTCCATTTGTAATGTGCTTTTTTAAAAACTTATTCATACGACCAGTTTTAGTGCTGTATACATTCATATTAAAATCTGCAAACTGGAGGCAACAGTGTGCAGCTTTTGCAAAGAAGCAGAAAAGCATGTCTTCAAAGTCACCCTTCACCACAAAAGCTTCCAAGCTTATATCTAGTGAGGCTGTGGACTGTATGCAGAATGAAAGAAAACGGCATGATGAAGCCGAGTCACAGAGATAGCTCCTTGCCCTCCCCTTTCTCTCTCCACCAAATCCTAAACACTATTTACTCCTCTGTCTCTCATATTTTAGCATCAGCTTCTTCCCCCTGTGCCCCACTGCAAGGATATTGAACCCATTCACACATGCCGTCTTAACCAAAGCTTATTAAAAAGACTGACGCAGTGGTCGAGCCTCGTTTTTCAGAGCCGGCATGTAATTGGCCAACACTGAGCGGTGAACAACAGAGCCAGCAGAGGGGAAGGAGAAGAGGCGAGAAGCTTAAGATGATTCCAAAAGAAAAGAGGAGAGAGTGGTTGGGGGGTGGAGAGTAAGAAGTGTGTGTGTCTCGGATTCTCTCAATGGACCATGTTCCTATAAATCCCCTTACATTTCAAAGGGGTGTGGGGTTTCACAAACACATTTAGAAAGACGAGCCACTGAAACGAGCAAGCACTTTGCAGCCTAAGTGCCAGTTTCTCTGAACTGGAAGAGAGAGAGAGAGAGACAGAGAGAAAGAGGATCGGTAGAGGAGGGGAGGGAGTAGAGCAAGCTTTTGGAGGATGTAATGCCTCATGTTTGACCCAGAGTTGCACCGTCTGGCTGGTCTTTTGTGGAAATGATATACAGTACATGTGGAACGGTAAAGTAAGGCAATATAATCCTAAAAGGTCACTCACCGCTGCAGTCAATTCGAAAATGGAGATGAAGTGTATGTTCCCCTTCCTTTTTTTCTTTTCAGTAAAAATATGAGCTGTATTCCCCCAAAAAAGCAGTGAGGGGCCTCAGTTATTTATGAAGCTTTGCATAAGGAAAGGAAAGAAGGAAAAGTATACTGCTGGCTGAAAGTTTGGAGCTGCTTGTATGGACGTAATTGCTAGTATATTTAGTAGTATCAGTATAGACTGAAAAATTGTAGAGGACACCAGTTTTGTTTAGGAAAAGCAAAACATTATTAGATTTTTATTTGGTTATATTTGAATTATCTGCCCTGTGAGTTACTCATTTTTGAATACGAAGCAATCTGAATGGCAATTATTATTATTGCTTGTTATCTGTTCACAGTTTTCATCTTCCTACAAATGGTGACATTTTTTAAATAGTATCATATGTAAATGCAATATGTCATTTATGGAATCGTGGATAATGATGTTTCCCCTTAGCGGTTGAACCAAAAGTGAAATAAAAGTGCAAAAGTTGCAGCAGTGTATGAACAAAGAGAATAAGAAAGGAAAGCAGGTTTGTTGTGGTTAAGCTAATGGTGCTGCTGCTGTTGTTGTGGAGCATGCATGCTCTCATTAACCCACTGACTCATTAGTGCTGACCATTGCTTGTGGGTGATGAGCCTGGGTGGCTCAACCCCTACGTGTTTCGTGTCAACGAGGCCCAAACCTTGCTCCAGACAAAAGCACAGAGACAACGGCGAATTCACCCCAACCAGAAGCCACAAAGTGCTCGCTCATCTAGTGCCTTCCCTTCCAATTAAAGCTGCAACTGTTAATTACTGAAATTAGCTAAAGAAGACCTCCACCTTCCCCCAAGATGTCTTTCTCGGTAGGGTTTTTCCGCAATGGGCTTTATGGTAGTAACAATTATATTCTTGCATATTGCAATTTGTCTTGCACTGTATTAAAAGGACACTAGTGAATCAGCAGTGTGAAATGATTACAGTTTGGCGCTGCATTGTTTTCACAATAAGAGTTTATTTTTGTTGGATCACATAAATTCCTACGTTGTTATAGGCCTACTTTACGTATAATAGCTTATTCAGTATTGCAAAATGATGACTAACTTAGTCACTAATAAGCAGTATACTGCGCAGCTTTAACCTGTATTTTGTATGGTAAGGGATGGCTTTGGGAAGCGTAATGACTTTTGAAATGCTAGTTAGAAACACAAAAACTTCTGTGCTTGCAAGCAAGTTGTGCTTAAAAAAGGCATACACCTCTCCCAGATTTATTTAGCAATAAATAACCTCACATTTTATCTCCTTTGGATGTGCAACAATACTCTTTTTTTTTTCGCTCCATTTTGCCAGATGAAAATATAGATATTATGCATGCACTCCTCTTCCTCAGCAATGGCCTGTTTGTGTCAGCTCCAGAAGCCAGCATGGGTTTGATCCCTGGTGGCAGCAGGCAGCAGGGCAGAAAGCTACTGTGGACACAGGCTGGGCGTTGTGTGTGCACCACCCACGTACCGAAATGGAAGTACACATCTAGATGCTGACCCTTTTCGGACAAGCTACAGTCTTTTGTTACCTCAGCTTAACGAGTATTCCTGAAGAGCATTTGCAGTAGTTTTGGTGCGAGTGCCCTGCAGAAAGGGGTAGAGTGAGCCTGGGAGTGTGTTGTGTGTGAAAGATAGCCCCTGTGTCTTTGTCAGTTGGAGTGTCAGCGAGTGCCTTTTTCTTCTTTCTCTAATTGGGGCTCTGTGGGCTCCCTGCCTTAGGATGCATGAGACAAGGCGATGTTAATATGTGATTTGGAGTGTTATTCTCTTCTCAGAGAGAAAAAGACACAGTCTTCAGAAGGAGACAGGATCTCTCTCTCTGCCTCTTTCTCTCTCTTTCTCTCTCTCTCTCTCTCTTTCTCTCTCTCTCAACGCTCGAGGCAGTGGAGTATTTGCTGTGGATCCACTGCAGCCAAATCTAAATGATGGACTGTCAAGTCTGGCACGGAGGACACCGCCGCAAAAAGTAATTTCTTTGGCACTGGATCACGGCCCGGCTGTGCATTTCCGACACTGCTTTTGTTGTTTATCAACACACCCTCACACAGGCATGTGCGCACAGCCACACACATGCCCAGCATGCGTGGAGAGCTCAGTGCCTGCAGCCCATATCATGCTAGAAGAAATGAAAATGAAAACACGAGGCATAGAGGATTCTGGGATTAATATGAGCATATTACATTGTGCCACCATCAGGCCTCTGCCTATGGAGTGTGTGGCGTATAATGACAGTAATAATGCAGAACCTGCCGTCTGCAAGTGTGTCTGTGCGTGTGTGTGTGTGACCTGGTTTTACACACTTTTCCGTTCCCTAATTAGGCAGTAGTGAAGGAGGGCAAAGCGGCTACCGTAGATTAGTTGCCTTTGGGTATTTCATAAGTGGCTTTCAATGCCACATTTGCATTATTTGCTCAGGGTATGCATTAAGAAGCGCACTACCTTGGCCACAAATGAAGGCCAGCAGCTTAATAAGACAAGAACAAATAACCCAACCAGATATTAACATGAAATATGAGGACTAAAAAAGGCATAAATTGAGAGAGTAAAATTTGAAATTTTAAAAGCTAGGGTTTGAGGGCCTAAAGCTCATATACATATTGCATTGTGCAGTAATAAGCAGGTATTTGAATTCAGAATGAATAGAGCTCATTTTGGAGGAATTGCAAAAATATGGAGTGCTCTTTTTACTGCAGCACAAAAACCAAGATGGCTGTGTGCACAAACAAGCAGATATTGGCTTTAGTATTTGAAGCTAATTATGCATACAGACTAAACAAATGATTGAATAATGGTAAGTCTGGCAAGAGCCGCTGACCCCATAAGAGCCAGTTCAGGAGCTCCATGCTGAATAGGTCCCGGCAGGTCATTCTGTGTGTATGGCTGTGTGTGTGTGTGTGTAGGCCGGGGGATCCATGCCACAGTGGCATTGCACAGTGGTTTGGCCAGCCTCCACACACACACTAGCTCTGGTCACTGACCACTGTGGTTCCTGGCCAAAGGCCCACTGTGTGTCCACACACAGACACACATACTCAAAACAAACAGTGGCAAAGGCCCCTTGAACTCTCTTTCTATTTCCCTTTCTCTCTGGACTCCCGTGTTGTGTGTCAGTGCAGACAAATGTCAGTTCCTCAACAGGAGAGTGATTAATTTTAGTGCACTTAGCAAAATGTCTACAAGATGTTTGTTTGGGTTATCTGTCCCATACCCTGTCTCATGTCCCCTTCCTCCTCTTCTCTTTCCTCTATGGCTGTCAGAGACTTCTCCTCTGGGGAGAGTAAACGCATCATCATCCAGGGACATTGAGTACCTGAACTGACAGGAAATGCCTTCCCCTGACTGCTGCCACCTCTCTCTCTCTCTTTCTCTCTCTCTCTCTCTCTCTCTCTCTCTCTCTCTCTCTCTCTCTCTCTCTCTCTCTCTCTCTCTTTCTCTGTGATTGAATAAGTTCTGACCCAACTCTGGGGGATCAGTTTTCCTGGGTGTGCGTGTGTGTGCACTGTCACGCATCACTGTCAGTGGTCTGATTAGCTTATCACTCAGCTCACAGAGACGAGATACTGTGTATCATCAGCATCATCATCCGCCACAGACAAGGCTTTTCCCTCTTGCTCTCTCTGTCTCTCTTGCTCTCCCTCTTGCTCGCTCTCTCTGTCTCTCTCCCCCCACACCATCTCTTTCTCTTATTCTGTCATACTCACTCTCTCTCACTCAAAGAGCTCATTTATCTCCAGGGATTAGTGTTTCAAAGCCTACCCCCTAATTTATCAGTGATTGCCGGGAATCTGCAAGATAAGCCATATGTTCCCTAGTGCACTAATCCCCAGCGTGGACTCCCTCTTTAAATACCAAGTTATTTGTTAATCTCTTTAATTGACACCATATTAACAATGGTGTGCTGAGGTTTATGGAACTCTATTTTGCTTACATGAAGCATGCAAAATAAGGGGGGCGGCCAACATATCAGTTTACCGATAATCACATATCACAAATTTATCAGTGTCAGCAAGCACCCCGTAAAATACACTTATAATCAGTTTAATAGTTTTAAAGTTTGCCAAATCAGACACATCTTTCAGAAAAAGCACATTTCTCAGGAGGACCATAGCATCACTTTCTGCTCCCTTTACACCAATATTGTCTAAACTGGTAAATATGAAAATGGCTGATGGTTAGTTTGGGCCATAGATGTCAAAGGTCAGAAAACACCTCTATGTTAACGTAGCACGCATTCCTTTGAAATTAATAGTATTTTTTAAGAATTATAGATAAAACACAAACACACAGTCTGTAGAGTTATGAACCCCAAAGTACAAGAAACTCTTGTCCTACAGAAAACACTTCTCTCAGATGCCTGAAACACATGTCATCCATTTTCTCTGTGACAAGATAACAACATCTCATGACACAATCTGACCAGCAGACTTACCATTCTCAAGATCAGTACCAACAGTACCAATGCCATTTTATGAATGGCCACAGCAGAGTGAGGGCATAACTTCTGGTGGTTGAAGTGGGTATGCTGACCAAGCAAAGCACACTGGGTTCATGATTGGCTCAAATACACAGGAGCTCAAGCAGTAAATATAGATGTAGAGTGTGAGAAGAAATATTATGGTTTATTGTGCCTGAACCTGAAAATGACCATGAAAAGCCCCCTGCTAACATTCGCTTTACAGCCACTCCTTTAGCAACCAGCAAAAGCTGCCGCAAGTGACTGATTGAACTTTTTCCAACTCCGAAATCAAAATGCAATAAGCATGATGATTTTATTCGAAAACAAAATGTTTGTATATGTGTTTTATACAGATATTGGTCACATATTCAAGTTGGTTGGGCTTTCTTGCTAAATAAGCCCACCTCCACTGGCAGGCATGCATAGCAGTGCTGGGAGGTCAGACTAGTCTTGTCTGCAGGGGAAGAGGCTTTAGTACTGGGAAGAGGGCTGTGGTCGGAGCTGAGTCGATGCGAAGGGAGAAAATCATGTTGTAGCCTCCCCCGGCGCACTCTCAGGTATGGTAATTAGTCTGTCGTTAACATTGGGAATAGCTAATGTGTATTAATGTGTTAATGGCATGTTAATTACCTTACATGCAAAAGAGAGAGAGAGAGAGAGAGAGAGAAAGAGAGTGAGAGAGCGCAGGCCTGCAGGCATTTTCCTTGGCTTTCTCTTTGCCATGTGGATGTAAGCCAAGGCTCTCTGTCTGTCTCTCTCTCCATCTCCACACACAGAGCGATGGAGAGAACGGGAGACTTTAAGGACATCAGTGCGAGCAGATCTTTTGTTTTATTTGCCAGAACAAAAGATTTGCGGTGGTAATTTGACTCACTTGAATGGGTCTGCAGCCGAGGAGCCGTTTGATCTGCCAACTCGTCACACACACACTCACACACACAGATGTGACCGAGTCCAAAATTAGGAAGAGTGTATAAGTGTGTAATGGTGTATGTGTGTGTGTGTTGCGTGGTTTTCTTTGTGTATTGTAATCACAGTGAATCATTCACTGTCCAAGGCTTCGTGTAATCCTGCTTTAACTTGCCCCTTTGAATCTATAGCCAGTTTACCACGTCTAACCCCATACAAACCCATACTCTTTCTCTCCCTTTTATCAGCCTCTCTCTCTCTCTCATTCTGTCTCTCTATCTCTCTGCATTGAACAGAGAGCTAGTGTGAGAGAGATGACCTTTCTAGATATTGACAGGAAATAAATTCACTTTCGATTAGTTAGCTTTGGGAGACCTGTGCCCGTCGATGCAATTAGATGTGCTAAGGTGTCGATTCCCTCTGAACCTCTGCAGAGTAACCCCTTGAACAGAGAGAGAGAGAGAGAGAAATAACAATAAGACAATTATCTTTTTTTCTACCAGTTTTTTTTTTTTGCATATGTAAACTGTATTGTTTTTGAACTAACACTGTAAAACTCTCTGGACGTAGCTTACAAAACAATAAATTTTGAAACACTTTTAACATAAACATACTAAATCCTTCAGTACTCCAAAGCTTATAAGCAGACCTTTGCTTTATGTGAGTGGCAGTGCTGAAGGCTGAGTGACTCTACATGTTCTCTCTCACAGTGCTAGTGTATGTGCGTAAGTGTGTAAAAAGCTTGGCCCTGTCTACACATTAACACAGCGGGACTGGGTTTTTATGGCTCTCCTGGCCACTCTTCAATGATGCGAGCAAACAAGGCAGAGGTCAGTTGTAGCTAGATAGAGGCAGGTGGCGAAGTGACAGAATGACAGTGAGTCTCACTGTTATTGTTAAAAATGTACACCAATAAAAAAGATAAATCCATTTTTATTTTTGGCCCTTTGGAGAAATAAAGCCTAAACACTTGCAGGTGAGTTGAAAACAGCTACAAAGAAGCTTGGAGCTGCATCCCAACTGTAGTCACTTTTTGGTAGAGGTGCTTGTAATTTGACCTAACAGTTGGCCAATATGATGGTTTTAAGTAACCTTTTTTTGAAGTGTGGCGTAATGCACAAGCAACAGCAATCCTTTTCACAAGGAGCATTGTTGGCTGAAATCTGATGAAATCGAGTGACAGGCCTATAGAAGACCAGCTAATTGGTGCTGTGCTCCTTCCCCCCATAGCTCTCTGCTTTGTAATTTCTTTTGTACGGACACTTCCACAGAGGTTAGGCTCACCTTCTGTCTCTTACACAAGCTCTGCGTCCCTCTGTTGTCCGTTTGCCCTGATCACTAAAATATTGCGTCAGATGCAGCCATGTGGAGTTTTTTTTTTTTGGTCGCTCCTCAGTTTTAACTCTTTACAGCTTGCACCAGACAAGAAAGAATAGGGGGAAAAAAAAGAATAACCAAGATACTACAACATGAGGGAGTGCCAAGGTTGTGTGCTGCTACTTTACTCTTTAGATATGTTAAATGGCTCAGAGAAGTTTACACATTGCATCAGGCTCAGGATCAGGATGGGGGTTTATTGAGCAAATTCAGACCAAACTGTGACTAAAGCCATGGGCCGTCCTGTGTTTGCAGCTTTTCTGCCAATGCGAGATCTAATCAGCCGAAAAGCTTATTTTACAGGCTTTGCGACGGGATGTTTGCACTGTGAGTAAATCTTTTTAAAAAAAGTGTTATTAGCGGCCTACAGACCTTGGGCTGGAGTAAGCTCCTGCAGGAGTGTGATAGTGGTAATTCATTCCAGACATATTTGATTTCATTTGGAATGATAAGACTGTGTTTTGTTACTTTACAACAGAAACGATTTGGTTGGTTCATTCATCAGTTTCCAGTGTAGACCAGCAATATAACTCAGGCCAAAAAAGAAAACATGAGAGATATTAACAATAAAAAAAAAAAGACGCAAGAAGAACAGAACAAAAATGAAAGACATCTATGATCTGAGGAAAGTGACATGATACAGAGTGGGATGCTCTTTAGGCATATTCCTTGAGCCACTGTCACCCTTTATGCAGTCTGTTCGCTGGGCACATAGCTCTGAATTTCAATTAAGCCTTTAAGCCCTGTAGGTTTACACTTCAGTTTCAAATTTAAATAATAGTTTGACAGTAGATACCAAATACACTGTCCAAAAGTATCCAGACCCTTCTAACTAGTGAATTCAGCTACTTTAAGGCATACAGGCAGTGCAGTGGGATTGCATTCTCCGGAATCATGGAGCTTGCTTAAATACCTTTAAGATGAACTGCTGTTCTCAGAGCAATCTTTGAACTAGCATCTAGCATAAAGTCTCTCGGAACAGTAAAGACTGTAAAGAGGACAAACTCCCTCCTAATGCCTGTAACTTCAGATGAAATGTTACACAGTGTCTGTAGACATTTGATATTGACAGTATTATGTAAATAATATTACTGAATTATACATTTTTAAGTCTTAAGATTAAAAGGTGAATGTTAAGCTTAGGGTTAATAATGAGAGCTTTGTAAAAGTTTAATACAAATGAGAGATTGGTGGATGAATGCTAGTCTAAAGGTTTATCTGTGATTTCATGCGATCACTTTGCAAAAGCCAAACTGTCCTCCCTGTCCTAAGCTGGCAGCTGGAATTTACCAGAGGGTGCTGCGGGGATGCTCTCCTGGACAACAGTGGTGCTGCCATAGCCTGCCAGTGGCACAAAGGGCCACAGTGCTCTCTCTGCATGAACAAGTAATCATTTTTGTCCTGACCATTTCACAAATTGAAACAGACACGTTTGATGAAAGTGTCAATCTCAGATTGGACAATGCAACTTTCCAACTGCGTAATTTACCACATCCTCACATCAGCTTCTGTGAACAGCCACATTATCGTTCACAGAAACTTGATGCTAATATACGGCACAAGGCAAGCAGCTCTTAATGGAACCAGAATGTTTGTGTTGAAGGAAAGTGCTGATTTATGTGGGTATAAAGGAAAAGCTGAGTGAATTCCTCCAAACAAGCCCCCCCTCAGCCGTGCTAGTTCCAGGCTGATGCTTCAGAAGCGAGGGAATGGAGTGAAAGTGACAAGTAATGTTAAATGTGGAACTGGCGTGCAGGTATGTTTAATGTACCTGACAGAGAGCGAGGAATTTCCTTCTGAAACAAAGCCATAGTCACCTTTAAATAGCAAACACACTCAGACACACACACAGTGTGAAGGAGCCTTGACCTTAGATATATTCTTAAAATGAATTGAAAGAGATTAATATTTTTATTGACAGATATAACCTATTGTCAAGCCAACACATAGGTTGTAACAATGAGTGATTTAAGGCTTGTAACAAACTCTCTACATGTGTGTGTGTAAGAGGGTGCACAGGGAGTCAGTGGAGCAGGGTCATATCGTCCCTTGTGTGGCCTTGGCTCTATACGCTGACACTGCAGTGTCCAACATGGCCAGCTGAGTGTCTCCCACAAATGACCTCATTCATTCTCTGCCTCTCACACCATTACACCCCATGGCCTCATATCAGCAGCACATACATGCACTAACACCTGGTCAATACAGCGCCGGATGGGCTGCAGGCTCAATCACTGGCTCAGGCTGGAGGTGCAGAGCTGTTATAGATCTGTGGTGTCAGTAGAGTATATGGTAACCTTAAGTTACAGGAGATGCTTTCGGTTTCTTTAGGGTACTGCCTGTGTGTCGGTGTGTGTGTAAGGGTGAGATTGAGTGTGTCTGTATTCCTTAAGGACATGTTTGTATACTAGGCTGACACTCTTGATAGCTTTGTTTGTAAGTGAAACTGTGTTAGTATACAGTATAAGAGGGTCTCTTGTGTTTGCTTACACAAGAGCTTAGAGGTGTAGCACCTAGCATACATTTAAACAAGAGTTCAAAATGACACACATTCATTTAAACAACACTTGTTTGTGTTCTTTTAAATATACATGACCGGCTAAGCACGTTGTGACTTGTGTTCTTGTCATTCTATGGCTGCTGTGCAGAGTTCAGTTTAGTTTAGTTTAGTTCATTTTTATTATATAGCTTGTTTTACAAAACATGTTTCCAGAGCAGCAATAGCACTATACGTACTGTCCTTATTCTAAATATATGTTTATAATAAATGATGAATTAAGCATGAACATTGCTGTATTTGCTGTATGATTCTGTACAGTCTGTATTTTCCTGCTTAATTCTTTTCTAATAACACCTATAACAAGTATCTTAGAACCCCTTTCACATATCTACGTTACCAACTACTTGGGTCAGTCCCCGTATATACAAACAGCTCTGCATTTGCTTTATAATCTGTAGTATGTACACTCTCCCACTTTACCCTATCCTAATTATGCCTGTAATGAACCGCTGACTTCTCATGCCATTTGCTATACATAAACGGCACTGTATTTGCTTCACAGTTCTGTAGTATCTGTACTCCCCACGTTACCACATCCTAACTACATTTACATTTACGGTATTTAGCTGACGCTCTTATCCAGAGCGACTTACAAGGTTCATCATTTTCCAGGTAGGCCAGTGTAGTGTTAGGAGTCTTGCCCACAGACTCTTATTGGTGTAGCACAGCATAGTCACTGAGCCCAGGATTCGAACCCCAGTCTCCCACGTGTGGTGGTGGCTACTTGGTGGGTAGTGGTGTTATCCGCTGAGCTACACCAACCACTAGTCTCGTAATTAACTGTATAAAGCCCTCAGCTGGTTTAGTGCAACTGACTATTCAGGCCCAGTATGCACAAACAACACTGCACTTGTTTTATGCTTTTATAGTATTTGTACCATGTTACCGTGAGTATGCCCATAATGAGTCATTTAAAACCACTTAGTTGGCCCACTGCTACCAACTATCCACTGCCAGTTGTAATATATGCAAACCATGATGCATTTGTGTTTATATTGTTCAAACTTTTCAGTCATCACTAAATGAATAATGCCTAGATGATGCCACTTTTATTTTGCCAGTGTTTTAGATTTGATTGTTTAACTTATCCCTTTTGGATATTTATCACCTCTCTTTGTGCTCTCATGAATGTAGCGCATGTAGGCTTGAATGAGGACTAAGTAGGCTTCGCTCAAAGATAGGCACTGGAGAAGGAGGGGTGAGGGGGTCTGGGGAAAAGGGAAAGGCGGTGGGCTGTGATAACAAAGGCAGAAGCTACTAGACTAGCCAGAAAAAAAGCGGGGACTGTCTGTGTCTTCTGTCTTCTTAGAGCACTGCTATAATCAAATACATGTTAAGATTAAAACTCTTGATTAAAATCTTTTACAATAAAGACCTTTTTTTTTACCCCTTCCTCTGGTTCATTATTCTCGTACATGAATGGTGTTCATTACACAGACGGAGGGAAGAGTGAGAGAAAGAGAGGGAGGGAGAGGAACAGAGAGAAAGAGAACGAGAGAGAAAGCGATAGCCAGACACTGATGAAGAAGTCTGTAATCAATCTTAATGGCTCTTTACCGCTCCAAGGTTCATTATGAATATCAAGCAAACACAATGAGCTATCTTTCCTCCTTATATCGATCGCTATGCAAATTTACATACATTTGGAGCAGGCTGCTCTGTGCAATGAGCAGAACCGCATGGTATAATAACGCACTTTGTTAACCACAAAACATAATGGCACTTGTGAAAACACTTTCTACTCATTATTACCCCTACCCTCATGGCACTAAAGCAGCAGGCGCCCAGAAACACACACACACTCGCACACACACATGCATGCAGGCGGCTTTCTGTTTAGCATCATCTCTGTGAGGGGAAGTGCCACAGTGCTGTTGAGTGTGTGTCAGTTGGTGTGTCGCTGTCATGTTGGGTGGTGAGTAAACACACAGTGTGTGCAGTGTGGTGTGTAAATACGAGAAGGCAGGCCTGCGAAACAGCGCAAAAACAAATTCATACCTACCGGCTCTTTCAGCACTGCCGCAGCACCCTGAGCACCCCTCTTTCTCTCTCTTTTTCTGTGTCCTTACAGATAGCTATGGCCCACAGACGGCTGCATGTTTTGTTGTAATATTATCTAGCATCACTCTGAGCTTCTGTCATAGAGCGTTTGCTGGTTACAGGGCACTCACTGAACTCGCTGTTTAATTCACCGCCTGCATTGGGAGTGGTGAAAATGATCACCCACATATAAACCTCTCTCTGCTCTTGTGAGCATGTGAGAACTGTTCTCAGTTGTGCTCTCTGTGTGCATACAATCTCAGAGACCTTAAAACAGTGAATTCCTCAGTACTGTAGGACGTGAATGTTCACTATTTCCTCTGTTCTAACTCATTCAGCTAGGCTCATCAAGGTTTTGATAATTAGCTAAGGAGCTGAAGTGTGTCCAGGCTTGGCAAACTTTGGTAATTAGATGCTGAAGAAATTTAAGAAAACTTGGATTAAAACAAAACTACCCAATATGTGAACAATTTGTCAATTGTTTCTGTGACATCAGTCTTTGCAAATCCTGATATCATAGTGGGTTGTAACATGCAAATAAAATCACTAGTCAATCACATTGTTTTGAGGATCTTGACCAATCACAGTTCTAGTGTTCTGTGGGCATGAAGTTATTTAGTGCGCGTTTAATATATTGCATCGCAGTATGTTCCAGTATAAATACAATAGTAGTAGTATTTCGTTTTTGGACACCCTGTTGATCCTTTGTTCTGTATTTTATTGTCTGTCTGTAGGTCTGAGTATCCGTGGGGCGCAGGAAGAAGACCCTCCAGACCCTCAACTCATGCGTCTGGACAACATGTTGTTGGCAGAGGGGGTGGCCGGGCCAGAGAAAGGTGGAGGATCAGCAGCAGCAGCAGCGGCAGCAGCAGCCTCGGGCAGCCCCACCGATAACTCCATTGAACACTCAGACTACCGAGCCAAACTCTCCCAGATCAGACAGATCTACCACACTGAACTGGAGAAATATGAACAGGTCAGAGGAGACACCAGCAATCAGCCAGATGTGTTTCCCATCATAGATTTGTACATTATTGAACATTGCTATCACCTACTTCTATGGTGACTACTTGGTATTGACAGTGAAACTATGTGTATGGTATGTAGTTGTGAGAGTGAGGAAAGATGGGCATACATACAAGACCCCAGACTTTGATTATTAGGTAGCAGAGCAAATGGCAATGACAGTAATAACCGTATGTCAGAGCACAACTGATCTGGGTATGAACCAATATAAAAACAATGCCAGACAGTAGGGTATGAAATGTCATATATGCTATATGACTGTTGTAGTCATATAGCATAGCATAGTCATGTAGTCATGACCCTTCTTCTTTTCGATAATGTACATGTAAAAATATTTACTTGTGTTCTTTTATAATGTCAAAATCCAAACTGATAGGTGGTAAACAACAGTGATTTACATTTGTGTGAAGGCTAAACTTAACTGACCCCCTCACAGTAGACCTCTCCTTTATTATTATTAAGCTGACCCTTTTACTAACTGAAATAGAGAGCATCTCAGAGTGTTGGTATGAAGGGCTGCCTCCTCTGCTGGGGCCTTGTATTGATTCTTTTAATAGAGCTGACATTCATGTTGTATTCCCAGCTATTTTCTTTTTCAGTAGCATCTTAATGAGTACTTGATTGTTGATTGAATGCTTTTCAAAGACAGACTCAGGCCTTGTTGTAGGTGTCCTTTATAACTTGAGAACATTTAGATATAATTCTATAATTAGTCATGAGAAATTGCTCTTCCATTTTCTCAGTTAAAAAAACTTTTTTTTCTGAATTTTATTTTTTAAATATCAATGTCAAAAGACCTATCAAGAATATCCTGTGCCAGTCTTGTTGAAACAGCATTGAAATCTCCCAGTCCCTCAAAGCCATAATAAAATGCACAGAAAGTGATGGGTTTGCCTGCCTCTGGGCTGAACATGTCTAATTTACTCCTTGCAAAAGAAGGGAGTGCAGAGGGGTGCTCAACCTTTCCGCCCAGTGCAAATGCATCTTTCTTAAGGGTGTTTCCCTGCTTTTAATTATCTAAATGTAAATACTTAACGAATTTTACCAGTAATGAGCTAAAGTGTGCACTACCTAAATGAGTTATTCTAATTAATCATGTATGAACTACTGGTTTAACGAAAATTCTTTCACTGCTGGGCAAGTGCCAAATTGCAAATGAAGATGACTTCACCTATTAGGCTGCTCAAGTACTCAACTCTGCTACAAATGGCATTAGCTTTGTGTTTCTCTCTGTTCAAGAGCTGCTGCTTTGAACTCCATTCAAAAAACACTGATTGTGGCTTATAGGGGTTCAAATGAGTACAGCTGAGATGATAGGGTCCCAAAATTCAAAACTATATCAAGGTTTGTTATTGTCAGTATGCTTTCTGGAAGGGATTAAGCCGCTTGTGGGATAGTGAAGTTTTACTGTAATTTGAAATAGGGCATTAAGTATGGAATTGTCAGAACGTTTAAAAGATCGAATAAAACTGATTGATGCCAGATAACTAAATGTTTGCTAAATCAGAATAAATACTCTGGCAACATATTCACACATTTGCATGCTGAATGCCTTAATTTGAAAAAAAGTATAACCTAGCAAAACATGTGCAGAAAACCCCACAAAACAATTATATGATTCTCGTTTTCCCAGGCATGTAATGAGTTCACGACCCACGTGATGAACCTGTTGCGGGAGCAGTCACGCACACGGCCCATCTCACCAAAAGAGATAGAGCGCATGGTTGGCATCATCCACCGCAAGTTCAGCTCCATCCAGATGCAGCTCAAACAGAGCACCTGCGAAGCTGTCATGATCTTGAGGTCACGCTTCCTCGATGCCAGGTCTGTTTTCGTGATTGGTCTATTATAGGTGGTACAGTCTTTAAATAAATGTATCAGAAAGGGCTTTTGAAGCAATACCATAGCAGAATTACTTTTGCTTGCCTAAATACATTACGATTTCCAGCATTAAACTTATCCAGGATGACTTATCTAAGTCCCAGCAAAGTTTCCCAAACCTAAATCTGGTGGCTTACTGCCTGGCCTGCACATTTAAGTACTTTCCCTGCTTTAAGACAGTTACTTCAACTTCGTAGGGGTTTGTTGACCAGGATCAAGACTGAGGAACACCACCATGAAGAACTTCTTAAATGGATAGTTCTTTAATGCAGTGGTTGTAAGTGCAAGCATTTGCGTCTATAGTGAACTAAGACAAACATGTCAAAAAGCTTTCAGTTCACTTTTGCTCAATATGTAGTCTCCTCAGTCAATACGTGTAAAAAATATACCTTGATAAAAGAACAACACATGCTAGTCTTAAAAAAAGTCTTAGCAATACAAAATAATAAAGTCACGTATTACTTCTGTATAATAGCATATATCACAATGAGCATCCAAACATCCATGAACCATTCAGGAACCTTTAACTTAACTGGTGTATTTGAGTTCTCGTGTATTACAGTATTTCTGCTTCCTATGCCTCAAAACACAGTTGACAAAAAAATAAAGAAAAGTAACTTTTAAGGCATAGCTATTATTAAATTAATATTTTAAGTTCAAATGTCAGACCATTGATTTGACCTGTGTCACAAGTGTTCTTCTTGCCGCTGAAGCACAGCTTCTGATTTTCCTTACACCTGCTTGTTCTTACGTGTGACTTGCACAGTCATAGAAGTTCCACTCCATAATTCCTCCATTAGCAACAGAGGCGTGCTTCAGTAAGGAGAGGTTTCCTGCAGCCTGAAGGCCTTTCTATTCAACACCGCCATGCTAAGCACCTGAAAGCACTTCAGATTTCTGCAGTGAGGGAATGAAGTCATTTGTGTTTGGTGGGTAGGAGGTCATCAGCAGGTGGTCCAGATTACAGTAATCACAAACAGTTGGCGCAAGAGGTCTAGAGAGGTCTAAAAAGTGGGAGAGAGAGTGAGGGAAAGAGAGAGAGAAAATAAGTGCAGTAAAGGGTTGTGGGAATGCTCAAACAGAGCGGAAGCACTGTCATTGGGCCGCCGCTGGCACTTGTGTGAAAGGCATTAAACAAGGCGAATGAAGCCAGTGCCTGAGCAGTAATAGGCCTGCGGCATGGAGGAGACAAGGGTGGAGGAAGTGGGGGGTACACTGCAGTCTGAAGCAGGCCACAGTCAGCTAGATTGAGCACATCTCCTCTAGGCCAGGCCCTGGTACTTGAGGAACAGTGCTCAACTGGGCATGGTCTGATTTCGCTAATGTCCCAAGACACAGGCCCAGCTAAGCACGCACTGCTTAGAGAATAAGAACTTGTCTGCACTAAGCATTGCACATTACATGCTTGGACTGGAGCTTGTTCAGCAAAGCAACAGTGTGTCTGTACATATTTTCCAACAAGGCTTCCATCAAGTTCAAAAGCCCAGTTTTCTTTCTGATGTAGTCCAACTACCCTTATTATCCCTCTCATCTCCGAGCCTGCCCCAGCGCTGTTATCTCAAGTCAAACAGACATGTTTCTGCTGCACACTCTTAATTGCCTTCTTCTTATCCTCCTCCACTCAGACGGAAAAGACGGAACTTCAGCAAGCAGGCCACAGAGATCCTGAATGAGTACTTTTACTCCCACCTCAGCAACCCCTACCCCAGTGAAGAAGCCAAAGAGGAACTGGCCAAGAAGTGCAGCATCACGGTATCACAGGTGAGACTGGACATTTCATTTAGTTCCCAAACACCAGTTTGACCTAAACACACAGAACTTTTGTTTAATAAAACAACAAAGCTTCATTAGGTTCAATGCCTGAATTACTGCAAGATAGCACACTCTGAAAAATAAAGGCACCTATATGGGTTTTTTTGTAACTTTACCATAGAAGAGAGAGTATTAGTTTCATTACAAGCTCAGGCCAAGAACAATTTAGCAACCCTTATTTTTTTTAAGACTCTACATCTTAAAAAATATGCTTCCCAGACAAACCTTAGCAGCATGAATACTTTCTTTTAGCACCTGGTTAAGTGTCCCCTTGTATGGGGACTCTTACCTTAACTACAGCATCAGTCCTGGCAGTTATAGATTATACATGTCTCTTACTGTTAATTTTAGCCCACTTTTCCACTAACTTTGTGCTTCATGTCCAAGCAGAACACAACATTGACATTCCCACATTCCAGGATGACAACTGGAGGGTGTCTGTATGTGACTGGTCCAACAGACATGATGGAACACTGGGATACTTTGATTGACCAGCAAATTCATCAGACCTCAATTCCAATTCACAATTTGGATCAGCGGGTGAAATGCTGAAATAGGCACACAGACACTCACACTGAAAAGTGCACACAGCCTGTGAAAGAGTGGGCCAGAATGAGCAGAGCTGTCATAAGAGACTGGTGTGATCTGTACTCAACAGACTTGAAGCTGTTTATAAGGCAAGAGGACCTTGGCTGACATCCAGTGAACTAACTATCAATCAATAAGTAGAAGAGCCAAAGTGAACATTTAAAACATAGATATGAATTAAGACTTTTTCTTGGTTGGCATGTTTGAGAGTGTAAGACTGGATCCTGAACTAGAGTCCTCCTACACTCCTATCTTCTATTTCCCGTTTCCTCCTCTCATCCTCCCTCTCCTTCATGCACATTGTCCTCCATTCACTGAGCTTTGAGGGAAGACCAGAGCCTTCTCCAGCCTGTAGCCCTCTGCTTTTATGCCACTGTTTGTTGTAGTCCACCTTAGCCTCTACTTTTTAGGCATGTGAGTGAGCTTCTGCATGTGTGTGGCTGACCATGAAAAGTGAAGGTGCAAAAGTGGTGGGTGGATTAAAAAGCATATGGTACCATCAAAGTGATTTTCCCACTCTGTGTAAGCACTAAGTTAACAAACACCTGAAGGCAATAGTGTCCCTCTCACTCATTTCCCCACAGACAAAAAAATACTTTAGTTCATGAAGCCACACAAGGTGGTCTTTTTTAATGTCTAATGTAAACCTACAGGTCTCGGAATATACCTCTGGAATTCTCTGTGATATGTAAATGTCTCTTTTTTGCTGTGGGGAGGGGGTTGTTGAGGGCTGTTGAGAGTCAGATACTGTAAAAGCCGTTCTTTTTTGCCTTCAGGGGGTGGGAAGCACCATCACAGTGGCACAGGTATGTCATGATTTCTCCTGCTCCACTCTTGTTTTGGTCTTTTTCTTTTGCCTTATTTTCTCTCTTGCCTCTTTTTCCTTTTCTCAAACTCCTTTATGTGTGTTCACTGACCCTTCAGAATGCATACATCCCTCAACCAGATCACCCTACCTTCACTGACAGACAGCTCCAAACACTCTCTCGAGCTACACAAAGCCAATCAGTGCAGTGTTAAATATTTCATTTATGGATGGCTCATTAACACAAAACACTCAGCCCTTCATTTTGTCATAAACTTCCCATCCCATCAGATTAGGATCCCTACCTACAGACCTTGCAGCAAGTTCCAAGCTACTGTGGTCACATCTTACTTTATGTGCCATGTCCTTTACTTTGTTGCACATTTTTAAAAGGGCATACCTGTGTTTAACCCCATTAGAATGTATCTTAACAAACATCTATATAACATTTGCAACATGGTATATGCTTGATCATTCTGTGTCTTTAATAAGCTGGGGCATGGGATCTGTCACACTTTGTTTTTGGTCATAATGGCTTTTGTTACATGGGTTTATGTGCTGGAGGACTCTTGCCCTTTAAAGGCTTAAATGAACTGTGTTACCATAGAAACTAGGCAGCCAATGAAAGTACATTAGGAATTAAGGATGCTTTCACAAAAGTCACTTGAACCAATCTTGAAGAGCCCTTACTAGGGTACAGTAAAAGCATTTAGCATGTCTGAGCTGTCCATTATTTTGAAAAGATTTAATGCCGAAAACCGATGGCAAAGTGACTTTGATTTTGTTCGTACTAGATTTAACAGCCATAAAACTCAAGTCTGTGCAGCGTTGTCTGTTCTTATTGTGATGTGCACACTCATGTATTGGGCAAAAAACATAGCAGTTGTTCAGATTTCTTTTAAAGTTCACATGCTAGCAAAGATAACCTTTTAATACTTGCACCAGCTTATTTTACTGTGCATCTCTGAAGCGTGCTATTACGTTTCTAGGGTTGGTGTTAGGTTAGGGTTAGGGTTTCCTTTTTGATTTTTGCACTTTTTACAGTTTTGTGTGAGTAAGTCAAGGAACCCAAAGTAAAAAGCTTGTTTGGAACTGAGTACAGATTGTTAGTGATGTGAGTGTGACACTGGTTCCCGTTAGTGCACCAAGACATCCTCATTATCCACCCTCCTCTCTTACACGAGCACGACAGCTGCATGTGAGGCTTTTGTGACGTGTTGGATGGATATAATTGATCTTGTTTGTGGAGCATCGACTGTGATTGTCTGTGCACATTGGTCAACCAACGGACAGGAATGTGGAGGGAGCGTGAGCAGGATCACATATGCAAATGAAAAGGCCCAAAGTTGGGCACCATTAACATATTAGGTTGCTTTTTTTTCTATTATACTTCTTAGGTTCAAACGAGTGACATTATCAATTTTTCAGCTCATTATGCCTGTAGCTGAACCTGGCCTTGGGTTAATGTGTTAACTATTAATGCACGCTGCTTCATTATTGATAATATGTGCAGTTCTGCGGCCACTAAAACCACCTCTGACAGTATGGGTATGTGTTTGTTGCGGCTGAAGCAATGCATAAAACCAAAGAGGGCCATGATCGTTGCCACATTTTCTACCATGAATAACTTGATTAAATGTGTAAAGGGATGACAGTTTTCTGTAAGGTTAACTACTTAGCTAGCTTTGTAAGGGGATGGCATTACAGCTAGCTTAGTTCAGCACAATTGTGTGCAAATTAGCAGAGGAGGGTTATTCAAGCAACTATAAACCAGCTAAGCAAGACTTGTTTTGTCTTGTTTTGTGTCTGCGGGTGTATTAACAAAGCTAGAACTCCAAACATCTGCTCTCCTTAGGAGAGACGATATAAATCTACAGCTATTGAAACCTGGGAAAGATCATCTATTCCTTTTCAGTGACTCTAGCGGTGTATTGACCCAAGCATTGAGATGGAGAGGTGGTGAATTATTTACTAGAAGTCTCTCCTCTCCACTGGGCAAGGGAAAAACAAACCTGGTGTCGGGTTGTAGGCACACAGAAGTACTACATCACTGGAACATTCTCCTCATGCCAGTTCCTCAGTAGAGGTCAGGTGTACAGTAGTAATTCAGTCAAGTGGCTGACGTTGGATGCTGCACTGATCAGTTGATTGAAAGCATGCTACAGCAGTAGATAAAATGGGATGGGGTGTGTGGAGGGTTACTCTTAACAGCCTCACACAGCAGCTGTTTGTAGTGTGTACATTTCGCCTGGTTTGGGAGTTGTAAGGTTGTTTTGTATCCATAAATCTATACAATTTTCAACACAACTGCATAGAAATGATTTCCTTTATGTAAATCTCCTTGTCTGCATTTTTGGTACTTCCTTCTTTTTTATGTATAATTTTTGTAGGTCAGGGATTTGCATTAATTAATCTGTTTTTGTTTAATCTGTATTGCTAGTTTAGGAGATTCACATTTTAGACCATTAATATTGCACAGCAAGAAATTGTATGTCATAGAAGGATAACCATGTAACATAAGGCCTGTATATATTTACAGTAGCCTCTCAGACTAAAGCTTATAGCCTGAATGTGCATCTTTCCTCTGCTCTTAAAAGCTGCTCTCTAAGCAGGTTAGATAAAAAGGATGATGGCTAGTGGTTTCATTGCTTCCAATTAAACCTTGCTTGTTAGTTTAACCTCTAGGTAAACCCATCAAACAATTGATGTCATGGCAAAAGCCTGCCAACGGTGGTGGCATCGGCCGAGCGGTCATTAATTTTAATTGCCTAGATATTAAAGATTTAGAAGCACAGTGACATGGTGGGGTAGGACTGATCTCATGTCATGTAAATTCGCCGGCTTTGGTGTAGCATGGCTCCGGCTGCAGGAGATATTAAAATGGAAGCATGGAGGTGGAAATTAAATAAAGCTTCATTAAGAGGCTCGGGCTTTCTGGCTTACCCAGCCAGTGCCGGGATATGGCAGGAGAGATCGCCACGGCGACAGGCCACTGTAATTTATAGGGCTATTAAGAAACAACCCCTAATCTCTTTATTATTCCACAATTATTGCAGCGCAAGCATTCACACCCCCCCTCCTGTGACCTAGATCTTATTGTTTTCAGTACACTGTGTTTTTGTATCGCTCCAATAATTAATGTATGAGCTAGAATCAGTCGAGCTACTCTTAAGTGTAATGTTCTAAAATCTTGTTTAAATTTTACATGTGAGAAAGTGTTGTGAGTGCTTCATTTATCCCAGTTTACTATTACTATTGTTGTAATCAGTAACATTGCATTCAATACATACTGAGTATGTCATTATGCTGAGGTTTAGTCACAGACACTCTCATTGTCATAGTACTACATGAGCAGAAATGAGTGAAAACATCTTAAATATGAGCAGTATGCTGAAAATTCCACATTGCAAAATAATAATAATATTATATGGTTATTTAACCAAACTCTAGAAGCTATTTTGTCATATTAAAACATTTTGCATTGGCAGATAGTTGTGCATGTTGTAAGAATATATGCTCAAATGAAGCAAAGTAATCTGCCAGTGCAGTAAGATACTTCTATTTGGTAGACTTATTTTAAATATGTAAAAATGTCTCGAAACATAGTTCGAGTAACCCAGTAATAGTATGCATTCTCATAATGATAAGTATTAATAAATATATTGTCTAATATATAATACATTTTTGTTTATTGTGTATATGTTCAATATTTTTTCACTTGTTAAAATGTAATTTTTTGTCAGTTCCTAAAAACTAAATATAGGCTAAATCTGACACAACCGTCTTAGTGCTTTGCCAAAGGCAAAATGTGCCCTGTTCCTGAGAACATCTTTTACCTGGATTCCTACCAGCTTTGTCACAAATGTGAACCACTGCTCTGTCGACGTGATCCCAAGTGAGCACCGCCAAAGCTTGGTGTTTCTGCAAGACGAACAGCCCCTGGTGTGTTGGTTTTTGTCTAGAGACAAACACAGAGCATGTCACGCTCTCATCCATAATAGCACACAAGCCCCGTCTGATAATCGCTTAATTAGTCTACGTGCCCAGCGGATATTACTGCGGGAGGCTGGGGACGGTGGACTTGATGGACCTGAACGTGACATCTTGAAACAATCACACTGCTCAGTGCACTGTGCCTTGTCTGCCTTGACGTCTGACACCCCCCTTTCTTCTTCCCTCTATCCCCCCTTCCTTTTCTTTCCCTCTCTCCCTCAGGTATCCAACTGGTTTGGGAACAAGAGGATCCGTTACAAGAAGAACATTGGCAAGTTTCAGGAGGAAGCCAACCTCTATGCTGCCAAGACGGCTGTGAACGCTGCGCATGCAGTGGCCGCCGCTGTGCAGAACAGCCAGACCAACTCGCCCACCACACCTAACTCCGGTAAGCACCAGTAAACACCCACCCCAACCTCAAATCAGACCCTTACCCCACCCCAACCCTCCCTTCTCCTCTCAGAAGAGCCATGCTCTCTCCCACGCTCCATGCTGCCTGGGTGCCGTGACAGTGAGCGGTCCCAGCTCGGGGAAAAAGCCCCACTCTCCTGCCTCCCAGACCGTACATGCTGAACGAGATGAGCAAAGTCAAGCAGACAAGCAGAAACTGAAGCGTATGTGTGTATGTAAGTGTGCGTGTATGGATGGGTTCCAGCCGTGTGAACTGTTTTTGGTGAAAGAGAGAGAAAAAATTATGATCCTCTCCCGCTCTTCCCTTCCTTTCTGTCCTCTTATGCATAACAGTGTTACCCCCACTGTGAATTAATGGAAATCTCTTGCTTGGAGCATGCTACGCTCTGAAAAATAAAATAAAAAAATAAAGAGCATTAATAAATATTTTATTAGTAGCATGGTGTGGTGTGTAGTCTTGACATTCAAACAATAATAACAATAATATAAAAAAAATATTAAACAGTGACTATGTTATGGACATGGCTGAAGCCCTAAAGGCTTGTGGGTAAGAGATTTAAAGGGGTCCCCTTTTTCTTGCACCCAGGATTCCAGATGAAAGATGAAGAATTTCAGCTGGACTCTGCAGAGAACAAAAACACACTATTAACCAACATGTTTACTGGTACTGGCCTTTTCCATCAGCTTTTTCCTGTCCTTATTGTCATTGGCACATGATCCCTTTTAATATAGTCCATTAGAATAGTAGGTGATGTGAAACCCTGTGGAGCGTCATCTGATTTTCCTTTCTGTCATCCTTTTTTTCTTTATGTATGTGTGTGTATGTATGTATGTATGTATGTATGTATGTATGTATGTACGTATGTATTTATTTATTTATTAGATGGGTAGTACAGTAGATGGGCTACCTTCCCGATTCTTTTCTCTCTTTGCTTTTGCTACACTCTGGTTGCTTGCTTTCTCAGCATCTGTGTGTGGGTGATGTATGTGCGTACTTGTATGTAAGCTCATGTTTGTGTCAGTGCTTGTGTATGTGTGAATTCCTCTCTCTCTTCCTTGCTCTCTTTTGTTATTCAGCCACTTACATCTTTCCTTTCCAGGTTCGTCAGGTTCTTTTAACCTCCCAAACTCAGGGGACATGTTCATGAGCATGCAGAATCCAAATGGGGATTCTTACCAAGGGGCACAAGTCGGAGCCAATGTGCAGTCACAGGTAGGCTCCACGCACAGGGACTGGGGCTGTGTGCCAGAACAGAAAGCTGCTAAGCTAGCCAGTCATCCACAGTACAGTCTCAACAACACCAGCTTACAGATAATCGTGCTGAATTGTGTGCCCCCTCCCTAGTCCTCTTATTTTAGCGATGGAACATTAATTGTTGATGACTGATGTCTGGCTAAGGATGGATTATTTGAGCAATCCCAAATTGCCCTCCAACAAATTATCATTATCATAGCCCAGGGTGGCCAATAAAAGCAGATCCTCATTATTTGTAGACTGTTAGTAAATTGATCTCACCTCTGGAACAGACCCCCTTTTGCAGTTGATGTTGTGAATGCATTTGGCTCTGACTTGAGCTCTTGGGTTGGTATTAGATGTTTGTAACTGTACTTTCCTTCAAACCTCTGTATCCTTTACTATCTCTTTTCATTGTGCCTGTGTCCTTTCACAATGTTTAACCATTTTAAGATGATACATCTCATTTTCATGAGAAAATGGCTCTTGAAAGGGAGATTATGAAAAAGAGAAGATTTTCGGAACCATGATAGTTCTACCATGACAGAGGATTTTAAAACATCTACTCACCATTTCTGGCATATTACTGCAGTTGGCATACCTCGCTTTGTCACATGCCGCTGCTGTCTTCAGATCACATGTCTATGTAAATTTGTACATAATTTGTCTTTTTATTGTATCGCAATCAATATTCAAATATTCAAAGAAATATAATAATAAAAAAAACTGTTTCTATGCATGTAATCATAAAATGTTACTTTTCACATATCACATCTTGTATGTCGTTTACTTCATTCAACATACGTTCCATGTTGTGTCGCCAGTTAAGTAGAGAGAGAACAATGGAGCTTGCACAGTTGTAAACAAACAGGTGGACCCACCCACATTTGTCAGCTGACCCCACTCCAATTTAGTGGTTCAAACACCCACTTTTCTGTTGCGAAACATTCAAAAGTTCACTTCCAGTTCACTGGAGTACCTTAAAGTACCTGATTCAGACAATTTAGCCCAACAGTCCATGAAACAACTTGGAAGAACCTGGTCAAGTGGATTAGAGTTTGTTCCAGTACATGCTATATTGATCTGTAGACACTTACTCATGAATGTAATTTGTGGAGTATAGTGACCTGACACAATGGTCTTGAAGGAGTCACAGACAATTTTCTCATTAAATATGCTTAAAATCAACTTAATTATCAACAGGAATTGTATGTTATTGATCACCGTCTTGAGCTTGGCTTACAACTGTGAAGTGGTCCATTCATCCCTCCTCTGTTTAAGCATCATTGTCCAATGTGTTTTGTATAATTTGTACTGATGTTGTTGTTGATGTGTTCCTGAAACCCAGGGAGTTGACAGGTTTGACTTGCTGTTGTACCCTCTGCAGGTGGATACCCTGCGCCATGTTATCAGTCAGACGGCAGGATACAGTGATGCTCTTGGGAGGAACTCCATGTACAGTCCACATGGCTTGAATGTAAGTGGGCCATTTATTTCGATTTTCAGGTTTTATTTTAGTTTTGGTTCATTTTCACTACTTTTCATGACTATATATGCTACTAATCACCTCTGTTAGCATTGTCACCTGCATAGCTCTTTTGTGGCATCTTCTACATACACCTTACATGCACTGTATATTCGGAATTATACCATCTCTCGGACATTAGTGAATTTAGCGTCTTAAAGGACACACACTGGTGAAATAGGCACACATCTCAAATCATCCTCATAGAACTGTAATGGCAAAAAAATAGTATGCTCCAGAGTAGCCACACATGAGGTTGACTTGCTCAATGCCAGTGGTCATCTGAAGGGGTAAAAAACCCTCCAGCCGCACAGTCTCAAAAATATATTAAATAATACAAAAGAATATTAAACAGTTAACAAAGTGCTACCAAACAAAGGTACATCTTTTGTTAGGGAGCAAAATTGTACCATATTCCAATGCATGTATACTTCTTATTCTGACTCCAGGCTTTTTATTGTATTGTTTTATTTGAAAACATTACACTATGAAAGAGTACAAAGACCCTGGGGGTAAAAAAAATCAGGGTACACAGTTAAATCTCAGGACCATTCTTGTGCCTGCATTCTCTGAAGTGCATCAATATTGGTAGAAGAATTTGTAATCCAGAATTAATCACCCAGCCTCAGCACACGAGTGCTCTTCTCCTGACAGCAGTGTTCCAACTTCTACTGCTAAGCCTTCCCAAACAAGTCGGAGTTGTTATAAGCGAAGTGGGATAAAATCCTCATTACCCTTAATTTCATAAAACACTGGATGAACAGGTGTCACTCAAGTTTTGTACATGTATTGTGTAATTCATAATTAAGAATGGGATTTTGAGTGGGAATTAAACCACGAGCACCTGAAAAGATCCAGATAAAGTGAACGCAGTATTCATTTACTGAATACTAGTAGTATTAGTATTTATTAGTATTTATTCAACATACTTCGTTGGAAAGCTCCTGTGAAGACACCAACACCTGTGTGTGATCTTGTCTATTAAAAAATGATCATTTAACATAAAAGCAAGAACAGGCCAGTGTATCCTTCAGTCTTTAAATTGACACTTGATTATCTGTCACAAGACATTAAAAACCCTACAATTTTATTACTTTTGTAGAGTGAAAACAAAACATCATTCATCATAACAGGACTAGTCTTGAGGTAGAGTGAATGCACAGTGAGATCCAGACAGATATTAAACATGTTTGCTGCTTGTGTAAACATTTCATATTATGGTAACCTATAGCGTGGTGAGATGAAAAAGGCTTTTAGTGCCCTATCTCTGCCACTGTTTGGCTGTTTTGAAATGCTTCAAAGAATTTGCAATATTCTTATCAACGTGATGAAAAATGAAAGCATGATCGCCTGCAGTCGTCTGTAGACATGAATTTTATCTTTCTTGATGAGGTTTGCCGTGGTGCTTTTCCCCCCATATACTCTATAATCTGAAACCACAAGGGTAAAAAGATTTTTTGATGTTATTTGATGACTGCAAGAAAGAGAGAGAGAGAGAGAGAGAGAGAGAGGGAGAGAGAGAAAAAAGCCTTTTTAATAAAGCCAATATACTTGTATTCTTACATCCTCAATTAAATAGGAAATAATTAGAAATAAATGAAGGTATAATGTAATAACTACTAAAGAAACCATACCTTGCAGGTAAAGGCATAACTAAATGATTTGATGATATTATAGTCTGGAGTGTCAGTCAACCTCGATTAGCATTAAAAATGTGAAGACATGTACATTCAACATCTTTATGGGGCAACATGGATTTTGATGGATGGATAATTAACTGTAAGGTAATTAAGAAAGCAGTGTCATTTAATATGTGTGCTTTTTGGTGAATATTACACTGCATTTGCATGAATTAAGGTATGAAATCCAGATTATCATCTGTGTCAGGAGTCAAAGCGTATGCGTGAGTTTTCGCAACATTGTGATGAAAGCATGGCAGTGTATCCGTGGCAAATGTTCGCGCAACGCCATGTCGTCTTTGGTTTTGTTGTGGCCTCTGTGGCCTGCAGCGCTGCAGATGAAGTGTCAGGCTCTTGCAGGCTCAAACTGCACTTTCACACACTCTCTCTCTCCAGCTTTCACACTCTGGTCCACTGCTTGGGTCAGACCTCACTACATCACCACCACCACAAGAGTGTGTGTGCAAGTGTGCATGTGTGAGTTTGTTGCTGTGCGTGTATTCACTCCTGCTCCACCCAAAATCAGAACAACTGGAGTGTCTGACTGCTCTCTGCCCTGACTGAGGAAGAGAGAGAGAGAGAGACAGAGAGAGACAGCGTAGTTGAATGCAGATGATGCATGTCACCAGGGCTGAGCAGACTTCCTCATAACGCTCTTATTTCAGCCTCAGCCCAGACACTGTGGCTGGAAGAAGCCAGATCAATCTGTTTATTGACCTATTCCAGGAACTCTAAATCAGCAAAATTCTAATTCCTCCACCGAGCATTCTTTCCCCAAACTCACACCACACACATTAAATGAATCGCCACTGTCCAAAGAAAAACTGTCCAAAACTGTATCTTTACAGGAAAGAGAAAAACATTTTCTTTACTTTTTAAAATGTCAAATGTAAAGAAATTTTTATATATAGATAAATACCTATTAATATATTTCTATGTACATGTATAGATGCATGAAATACATCTATTGTTGAAATACATCTACTGTCATTTTCAAATTCTATTTTAAAATAAAAAATACCGGTAAACATAGAAATACAAGGCTTGCTTTAGATGACAAGAATAGAATTAAAAAAAATCTATCTAATCTTGAAGCTCTCTGGACCCGCCCAAAAAAATTTTTCCCACTTTAACTGTGTGAGAAATGTATGTATGACCAATAGACATGTGGCTGCATCTTTTTGTCCTAATAGTACTGATATTACTAGTCACCTAAAGAGTTTTTGGTGATGAACTCACTACTGCAGTAGCTAATTTGCTGCATGATGTAAATTTTTGTGCTAACCTTTTGTTGTGGCGACTGTAAGAGACAATAGATAGGGAAGGGGTAGAGACATGGCAGGAGGAACAGAGAGGAGAAGAGAATCTATCCAGCAAAGGCTAGTCTCTGCCGGGAGCCACATGCCTCAATCAGAGGCACTCAGGCACGCTGGGTGGAGGAAAGGCCTCCACAGTCACTTTCACTCAGTGTCCCCCCACCCTCACCCCACCCCATCCGGCCTGGCCTTCCCTCCTCCTGACTCACATCAAAATATGGAGCGACAAGCTGTCGGCCCACCACCGAAATCTGATTAGACATTGATTTCAGAGATCGCTCACATTGCCCGCGACGTTAAGGCGAATTTGTTTACCAAGAGAAGGGAGGCAGCTGAGAGAGAGAGGGCGGGTGGAGGGCTGGGGGGATGGGGGGCTGATAGTAGTGTAAGTGCAACAAGATGGCCATCGGCATTACTGAACACACACTCTTCCCAATTTTTTTATGTACTACAATGCATATGAACAGGCACACAGTGTGTGCTCAAGCCAGACAGTGTTCTACATGAACAGGGCAGGAGACAACACACACTTACCCGCGTAAGCACATATTTATACCAAACCAGACCTCCATTAGTTTGTGGATTTTTTGTAATCTAGTTCAGTTTTTCGTAAGAGTAGGACAGACCTTAAATAAATTCTGGTGTATCCTTTTAAAAACAGTGGTCTTTCCATAGGTTAGTACCAAGTACAATAACCTTCACTGGCATGTACATATTTGAACATTTCAGATATGGCTGCTGCTTTAACTGCCAGAGCCTGCAGAGTATTTTATATTGTTGTGTTGTATTGTATATGAGTTTTTTACAGTGCTAGCTGCTCTCTACAATGTATTAAAGTTTCATAACAAATATTTATTTATTTTGCAATATAGTTTGTTTTTATTCTTTCATTCCCATGTCTGCGTAAACACTCTATGTAAAAATTTGAAAATGTACTTGGCTCCATCTTGACACTGATAGTAATGCATCTCAAATTGTATTTTCTGCTGCAGACTAACGGAGGATGGCAAGATGCTACGACCCCGTCCTCCGTGATCTCCCCTACAGAAGGTCCTGGTAGTGTGCACTCTGATACCTCAAACTGATTTCTTCTTCAGTAATAGATCTCCTCCCCAGACCGTGGACAACCAATCAAAAAACCACATGGACTGACCAATCAGAGACGCAAAAGCAAACTCACTACCAATAGACTGTCTGCATCCTTTTTGAACCAATACACATTTGTGTTTTCATTTTTCAGAACATTCAGAATCTCTTAGTAGTTCTATTCCATACGCACTGCAGTCCAAAGCAGTATCAACTCTAAGAATTTTTTATTTTGCACATATTCATTAACTGATTTTGCTTCTTCTGGTATATAAATTAAACAATCTCATATTTTGTGTGGATTACATGATCTCTTTACCACTCGAGTTTTTCAATGAACATTCATTTGAATAGATATGTTTCATAACCCATTCTTAGTCTACTGTACGCAAAGGTATTACACAAGACTACAAAGACTGACTAAAGTAAATGCTCAAACCCATTCATTTTACAGGGCTAATATGCTAAAGAAGGCAGCTTTGGGAGTTTTAGAAATGCATTTCTTTACCTGACCTTTATCTGACCTTTTCTCAAGTCCCTTGAGTGGTTCTAATGTAAGTGATCTAACTGAGATCGACTTTGTGAAATTCTGCAAATATGCGTTACATTTTTTGTTTTTTGTTAGAACTTTTTCATTGTTCATTACATCACCAAATATGAATTGAGTCTCATATGATGTGAGATGTAATTTTTTATATAATCGAGAATATGAGTCTTACAGTAACACCAATATGTTTCAGCACTCTCTTTGGCATGTCGGGACTTCATTCACAGATGGGAAAAACAAAAAGACGGTCTTGTATATAATATAGCTTAAGAGTATTTATACATCTCACAAATCAATACACAGCTTTATTACCTCATTCAGACTCATAGAAAAAACAATAGATTTCCAACATTTCTCTAGCTTAGAGTGCTCTCACTGACTACCTCTCAACAATATCACCGCCATCCTTTTAACTTTTGTTATTTTTTCATTTATATGTAGTTTCATTTGGTTGCATCTTGTAATAAACGTTTTTTTTCTCTCTCTTTCTCTTCATGTAATCTAATGTATATTTTAATCTTCTAAGAAAATCAGTTGCTTTCTCGCAACTTTTAAAAAGAAAAAAAAGAAAACAATAAGAAAAAATGACCATAATATGAATAACATGGAGAACGAATGGGTTTTGTGGTGAATTTTTGAGGAAGGAGTTGGGGTGGTGGGGAATGTGGGACATGGGACTAAAATTAACACCAAACAGTTAAACTGTTGTACATAGCGAAGAACATTTTGAATGTTGCTCATCTTGTTACTAATTCACTTAAAAAAAGGGAAAAAATCATGATGAAAAAAATCTGTAATGCATAGAGGTTTCAGTATTCAGAACTGTACATTTCGGGCTCTGTGTGACAGAGCTCCAGCTTTCTTTCTCTTTTGTTTTGTATTGTAAGTGATTCTGAAACTGATTACAAAAAGAAGTCATGAAAATTTATTTGTGGCAGTGATTCTAATGTATTAAAGATGTTTCGTGTTTCTTTCTAACCAGACTACACCCTGGACTGAAAAGTCTTCCTTGTGGTAGTTATGTGTAATTTCAAACATGAATAAACTTTTTTCCTTTCATGATGGAAGATTCTGATACCATGACTTTTGCTTTGCAAGCAGACAAACTACTGTATTATTTTCATTAGCAGTACTGCAGCACACATCGTGAACTTGTTGTTGTTGTATTTATGGGAATATTTGGTAACTGGCTATTGTGGAAACACCTAGTTTTTTCTTTCTTGGTCCTACATCATTGTTTCCTTCTTTTAAAAATATAAACGGTGTATAACATTATAGATGGCTTAAAAAGACACAGTTCATTTTTAAAATAATAAATAACACTAATTGGAATGTAACATTTCAAAACTAAAGTTTAAGGATGAAATCAATTACTATAGGCCCATTTAAGGATTTAATTAATTTCTAACTTATTTTTTTAATTTATTAAATTGAATTTGCAGAGATTGATAAAGGACAGAAAGAACTATATTTAGGTAAAACTTTGGGTCTTGTGACTAAACCCTACTCCATTAAAGGTGGAAGACATGGAGCCAAAATGGCACAGAAAAGTGATGAATGCACATATTTTGTTTGTTTATTTATTTATTTACTCATTGTGTTGTGGTGGTGTGTCAACTTTCTGCAAGAAACAAAAGATCACCTATTTTGTTACTTTCTGCACCTGCTTTATTACTGTATAGTTCTATAATGCTTGCTACACCTTATTACTGTTAAATGTATACACAAGGTATATTAACACCTAATGGTATTTTTTTAATACAACGCTATTTGCATTTATCAACACACTTACACACATAGTCCCTTTATTTTATCAGAGCTTGATCCAGAAAATGGAGTGTGATTGGTGAGTTCGGGACATGTGGTTTAGCATCTGTGTTGATTATATTTTCTAATATCATCATGCTAATTCTACTAATGTTTCTGCACTACGTTTTGTTTTGTTTCCGGGATATTGTGTTCTTTAGGGTAGGACAATGAGCTTTGATATGTATGGAATGAACATTGATATATACATGCACCATGTTGCAGTACGAACTCAGGGGTTTGTTGCATCAATTCTCATTGACGAAGGTCACTATTCCAAATGCATGTAGTAATAGTGCTCCTAACGCACAGCCATCTTTTAGGCATGTAGAGAATGAAGTTCATTCACTTTTCTATAGGGGGCCCAGAAGTCAGAGGGCCCGACGCAAATTCATGTAGCCTTAAATTTACATTTAAGGCATTTAGCAGAAGCTCTTATCCTGAGTTACTTACAGCTGTGCTTAGCGTTTCATCTGAGTTCATTTCCTAGCTAGTACAAGGGCCAGTGCTGATACCAACAAAAAAGTATACACAGAGTTAAACACAGCGAAAGTGTACTATCCAAAAAGTGCACTAGTAATCGCAACCCAGTGCTTATAAAGAGAGAGAAGAAAGGGTTATTTCAGCATAAGTGCCAAAGCATTACGATATATACATCTATTAGTGATTATTCACTCAAGTGCTTTACAAAAAGATGGGTCTTCAGTCTGTGTTTGACATTATTCAAACCAACAGTGATTTCAGCCTGCACATGAGTGGCATGTCATGTCCACCTTCATTGGCTATCCAGTCGTATAATTTGAGGTGTCTGCTTTGGTTGATTTGAATAACAATACATGCATTTGGGGAAACTTTATCCTCTACATGTCCAAATGATGTCCAAATGGTATGCTTTGGCACTTATACTGAAATTAACCTTTCTTCTTTCTAGGTATGAGCACTGTCTTCTTACTCATCTGTCCTCAAATGAAGATACTACTACTCCAAGAGTATTCGGACAGTGACACAAATTTTATAATTTGGTTCAGTACACCGCCAAAGTGGATTTTAAATGGAATGTGTCAAGATGTGATTGGAGTGCAGAATTTCAGCTTTCATTTAAATGCCATTTTTACAGTACTTACTCACAGGCACAGTCAAGTAACTGGACACTTAAGCATTTTAATGTCAGAGTGTTGCCAGTTCCCTCATTATTTCATGACAAATGATGAAAATAAAAATTCTGGAAATGTTTCCAAGTGTTAAATATGCGTTTAGTAGCTTTTCAGGTAAACAATGTGCAATCTAAAGGGGTCTAAAAAAACTTGTAGAGAGATATCAGAAACTTTTGGATACCATTGGTACATTCATAAAAAGAAGAAAGGAACTGGTAGGCTCTGGAAGAGCGTATCATAACTACAGTTGTGAGTTTCACTTACTGAAGACAAAACAGAAGACAGCACGACCTATAAACATGCACCAGTAAAGCACACTAAGGGAGAAAACTCGGCATTTGGAGATGTCCATGGATTCCAGACATCATGCAGTCAATGTCTGCAAATAACGTCCATCTAACAATAAAGATTAACCAAGTATTTATAATTGCCTTTAATCATTTTTGAGTCTTTGTTAATGTAGGGGCTATGGCACTTCACAGTTTTAAACAGATTGGTGGTGTGCATAGCTAAAGGTACAAAAATTGTGCCACTGTCCAAATTTCCATGGGCTATACAGCTTGCCTGCTTTGAATGAGTTCAGAGGACAAACAACTAAAGTTCTCAAAATACATCTGTGCTTTATTTCCAGTAGACCTCCTTATATTAAATGTATGAATCAGTAAGCAAACAGTCTTTCCATTACTCGCCAATGACCTGGCTGACTTGTTGTAAAATAGTGTAAGAAATGTGCAAGCCAAGCAGGAGCATTCAGACTAAGCAGCAGACACATAGATCCAGCCAGCACCTGCTGGAGCCAGGCAGATGCAGATGATCACACCTGGGCTTTGCTGGCCCCATTCAGACAAAGAGTATACTAACCTGGAAAGTCTTTCCAATATAGCAGTTACAGAAGAGAGTAAGGCAAAACGTAATATGTTAGTCACCTCCCAGCATCTGACAAACCTGTCTGAAGATTGATCCTTGTTTCATCATTAGTTTAACATTACCGAGTTGTCTGTATATGTAACAGCATGTACTTATATTATTGTGATTCTTTTTCTAGAGCCAGTAATGTAGCACTGTTTTGAAGCATATATCAACAGAGAGCTGATCAGGGTAAAGTACAACTACCAAAAGTTGTATCATGGTGGAACCAACTGCACAAAGTAAACAAAGGGAGTGGTCCCATATCCCCCGCAACTTGCTTATGGGGTAAGTTGTAACACATCAAATATTTTTCCATGACAATTTTCCATCCTTAATAAGAACTTAACGTGTAGTTTAAAATCATTTGGAAAAGAAAACCTCCTCCATCTTCTATTTCTACAGCCCAGTCTCAGTTGGGACTCACACCCCTGCAATAAGGAAATAGGGGGAAAAGGGACAAATATATGCGATGTGCTGCATGTAGTATACTCTCTTTTTAATGAACTAATTTCTTCTGTACATTACCTAAATTCACACTGCAAGCGTTTTGCAGCTCAGGGATAATCTGAATGAATTAACAAATGCACATTCCGAAATATTTCCCTTCCCCAATGTTTCAGGTAAATGGACGATGCTGAGTCTGCACTGTTGCAGTCCCCACCAAAGGCCACAGTAGGGGTTTGTAAAGAGCGCTAGTGAGCACCCTTCAAACTGAGAAATGGAACACGCTACAGTCTCTCACACATACACAATTTTACGAGCACGAGTGCACCATTTGTACTCGTCTTGCCTTCCATTTCTTGTGACAAAGCCTTCAAGAAGAAGCCGCCCATATCCCCAGCTCAAGATCTCTCTTCCCCCTAAATACAGTCTTATAGTGTAAATATGTGTTGGAGATATGGTCTTACCTTGCTAAACAAAGTGTGTGCTTTCTTCTGTAGCTGTATCGGACATGTTAAAGTTAGCCTAAAATACGAAACTAACCTAATCTTAGTCCATGTCCCTGTTCATCCAGTGCCTTACATCGTGGTACAAATACAAAATGCATCATGATTTCACAATTATTTAATCTTCAACACAAAATATAATTAATTAAAAAGAAAAGGGGTTAGGTCATACCGCTTGGTTTTAAGAGACACTTGATTGCAGTTCTCGAATACCAAACATAGAAATTATTAAAGTAAAAATTTAACAAACGCAGCTACACAATCATTACATCACAATATAAAAAAGTCAACAAAATTATAAATCCTGTGGAATCTTTCCCTTATACTCTGTCTTTATTCTTCACTCTGCAATGAGATGGAGGAGTGGCAGTGGGAGGAAGGCAATAAGCAGTTTGACCTTCAGTCCTTTTGCAGGTAAACCTATTTAGCACCACCTCAATCAAGTGCTCCCAGTGGTCAATACCTGTTGTAATTAGGGGCGGCAGAAGTAATATGCAGACCTTGAATAATGAAAGCCAATTTCAACAATTCCCCCTTTGATCTGACTGGAATGATTTACCTGCCAATGAGCTCCTTCAATAGGCTCATTTGTTTTAATGGCATTTTCATGCTAAATGTATTAATGCAATAGGATTGTCTTGTTGGGAATGTTGACAGCATTGTAAATCCATTATGTGTGCTTGTGCTCACAAAGAGGAAGAAAACACTTTCTATAAGAATTTAAGAGCTCTGGACCATAGCAGAACATTAGCAAGAAGGTGATATAGAATGGCACAAAATAGCACAGCTCGTCATACACACACACAATCCCACTTTTTATTGCACAGTCAGACCCAGTGCAGACTTTTAAGGCATATTTGAATATCTCTTTAATTTAGCATACACAATTCTATATCTCCATTGGATTTATCTTTCTAATTTGACAATAACCATAGTTTCGTCTATTACCAAGCTTTATCCCCTGTTTATAAAGCACTTTGAGCCACTGATAGTGAAGTGAACTTTATTACTAAAGATGATATTTTTATTCATTTATGATTACTTTATGTATATCTGTAGTGTCCAACCTTAAAGAGGTTAGCAGTAACATGCAACTTGAAGTAACATAAACAGCTTAAGACCCTGGATAACGTCATGGTTTTCTCTGTGCTCTGTTAATTGCCATATACTGCTATTTAAGGTTGATAGTATAGATTTAACTAGCCAGCATTGCTATATGTTGACTGAGGAGAGGCATATCTCTTTCAAACTTAGAGAAGTGGTTTTCTATTACTACTAATGTCATTGGCTGAGCTTGGAAACACAATTGCAACTTTCCAAGGTTGCAGGAGGTTGTAGGAAGGAAGTCAAAAGTCCCTACTAAGGCTTTTTCTTTTATTTTTCCTAAACAGAGGTGGGAAATGAAGCATTAACGGACAAATGCCAATGTTACTTACATAATTGTATGTATTTCAAAAATACCTTACCACAGTGCAAGTTGTTTTTAGTATATGTTGTTTGGATGAATTTCTCATTGCTAACTTAACTTCCATTGTAACTGTCCTGACTGTTGTTAATTCATTATCTTACAAATTGAATTCAAAATATAACAGAAAGACTTTCTCCACTGGGCTTGTTCTCAGCGCTGCATCTGCTTAAGCCATTGTACACTCTGAAATGTCCACCCAGTCCTGAACAAGCACAGAGTGGTTCTAGATTTTCACTCCATTTGAAATATTGATTAAGGCCGACGTTTTTAGAATAGTAGGCCTTGGTAATGATCATCATTTCACGCATTTTTGTGATTCGGTTTTTTATATTTGCGACCACATACAATACAAACAAAAATGATTAACCGAGTGAATGAATAAATAAATGAACGAAAGAATGAAATATTAGTCATCAACTTCTTAAACTTCAAAGTGCATGTCCTTCATTTGACTTTTTGACATTATAAGAGGGTCCCCACCATCTATAGGTATAGGAGCAATCCACTTTCTCTGGCTTTTGCTCTTCTCTGAAACCTCAGCTGCAAAGGTGAGGACTTAATTGAACCTGGTTTGGAGGTGACTGTGAAAGCCGGGCATGCTCGCAGCAATTAACTGAAATGTCAGGCGCTTCTAATTCAAGTTATTCTGTCTCTCTGTGGTGGAAAGGGCTGCCTCCATGGGTCATTGGCTACCAATTTAAAATGGAAATTGACATCCATTTATTCCAATTTTCACTGTAGACTTCTCTAAAATTAACCATGCCTTTTAACCTGACCACAGAGCAGAAGAGAGAACTAGTGCTGCATTCACTTTTTATTTATTAGTTTTCTCAAAGTTTTCTGTTTGCTTTGTTCCATGCTTTGTTGAGAATTCCTTCTATTTTAAGGAAACTCATAACAGTAACAAACAACACAGTTGTCACTGGACAGTGTAATGGCCAAATATTTTTCAATTTGGAAGTTTTTGCTCTTTTAATATGAATGCATGGAGTAGCATATACAACTGCAAGCATATTTCCTCCACAATTGGCTAAATATGTTTAAATCAGTGGAGTTGAGGGCTATTAGAACGCTCTCTAAGGTTCATTAAAGACAACATTTCTTTTGAAAATTTACCATTAAAAGGCATGCATCATTAAATATGGAAATTCCAAATCTTATTAGCAATCTGTTAGATCTGAACTGACACCGATACAATCACAGGAAGATATCATTTATTAAGGTAGGAGCTCATATTTGGTTAAATATGAAATGTAATTTTCCCCTCTTTTTGATTAATTGCTGCTGATGCATTGTTCAAAGACCCATGTTATATTTCAATGAAAGGACATTGTTTATGCATTAAAAATTTAAACCATTCTCATTGCCCAAATGAAATGGTTATGATTTAAAACTATAAATTAATAAACGCATTTGAAAGTGCAAAGAGAAAAGGCAAACTTCCTATTTTTCATTACATGCTTTTAATATTTCATTCACTTCACTCACAGAGCTATTACTGCTTATCTGCTCTCTCTCTCTCTCTCTCTCTCTCTCTCTCTCTCTCTCTCTCTCTCTCTCTCTGTGTGTGTATGGATACTGTGTGCCTCTTTCCATTTCATTGTCTCTGTTTCATGTCTTCTTCATACACAGTAGAGAAAGATCTAGGAAAAGGATCTTAATAGAGTATTAATCATACTCTTTTTCTCCAATTCTGACCTCTAAATTTATTTAATGGTGGTGATAGGAACCAGGTGTCACAATGTCTACCACATAAATATAGCCATATAATTTGCTTATCACAATACAGCCAGTGACACTGCACACAGATTCTACACACCATATTATACACAGCGTGGCCAAAAAAAGTCACACACACTATCTTTGATTACATATGCATTCATGAATTAATATGTTTCGACAGCCTTATGCTACGACAACAGATTTTTGCTGTGATCTTGTTTTGACCACGGGAGAGTTGTACCACACTGTAAAGTCTTTGTAAAAGCCAGTCTTCAAATATTGTTCAGACCTAACCAACTGAAGCACCACATCATGACACTGCATACAGAGGCTTTTACAGTGAGCACTATGCATGATGGCTGCATCCCATCATGTGCTTTAGTGCTTACTCTGACATGCCCATTGAGCAAGAATAGGGTCAACCGAGACTTATCAGACCACATGACTTTTTCATTTCATTCTTCTAAAAATGTAAACCTTTTTATAAAGTAGTCTCATTAACAAGTCAATGTCATGACCCACAGCTGTTTAGCCCTGATTCTGTTAGTTTCATTGTTAAACATAAGTATGAGCTATACTGTAGATTCTTTTGACCAAATTCTAGTAGTTGTTTGATTGATCCAATAATTTGGCCCTACTGAAACACATCAAAGAGATATCTCATTCAACATGGCATCAAGTACTTATTAAAGAATTGTTGCAAGCTGATTCATATTCATTCCTGAAGTAATTATGCAGTAATTAAGTAAAGGCTTATTTAAATTGAAAGAGTGATTTCTGGCTAGGCAGTGTAAGTACATTTTCTATACACACAATTATTATTTTTATTTATAGTTTTATTTATAATTATTTATTATGATGTTCTTTTTTGGCAAAGAAGACCAGAATATCCATCTCTTCTAGTTTGACACTCCCTTAATGGAAGTTTAGTTGAATCGTAATCTAGTTTGTCTACAGACTATTTGCAAGTTCTGTGTTACAAACATAAATATCCCTGCTTAAAACTTAAGACCACATTTTTGATAATAAAGGCTATCATCATAGCCCTTGCAATCTAAGAATTGCATTGTGTTAAACTGCAATGTTGATATAAAACAATAAATTGTTCCTCCCTACATCCAGAAATGTATCTCTGCTCCTGTTTTAGGCCAAACCCCTCCCTCACATAACATATTTGTAATCACTTCATGAAACATTTTTCACTGAGGTTTAGAGAACTGGTTCCTAGCTCCTTTGCTTTGAACAATTCTAACTCTAGATCGTCTAGAAACAAAGTGGCTTTGTTTGCGATCTTAGCAAGTAATTACTCAGAAATTCACTATACTATTCATGAGACTTTACAAAGACAAACATATATCATTTTCCATTTATAATAATACTATTATACATAATATTCTATAATAATTTATATTATAAATGATATTATATAATAATTAACAAAGCCAATAGTCTTAACACAGAGGATACAATAATAATATACAAGGCTTACATATTTATGTAAAGACATTCTTCAGTCCACTCCCAAGAAGACTGAAGCAGTAGGATAAGATGGCGCATAAAGAAGATATGTGTTGATTGGTACTTGTTAAAGTATGATGTATGACTCTCTGGGAGAGTACAGCTATCTGGAAGTTATTACACTGTGCTCTCTCCTATTCCTGCACCAAAGAGAACCCCACATTAGATTTTAAAGGAGAATGTCCAGTCCTTTAATATCTGAATATAAATGGAGTGGTTATTTTAGAATGAGTATATGATTTATTACACATACTTTGTCAAATTAAGTATACTCGGAGGTCGGAAGCTGGACTGAGATTCTGAAGTTTAGCACCGCAGCTCAATTCACACTTTTGTTCACCATTGTAGCGTGTCACTGAGTGATTAATGTGGGTAAGGAGGTCCAGGATGGTGGATATGTAAGATGACTTATGCTCCTTGAGTCACTGCCAATGAGTAATTGTCTACATGTCAAATATGGTCAGTGGCTTTAAAGCAGAGTCTTTAAGGCTTTACTCCTAAAATTGAATACACTCACAAGTGTTAAAATGAATCTTTTAATGGATGGTACTTTAGAGGTCCACATTTGAGAGTATTTAAGAGTATACATGCTGATTTTCTTTTTGTAGTTTTGTCTTACTGATTAGCATTACTGACCCTGAAAAAAGGTATTTTAAGAAGATAATGAAACGTCCTGTTTTATGTACCAAACATGGTACCTAACAGGCACTTGCAGCAGCAGATAAAAAATACATACCATACATAAGAGCTTACCAAGATTAGCTTAGTAGCTAAAGCTGAGCTCTGATAAACGTTTAAATCCTCTACCAATTATTCAAGTGTCAAGCTTCCGGGTTTCTCCTCTACCTCTGATCTCCCAGAACCACCACCTGATAATGTCATAGTCACATGTCCATCATTGCCCAATCGAGCCCCGTTTCCTCATTTGTTATCGTAATTGTTAATAAACCTTGCTTTGATTTTTAGCTCAGCGAGCGTCAATTCCAGTCTCTCTATTTATTTTTGCTTTTGCCTTTTTCCTCCTAACCTAACACCCTGGATTGAAGGTAATGTAAAACAGCGGATGTGATTTTTAGCTCTGAACTAACTAAGCTTATAAACAGAATGTCTTGGCCAGATATTAAAGACTAGTCCCAGCCTGCCCTGTTTCCTAACACAACTTTGCCGCTCAAAATGCAAGTGAGTTGTAGTTATGAGAGAGTGAAAACAGATGTTATAGATGGAATAGATGGAGCTCTGCATTCTTCACGTTCCCGGTTAGATTGTCTAAGGGCTAAATGCAATGTTAACTGAGGTTCTTGGTAAATGACCTCCAGTACCCACCCCCATCAAAAAAACATGTTTATCAGCAATCAAAAGAAGAGCTATAAATAGAAACAAAACAAGTGTTGAGTGTTCCTTGCATGAATCGACATTAATTGCCCCTCACTGGAAAGTAAAGGGAGTAAAGGGATGAATTTAAATGCTGAACATCTTACAAATGGGAAACTGTTGCTGCTTTTCCTACAACCTTACGATTCGGACATGACTGGGTGCCTGGGACTAAGAACACTGTCTGTATTGCGACCTATGATACAAAGCCTCGTTTTCAGTACACCCTACATTTTCAACTCCTTATATTGAGAAGCATTGACCATGGGAGGAGTTCCAGTGCCCTTACAGAATTGTATTGTAGCATTGTAATTGTAAGCAGTGTGAACAAATTATTTTAACTGAATTATCAGTTAATCAAAGAGCTTGACTGAAGAGACTTGGAGACCTCCAGTATAAATAAGTTTCTTTTAAAAGTATCCGAATTCAAATTGTCTTGGATACTTAATATGGTTTTTGGTGTTTTTGTTGTTGATACTAATTATCACATGCCAGAAATCCTCTTCCTTCCCCAGCCACACACACCTCTAGTTCCCTCCCTACAAAACCCTTCAACAACAATTTATCGCCTTCAGTCTTGGAGTAAAGTGATGGAGTGGGGTGAGAGAAGCAGTGATGGGGTCTTATCTGCGTGTACTTGGTAATGGCACAGCTCTGAAGCCTGGTGACAGTAGACAGGTGTTCTCTTTACCTCTCAGCACTGCCATGTCATCCAGTGTGGCCTTTGTACTGCTAAAATACACTGACATCCAACAGCACAAAATAGGCCTGCAGAGAAAGTGGAGAAACAGGTGCATAAGGGAAATCAGACTTTTTCGCCTTTCACTTTCTCTATTCCTCCTTTTCCTCTCCCCTCCATTTCTGTCTCCTTCGCTCTGTCTAGTTCTGAAACTATCAGTCTCAAACTATCCATGCTTGTTGGGGAAATGTGCCATGTCTCTCGAAATGAAGCAGGTTCTTGTCTTTCTAATGAGATGGTGGTGGTTGGTTGGCATGCATGTATTTGTGTTACAAAATCCTACAGTGGTGCATTTATATTTCATATTTTGTGTTTCACACAATATTAACAGCTGTGATTTGTCCCCACCATCTGCAAGCGATTACTCCGAGTTTATTTGGCTTTGTAATAATGGTGTGTTTTCGCCATCGTGTCTCTTTGACAGGTGCTGAGGCTTTTGCTCAGGAGATTCGTATAGCTGAGTTACTGCTGCATTATTCAGCTGCATTCACACAAACAATGTGCGCTAACGAGCCCACTTCTGCCTCTAGTCCTCACTCTGCACTCTCTTTTTTAAAGCAACTTTTTTCTCCATCACTCTTTCTCCTCAGCCTCTTCTTCTAATCACCATCTTTCAACCACCCATCCCTTTTACCTTGCTCCCCCATCTCTCTTTTTCTTTATCTCCCTGCTGCATACTGTTCCCTCTCTCTTTGCCCTTCTCGAGCTTGCCCCAGTCATCAGCTGGCAATTTTACCTCTCTCTAATACCATCACGGTGATATTTGTTCTGCTTAACCGTTCATTTGTTCACCATCTCTTGTCTTCTCCCTCTCTCTCTCTCTCTCTCTCCCCATGACCTTCTCCCCTTCACCTTCCCTCGTTCTTGCCTTTCTCTTCCTTGCCTGACTTCCTCGCTTACAGCTCCCTCATCCAGTTTTCGCTATAATAACTTAACACTTCACATCGCATTAGTCCATGTCCTCACAACAAGGCAGCATGACCTATAGAGTCAAAGACCACTCTCTGTCGCTCGGCCCATAGCAGCTATTTTGCTAACTGTGATTCAGCCCAGAATAAACACCAGGCACAGCGACCTGGAGCTACTTCATTGCAGTAAATGCCATCGTAGCTATGGAAAAGAACCTGGGTAGCATGCAAATCTATTCATTAGAAATTCTAGCACCAGGCATAGAACAAACAGGAGCACATATTTACTAATATAGAACAACTTGAATGCTTAAAGACATTTAAAAAAAATCAATCAATCAGTAACTCACATTAACAAACACAAACACAAACACTCAACAATAACAAACACATGAAGAACAAGAATAAAAAGTGAGAAGAAATATAAATGAAAAATTGTGTAAAAAAAAGTGTAATGAGAAGAAGACATCTCAGAGAGGCACCATTTGTACTGGAGCCACTGCTGTCAGACCCTTAGGAGGTCATTAGGAGACCAGTGACCTCACTGGTGTAGCCCCTCCGATAGGCCACCCACTGGCATGATGTCATACTTCACATGTCAGAGCTCATCAGTGCACGGCTGGCCAGTGGAGACGAGCAGGCGGCGCGGCACAGAACAGGAGGGCGCCATTATGACAAAGACAACGTGTTAATATCAGCCATGCCGCCTCTGACAACAGGCCCCGAGATACAGTGTGTCACCATGCAAATATGACCATGTGCCAGGATTTCTGGAGTCAAAGCCTTATTCAATAGCTTGATGGGACGTTATAATAGGGGGATTTTTCTCATTTCGTCCTAGTTTAGTCCTAATCAATTTTCATTAGTGTAGTAGGTCTCTCCCATAATATATAACCCAGCCTTACAGGACAAAGGCCAGGACACGACTCATACCTGAATTCTAATCACAGTTTACAACACCACACCTCTCAGCAGTAAAGAAATATCACCTGTGAATATCATCTGAAATATCATCTGTGAATACAAACATTTATTACCACTGAAACCTCAAGACATAAGACATAAGGGGTACTTTGAAGAATAAAGGTCAGTCACAGTCCGTTTCTTGATCATAACGGTATCCGGCTGCTGTGCTGGAGGGCCATAGTTTATTTCTCTGCTCACACACTTTTAGCTCAGAAGTTATCGACTTCATTGATATTCTTCAATAATGTGATGCATTTTGCCACTTTTCTTTACCACTTGTATTTATGGTTGGATGATTGGAATCAGCTGGTTGCTGATTGCATGTTAGGTGCAAGAATTGTTTGATTATGATCAGCATTTATTTGAATTATTTCAAATTTGTGTTGTGTGTATGTGATGTAAATTATGTCAGGTAAGTAAGAGGGTGCAGCTTAATTCATGTGTGGTGCCTGGGCCCCACATCCATATATGTAGGATTTTAAACTCCATGCTATGCTTCGGCAGTTTCACCAGTTTTCTTTTTCTGTGTATGGTATAGGTCTAAAGAAAGGTCTCTCTCTGAGGAGCAAGCGGAAGGGACCATTTGCGTATAAGGGATAAGTATTTCTATACATTGTACAACAATACCCAGTCTATATAGGGCTGAATACTTGAGCTGGATGGGAGAGGCCAGATTGGAACAGGACCTCTAACAAGCAGCACGAGTGCTTGTAAAATGCTGTCTTTAAATCACGGAATAAAACATTATCATATTCAAGCAAGACTGTGTTGGTGGAGAGTCTCTTCAACACCTACACACTATTGCATCTCTTTTTTAAGTTCACAACACATGCAAAGCACTCTAGCATAGTACTAACTTCCAAACGTATCATTTTAGGATTTGGAACTAATGTTTTGTTTGTATTTAATGCTGCTTAATGACGTAATGAAGTAGACTGTTAGTTATATGCCCATTTGGATGTTAAATTAAACTGCATTTAAAACATAGTATTAAATATTACATACCTGTGGCAAAGGTATGGGTATTTTTAGGATTAGCAGATAACCTGAAGGTGAAATTAGAGTCAGGAGTTTTCAGTCATTGGGATGACGATCAGGTGTGAGTGGGATCCCTGTTTTATTTTACGAACAGGGACCTATCAAAGTCTGAGCTTCACAAAACATGTATGTGGACATGTATCATGGCACAAACAAAGGACAATTCTGAGAACCTCAGAAGAAGAGTTGCGGATGCTCATCAGACTGGAAAAGGTTACAAAGCCATGTCTAAAGAGTTTGGAATCTGCCAGTCCTCAGTCTGACTGTATAAAAATGGAGGAAACTCAAACCATTATTACCCTCCCCAGGAGCAGTTGACTAACAAGGAGTATGCCAAGAGCGAAGAAACCCAAGGAAACTTCTAAGCAACTAAACACCTTGCTCACACTGGCTAATATTAATACGCATGAGCACACCATCAGGAGAATACTAAACAGCAATGATATGCATGGCAGAAGAGGAGAAGGAGAAAGCTGCTCTCCAAAAGGAACACTGCTACCTGCCTGTAGTTTGCTAAAGATCACATTAACAAGCCAAAAAGCTAGTGGAGCAATTGTTTTAACAAATTGTGGATGGATGAGACCATAATAGACCTTTATGGTATAAATGAGAATTTTTATGTTTGGAGAAGGGATAACACTGCATTCCTGCATACAACCTTTTTCCCTCTGTGAAACACGATGGTTATAGGATCATAGTTTGGGCCTAATTGGTGAGAGTTCTGACCTTTTAATACAAATGTTGTGGAAGGATCTGAAGGAAACCCATCAACATAACAAAGTTAATGTTGTTTTGTACAGAGAAAATGGCTACAATTCCTCCAGGCTGGTGTACAGGACTGATTAACAGTTACTGGATATGTTTAGTTGCAGTTTTTGCTGCACAAGACAGTCACACCACATAATGAAAGCATGAAAGGTTCACACCCTTTTGCCAGTCACAGAGGTGTAATAGGTCATTTTTCCTCAATAAATACATGACTAAGTCTGTTTAATGTATGTTCTACCTATTTTAAGGATCTCCTTGATCTCACTGTATGTGCCAGGACACGTCTGATATATACCCATTATCAGAAGGATATTTGCACCCAGAAGGAAGTGTTGGATTTCTACGCTATGTGGAAGGTATAAAATTTAATTCCTGTTGTTTTTCTGGTTGCAGCAATTTATGCAAATATTCTTTTGATGAGTATATTTATATAGACTGTTAAAACCATGATATTAGAGAACATTTTTTGTGAAAATGTTTTTTCTTTCGATCCTCAGTGCACTCCATCTGATGTGCAGGCACGTCAGTTTGTTAATTTAGCCTGTAAAGAATAATCTTTTGTTAAACTAAATAAACAACAACAAAAAAAAATCCCTAGTAGACCATCTGAACATCCCATAAGTAGGTATGTCTGCGTAAACTGTGCTTGTTTCTGGACTGGAACTGGATAGCCCTGCATCATAATTAGTAAGGTCATGTAGTCAAGGTCAAGTTGTTAAGCACAATTTTAGGGACCGGACTTTTCCAGCAAATCACTTACTAATCCACTTGGTTATTCATCTGTCTCATTCTCACTATCTCTCTCTCTCTCTCTCTCTCTCTCTCTCTCTCTTTCTCTAACATTTCCTATGTGGTCTAATACACATTTCTGCATGTGACTGCCTGGCTCCCCTGTGTAATGAAGTAGAGTCCAGGGGCCGCCATCAGCCCTGAATCCAACATTTAAACTCATTTGTAGTCAGTGTCACCACCCCTGTGCAGTGGTGCACAGCAGCAGGCAGAGCTTGAACCATTGGTTCTCACTTCAAATTCAGTACAGGAGAAGGCTTGTACACACGCACACACGCACACACACACACACACACACACACACACAAACAGAGGTGTATTTTAAAAATAAAACTGTGGATATAAAATTTGAGTCTCTTGTCATGGTGAGGGAATCCTAAAATTGACCGTATCGAAGAGATACTCTATGGCACTATGTTTTTTAGAATAGTATGATACTCTACCATATGGTTATGCTGCAGTAAAAGCTGTTAATACTTTGTAAGTCTTTTTTGCAAAATAGTATATTGACCAATATAAAAGGTTTAAAATAGATCCAAATTTTGCATTTTCTATTTTTGCCATTTGGTAGATGCACATATTTGACCAATTGAATTAAAACACCCCAGAGGTAGGCAAATATACCATTAGGAGTTTTGCCCAGGAATTCTTATAGGTGTAGCATGGTGTTCTCACCCAGGATTAGTTATTTAGTTAAAAAAAAGTTCACATTTAAATGACCAGCATCACTGATAGTTTTACAGTGCTGTATCAGGTTAAAAGGTATGCATGTATACATATGCCCCACTGTGACAGTGTGTGCTGAGGTTATGTTATGTGGGTGTGTGCGTACACACGTGATTGCTGGCTCTCAAGGGAGCTGTCCTGCTCTCTGTCTGCTTCCTGGTGGTGTCTGGGAGCTCAGGTTGTGGAGGCTCCAGGATCAGGTTCCCTCTGTAGCCACTGTCGCTTGCATGGACTTGACTAATTCATCTTGCTAATGGCAGCCGGCTCAGTTGAGCGCTATTACTGTGATATTTTTTCTTCCTTTTCTTCATTACATTTTTTTCAGCATGACTGCAGTTTTTTTTATACCCTTGATCTAATGCAATTAGCATTATCATTCCTAAGGCAAGGCAGTTCTGTCTCCCTCCAAGTTCTGCAACCCTGAATAATCTAATGAACCAAACTGTCACTAGTATTATCTGTGCATGCGTTTCTTGTACCCTATCAGATGCAGATAAACTAAAAATACATAAATAGCTGTACGCTTTCAAAACATAAATATGCAGATCCTTCAATCATATCAGTCTGCGTGTCTAGACTAAATGTAGAACTTAATGAACTTAATGAAAAATACATGAGGTTTCTGACTGTGTCAAAATAGCTTGCGCTGTTATCTTGATTCTACACTTGTGGCTAGTATGGCTGCAGATCCTCTAAAATTCACTGCAGCGCAGCCACTTAAATAATAGCATACTTGCTGTGGTAGTGGGTTGTGTCAAGTTACTTTATCCCTCACAAACCCATTTGAAGAACTCTGGTACAGACCAAGTCAGTGACATGGTAAGTACAGAATCCCAAACAATCAAAGTCATTCAAACAATGTTATTTTGTATACAAGAATGCATAGGACTTGATACTTTATTCATTTTGATAAAAGTATGATAAATCCTAAGGAAAACACAAATCTAAAGTGTTTTTTTTATTAAATTAAATGTAATTATTATTTGTAATATGCTGCATATGAATGTATGCAAACAGTTACTTCAAGACAGATAATTATGAAGGGATTGTAGTGCATAATCCCCTCATTAACCTTAACCACAAATGCACATTTGTAAGTGGTCTGAAAACATAGGCACTGGTCTAAAGGAATGAGAAATGTATTAAAATGAGCGTCACCATATTCTCTAGTGAGTGAGATGTACACAAAGGCTGTAATTGAAAAATACTATATACTACAGTAGTATGTACTGCATACTGCAGGTTTTTCCCCGTGTGTAATATGCAGTACAGTATCAGGTTGCAACATACCATGTAGCATACTAATACAGTCACATGACCAGTTATCTCCCATTAACCCCAGAGTTGTTATTTCTGCATCCACTGTTTAGAGCTAGTTGCTGCTAACGCTGCTCAGTTTATTTGAAATACATTTAGCCCAACTACCCTCGGCTATTTCACTCTACAACTGAACCTCTAAAGCAAGTTCATCTTTTATTACATTTCAGACCTGTACATTTTTACTTATTGCTTTTGTGTTTTGATGAAAACATACCCCATTACCCCATCATTATACCTGCATTTATACATGGAGTTGACTGCATTTTTCTTCCCAGTGTTACCCACCACCTTTTTTGGGGCTCATGAGGCCACAGTGCATGATGGGATGCAGTACACCATTAAGATGGCTTCCCCTGTACACTAGAAAAGCTGACTGGAGATGTACTCCATCCAGGTATCTTTTAGTGCACTACAGATTTACAGTTTGGTCGCATACTGCATAGTACATACTACTTTTAAAGTACAAAGTTATATTGACTGGTCATTATTAATTTTTTTTAGAATCTTTTCGGACAGCTTCTAAAATGATGTAAATCTCATGCTATAAGCTTTATTTAACAAATTTGAGGAAATAATTTAAAGTCTATGCTTAATTGTAATTAAATTAATACAAAGACACCTTATTAAATGTTGACTGAAATTGTATTGTACTCCCAAATATTGAAATCAAATGTTCTTTTAAAATTTCAGGGACACTGTGCTCTCTGAGCTAAAGACCAGAGGGATCATCTGGCTTGTTAGCAGCGCACAATTTAAAGTCCAACATCCTTTTATGGTTATAGGTGTTACATAAGTGCACATAGCATGAATGACATCTGTGAAGGCACCATTCATGTTGCATTATATATAGAGATAATGATATATAGAGCACATATGCTTATTTTTCAAGGCCTTGTTTAATTCAGACAATACCAAGCCACATTCTGCACATATTACAACAGCAAATGAGTCCAGGCACTAAACTGGCCAGCCTGTGAATGTGCTAAACTGCCAAGACCTGTTAATGAAATATTTGGCATATTATGAAACAAAAAATACAACAAAGGAGAATCTGAGCTGTTGAGCCGCTGGAATGCTATATCAGGCCATAATAGGAAAATGTCTCCCAACTGCTGCAGCTGTAGTTCTCAAATGCTTACAGCATTTACACCAATATGTTAAACTGAGCACATACATGAATATTGTGCATTTTCAGAAAAAAAGCTATATATTTATAAAAATGTATTTTCATACAATCCCAAAATATATACAAACATGTTTTATGGTCATTCATTGTGTACTCAAAATTAAAGCAAAACAATCAGTCTTTCCCCAAATAATGGTGTCCTCCATCAAAGCATGATCCAGTGACTCAGTACATTAAATAGTTAAAAGAATCAGAGGCAGAGTCGAAGAGGTCTGCTCCCAGTGGAGGAGTTCTTAAAGTGACCCCTGCTTGATCTTTTTTCTGCAGAAGGTCATTGCCAAACAAATGAAGAACATGAGAAGTGGTGTGGGGCCTCTAATCAAGTCCTCCGACTTTGCTCGCAGGGAGCAATTAAGTCTCCTCCGCTCCTCTGATTCCACCTAAGTAACTGGATATGGCCCATCGACATTATGAATCAGAGGGGCTTTACAAGACGAGTGGATGGGCCAGAATTGTGCTCCGTAAAACTAAAGTGCAGGTTTGGGGGCGATTTTGCATGGCGGGATATCATTGGTCAGGACATAAAAATCGAAGTGCTCCCTTCGTATGTACTGAGTGGCCTGCATTACAGCGGTGACACAATAAGGGGTGACAGGACAGCGGAGATAAAAATTTGACGGTGGGCTGCATATTGTATGGCACCAATTGCATGCTGGCATCGAGTCTCTGCCTTGCTGTGGGTCCTCGCCACATAAATTCATTACCATCGCCGCACTCCTGACACAAATGAAGTCCTGGCACTTTCCGTCCTCCTTCTCAAACCACAATACTTCATCATCAGCCATCTTAGATTTGCTTCTCTGTCAGGAAATCTGCTGAGCCTGGAATAGGGAGAGGCGAGGAGTGGACAGGAGAAGAGAGCAGAGGAGGATTTTCAGGAGAGGGGCAGTGGGGAAGCTTGACGGGTCAGTCCTTGCTCTTTCTGTCAGACTTCATCAGAACTGTCCAGTAAGGGATCCTGAGACAAATAAAGAAAGGATGAGGAACTGCAGATGAATTAATTCCACTCTGCTTTCCATACTAATACAAATAGAAAAAAGAAGTAATTTCCTGAACTGCACCAATATCCTAATGATAATCTGTCAGATTCTTTCCCGTACCTCTATGTCCAAAGGGATTTGCCTCATGGTCCTTGCCTTGGACGCACTATTCCAGGAAAATCTTTATCTGGTATGGAACGTTTACATAATCTCATTAATAAAAGAGGCACCATCCATTGAAAGGTCCTTTAAGAAGCCAAAAGTGGTTCTTGTAGGGGTGTCCAATCTTATCCGCGAAAGGCCAGTATTCCTGCCCGTTAGAAATAAAAACCTGTAGGAAATAAAAGATTCTTTCAATATTCTTCTAATTGTCAGTTTCTCCATCAGCATTGCTTTACTGTGGCTACTGCTAATTTTAATTCACACTTCAGTTGTATATGTTCACTCAGTTTCTTTGGGCAGTCAGACATAAGTTTGCTGAAGAGAAGAGAAATATGAACGACAGAGCAGGTCATACTTGCAGCCCCTAATTAAGGAGAGAAGGTGCCGGCTGCAGAAGGTTAATAGCCTCATGTCCCCAGGCTGAGAGAGAGAGAGACATACCAGTACCAGAAATCACATTTTTGTTGAGTGTTATGTTACAATGATCTAGTGACAAAACAGGCAGCTACCAAACCAAAAAATGAAATATTCTTAATGGATTAAAATCATATCTTAAAATGTATAATAATGTAAATCCTAATGCCTTAGCATTATGGGAAACAAATGGCAATACATTCTTGCAACACAGCATTGTTCTGCATTCTTTCTTATGATTTTTGTTTTAATGGTCTTTGCAGTTCATCATGTATGCATCATCTGTATGCTCATTGGGAAAAACACATCATAAAAATCTGTATTTACATGTAAATATCACCTTGACAGGTCATATGAAATGAACTGCCATGTAGATTAAGGATTAAAAATTAGTCTCATGAATAGTTGATTGCATAGAGGATATGAAGAGAGCCGAGAGTCTTTCATTAACCTAGCAGCATCAAAGTTAAAGTAAGAGTGAGACCACTCATCCTAACGAGAAAACGTTCATCACCCTGTGCCTCTTCAGTGAACTTAGATGAAATACAGTGATGTCATATGATGACAAGCATTGATATTTGAGTGTTATGGTGGTAATGTTGACGGTCGTTTGTGCGCCTTAAAAACTAATAGTGAAGACGGAGAAGATCTTTTGTTAAAAACACCTTCTTTTGACCAGATCAAACTGATCAGATTTGATCAGTTTCACTTACCATATAGGTGCACTTTGTAGTTCTACAATTACAGACTGTAGTTCATCTGTTTCTCTGCATACCACGGCCCCAACGCAGGTATTATTTGGATGGGAGATCACGCTCAACACTGCTGTAACACTAAACCTGGTGGTGCGTTAGTTTTGCAAGTGCAACACACACTAAGATGCTACCACCATGTTAGTATTGCTGCAGTACTGGGAATGATACACCATGCTAATAATTACTGCTCTGTGGTGGTCTTGTTGGGGGGTCCTGAGCATTGAAGAACAGGGTGAAAGGAAATTAACAAAATATGTAGAAAAACAGATATGCAGTATATACACTTACTAGTACTTACTGGTTGGGCACTTTGTGTTCAAAGTTGCTTTAAAATATTTCATATAGATATGGCCTGATTTTACAGATATTATTAATATTGTTTTTTTATGTTAGATTTATTGTTCAAATTTGACTGGTCATTGGCAGTGTTTGTTTGTAAGCTTTTCTTTTAGTTTTACTTTAGTCGATTTTACTGTGCAAACTTGGCTTTTGATGTAAATAAAGGTAACTTGACTTTATTTGTATATGAAAATGTTATTGTGTCAATGTGGCAGGTTATTAAAAACCAGTGTGCTGTTCATGTAATAAACTTTTGCCACTGCACTGATTTGACCCTACCCTAATGTTAAACATTTTAATGCGAAATTAATTTAATATGAGTGCATTTTATTTTAGTGCATTTTGCTGAATTATATACACAATAGGCCGCTTGAGACTTGAGTGAATTACTAGAGGTGTAAATCATCATTTCCGTCATGTTATTATCCTGCACTGATTATTTTAGATAACAATCACATTCTGGCATCAACAGCATGTCTGAGTTAGTTTAGGTTAGCTGTGCATTCAGTTATTTAGCCTGTTGTTGTGAGGACTCTTATTCTGAAAGGCAGTTCTGAGAGCTGATGTAAATAGCGGTAGCCTAGCAATACACAGAGTAGTGTAGTCAGTTAGCAGCCAATTGCTAGCATAAGCATTAGCGCAGGTTTCTTTTTGTATGCTGTTTCTGAGTCATTCAGTAAGACAGTATGGGGAAGAGATCTACGACTTGTGGACTTGTCAACTTTGGAGAAATCCCCCCCACACGCTACAATGTGATGAAATTCAACACAATCGAGCCAGAGGCTTCAACTCAGTGTTTCTTTTCTCACCTGTTCAGGTGAGCTCACAAGTTTGTTGTATTACCTGAGTTTGTTAATTCACACTTTCTTTCTTTGCAGATAGTATTTTCCCCTAAAAGCATAATGTTTCCACACCCATGATGTGTTACCAGCGGGAGAATGAAAAAACATGTTTTGGTAGATTGCTGCTGCATCATTAGATGATTTCATGTAAATAAACACAAGCAGGGCTTTAACTGCAGCAAGCTTCCACTGCATGCTTCCACTTACAGTGTAACAGAGATTACAAATGAGTCATGCGGATATGTGTCGCAATAGCCATGAAAATAAAAAAAATATTCGATTTTTGCAAATTGATTAATGCATGGATACAGAAATGAGTTACTACATCCCTATTAATTACAATGATTTTTCACCTGTGAAGTAGCCATAGATTCCTGTGGTTGCTTACTTAAAATGACTTACAAAATAATATTGGTAATTGTTTACTGTAGGAACAGTTTGTAGTTGAACAGTTTATACGGCTGTATGCTAACTGACAAGTCTTTATAAATGCTTGTTGCAAAATGTGTCAATCTGGATTAAGATTTATATTTGACGTTGGCTAATGTAGTCTATATGACAGATGATGCCTAATGATTGATATTTTTATACATTTATGTATGGTTATTTCAGCTGTCATATCAAGCTTATGCAGGTGTCACATAGTCTTAGGAACAGTTACCATGACACTGACTGTAAATGTGTAACAGAATTCAGAATTGTAATAAAAGTAAAAAATTACAATGTATTTCCCAAGAGATCTATCACCAGATATTCCAATGGTTCTCAAACACAGCCCTAGATATATTAGCAATTTCGGTAATCATCTAATTAATAAGCACTTCTTGAACTGAACTGTTAGCAACAGGGTTAACAACAAGCTATGTAGAGCATCAAACAGTACACCAGGACTGAGAACTGCTTCGACTGCTACTATACTCTGCATTCATATCATCACCTCTAATCAAAATTAAAAGTGTAAAGATAAACTACATTTGCTGTACTAATATATTTTAGACTCTTTTGCATGACTTTTTTTTATCATCTGCACTTCTATCCTAAGGTGTTTGATTTCATTTAAGGAATAGGAACATCTTTGAAAATAATTCTTACTGAAGGGAATAAAAGTCAGTGTCTGAGTTATGCTGGGAAGTCTAAAGTCAATAAACCCACTTAAGGTGTTAGTGGAAACATATCCAGATATGCTGGAGGCTGGAATCAGGCCTTTGTCCGTGTCTGAGCCTACATCACTGTGAATAAGTAAAGATATAATATTAGTAAGATATTTATGTTCAGAGTGGACTCACATTAATTATGTAGGTCCAATGAAGAAACATATTTCTTCCTAGAGAGTGAAAGGCAGAGGGCGAAAGGGCAGGAGGGAAAGGTAGAGGTTCACATCAGTGTCATGTGGTCGATGTAATTGTTGGACTAGTAACTGTTATGTGAGTACTGACTTAAGTTTACTTTACTGCACTAAACACAAATGTGAGTACAGTAACCATGATTTACAAAAGCATCATCCAGTAACAGATGCTCCTCAGAGAGAGTTAGGAAGATAGGGGCGATTTTTATATATTTTATCCTCAGTTGTGTTTTTAAACACTTAAAAATTAAAGATTTAAGAAATCTTGAGGAATTTTACTATGTTAAGGACAGTGGTATAAGATTGAGCTGAATAACTGTGTTCTCTGATCCCTCAGATGTCATTCATCTATAAGCAGTATAACCACATGGGCTCGTGATGTGGTTTACAACATAGTATGACTCGCTATGACGTAAAAATGGATAAAAAGGAGGGACAGCCATTTAGGATAACAGGAATCACTTTTTTCCTCAGCACAGTTTGGCGTAATTACATGCAGAATGGCACCAAGACAGGAACAGAGAAGCTAAGTGCACTCAGATAATCAAAACTGTGTCTAAAATGAATTTAAACACTACACTGTTCTACCAAAAACAGCCTGGCAACCTGAATGTACACATGAAGAAATGTAGACGCACCATGAAGCACCTCTTAACCTTTATTTTTCTTTAACCTAAAATGGTGCAGCAGCTACATTATAAGAGTATTTTATATATGGTATTATTTTAAGCTTAGCAGAAAATTTAAATAAGACGCTGCAGATTTTCAGGCAGCTAGCTACATATAAAAGACTGTATCTCTTGCTAATATTTTGATTGTGGTTTTGAGCAAGCTTTAGGTGTAAGTTTTTAAGTAGGTAATACTTTCATAATATTCAAATTAGCACCACATCTACATTTGTGTTTTGTTTGACCACTTATCAGGCAATCAGTCAACGAATTAGTCAATCATTTTGACTTGGAAATACATTTAGGGTGGAGCTTACTAAACATATCCTGTCCAAAGAAATTGGCATTTATTAATTGAAAAATAAATAAATAAAAGGTAAATTAAAAAAAGAAAAGATACTGGCATTGCAAAACCATAAAATATGTAATGAAAATGGAAGTCTTAGAAAAGTATTCAATAAAATAGTAAAACAAAAGAATATCAGTAAAATATTGTAGGTTGAACGGAGGTGGTCAGAAATGAGCACTTTACAATGGTTGGCAGCAGCGAGCAGAGTTTTAGAGTTGTATCTGATGTAGTCCAGTCCTCTGGTACACTGTAGGTAAAAGCATATTTCCTCAAATCAGAAAAAACTTAATTACAGAGGATAGGTGTGATATAAGATGGCATATAAATAATAATAAAAAAAAAAAAAAACAGGAGTGGCAAAAGAGGACCAACCAAATGTTTCAGGCAAGGATTAGAGAGATAAAAGAATCTCCAATAATGAATGAATCTCATGGTGCAGAGATAGTAGCGAATCTAGTAAAAGGCTACTGGTGGATGCCTCCGAGATGCTTTCCTTTTATACATTGGGAAACACAACTTATCCAAGTATCCAAGGTTTTCCCTACATTTGCTTATTACTCATGACTTATTAATGTGATATTTAAATACACATTTATCATCCTATCATATACCAAGTTACTTTTATTCTGTTAGCCTCCCAATACCGGATCGTGTAGTGTTCCTGAAGGTGTTAATTTTAGCACTGTTTATAGCAACACATTTATGGGATACAATGTTGAGAGGGTCACAGAATATAAGTACCTTGGTACATGACTGGATAATAAAAAACTAGTTAGTGTATGCACAGAGCAATGTGTAAGCCATTGAAGGAGCACTAAAGCTTTGCTACTGCTGAAGAAACTGAGTCAGTTGCAAAATACTGAATATTATTATCCAGATTCAACAGTGCTGCACATTGTTGCCTATCAGCAGAGGTGGCAAGTAACGGCAAGTACTGGCAAGTACTTCATTACTGTACTTAAGTTGTTTTTTAGGTATCTGTACTTTACTTGAGTGTTTTATCACCTAATACTTTTTACTTTTACTCACTTCATTTAAAAATAATCAGTTTTTGGCTCACTACATTCTCAAAACAGACTTGTTACTTTAGATTTAACAATCTATTTACTTTAATCTCTCTATAAAAGTATTTTAATCAGGTGATTCTATTCAGCACCCAATGAGATGCAAATCTGAATCCTTCTGGCTGTAAAAGGAGGCGAGGTGCAACCAGAGAATACCTGTGATAGGCTGCTTTCATGGCTTTCATGAAAAGCCATATTATTCATTGGATTTTAGCTCGTCACCCCTCACAAACAACCTCCTACATTTTTAGATGATATTTTCTTGGTAAAGTCACAATAAAGTTGAGTAAAAAACCACAGTACAATAATTAATGTTCTATTTCACTGAACCTGTTTGATCTAAATAGCCAGAATCGTAGGATCAGGCACAGCTGCACTTCACCTGAAGCATGTTTTTATTAAAAAACCATGATAAAAAAAAAGGTTTTTTTAATAGAAAAGGAAGCTTGTATGTGCAATAATCATGCATACTTTACAAACATGTTTTATTTAGATGTTTAGATTTTGCAAGTTTATTGTTGCACTGTAAAGTTTGCACTGGAATTACATTAAAATTTTTATTACTCATTTGTTCTAGTTGCACCAAGTGTTAGACACAGTGAGGTATACAGATATACAGAAATAAAATTAAACACTCCTATCGGATCGGTAATTGGTTTTAGGTCTCGGCTGGGTTTAGGTATTGGAGTGTGTATTGAAAGAGAAAATCTGGGTTTGGTGCCTCTCTATAGAGGTTTAAATCAGTAAAGCAGTGGGAGTGTACATGTTCATTCGTATGTCATTTTGAGGAGACCTTTAAAAATTTGTGAATGCAAGGTGTGGTGTATAAGTATGAGATTAGAACTAAATGCATGAGTCTTGATGCCAAAGTCAATGAGAGCTGACAGCCTTGCTCAAGTGTGGGAATGTTGGACTTTATATGCTAAAACTGTATATGCTTTTGTAGGTATAGTGTGATATTTCTGTCTGAACAGGAATCGAACTTCACTCTCCTCGTGCAGCATGAATTTAAATCAGCTACTTCACAATTTAAATATATAATTGTTTTATATGGCTTTTAAATGCAAAGGAAATTCTTATTAAGCTACTGTGAAGTGATAAAAATGCATTACTCTAAGTATATATATATATATAATGCATTACTCTAAGTTAGGACAAATTTTGTATGACATACAATATCCACAATAATGGAAATAATGGAATGTTGTAAATGAAACCAAACTACTATTGTAGTACGCCTTTAAGACAGTTTGTGCACAGTATTTTACTATGTGAGAAAATGCTAGCTACAGAAGCTATGTTGACTCATCTTGTTAGCCAACAGGCTAGCCAACATGTTTCTGCCCTTTGGAGAAAATTCATGAGTTTATGATTTATGACTTCTGCTGTCTGACAGGTGAGAATGTCATTGAATAAGAAAGCTTTTGGTTGTCTTCTGTCACCCTTAGAGTCAACTGTCAACTGTCCTTCCAGTTTTCCTAAAAGTTGTAATATTAGTTTTTGACCTCCAATCCAGGTGTAATTCAACTAGGAGTGGGACACAGTTACTAAGCCTTTCATTAAAATTCACCTAAAAATGGCACCTAAAAATAACTATCCAAATAACAGAATAACATATATATTAATGTAGATATGCCTTTGCAGTGTGTAACCTAGCCTGCATAAAACACATTACAACAGATACATTAGAAATGAAACAGGAATAAGAAATGTAAATTAATACTTCAGGTAAACCAAATCTTACCTTCAAACAGTTGGTCCCTGAAGACGTAATCCTGAAAGTTGATGCCAGTATAATAAAAGCCAAAATGTGCCCACAAACTCCTCTCATTAATTTGTATGACACAGCAGCAACATCCTCCATCTTCCATCTCTCTTCCTAGCCTCCCGCTCTCTCTCTCGCTCTCTTTCTCTCATTCCATGCTTTGAGCGTGAAGCAGTCCAGTGCTGATATTAAAGCACATATTGCCCTGCTGACATATTTCAAATGTATCACAGATTAATGGCATATCACTTTGAGGATCTACAAAAACCATTAGTAAATCTGACATTTTGATGTCAGATTTTTAAAAATTCCTAAGTAATCTTTTTGATTTATGGCAGTGTGTCCAGGATCATCAAGAGTGATTTCAGATTTATCACGTCCTGGTTAGAATTATTAATGATTTTCAATTTGTAAATCTGATGCTTGCGTGTCCTCGGGAGCTCGGCAGAGTCAGTAACGACTGATGGGTCCGCAACTTCTTCCTGGAGCCATGATTTCTTTATCAAACTATCGCCTACTTTGATTTACATTTGACTTATTTTCTTCTCTGCTGCCTTTCTCTTTCCTTGCTCTTCCATTCTCTTGCTTTCTACCTATGTCAGTTTCTCAATATATCACTCTGTCTCTCTCCTTTCTACTCCCTCTCTTACTCTCTTAATCTCATTCTCTCTCCCTGACTAGTTGGCCATCACCTTTGCTCAAAATCTATTCAGAATATTTTACAAATAATAGAGTGCAGTAATAGAAAGCGTCTCCTTTATTATCATTACCATATTGCATGAATAAGCCATCCTAACAGAAGCTCAGAAATACAGTCACTCTTGAATCCACAGGATGCCTTAGTTGAATGCCTCATCACTGCGACAGCTGTACAGAGTTATCTAAGGTCTACAGTTCATGACTGGGAAACTAAGATGGCAGCCAGTGGCATGGCACCCAGTTGAGAGAGAGACAATGATGATCATGACAAGTCAACGTGTTCATGGTTCCCTTCCAGTCTTTCTCTTTCTCTCTGACTCAGTGGTGTATATACTGGTGATGAAAGATACAGTGCGGAAATGTTTACAGCGGGTCTCGTGACAGACATGAGCAGGGATGGCACTTTAGTGACAAGACAGGATATGATGTGTTTTTTTTCTACCTTACATTGTTGTGACACTGTGGTTTAAAAGCACACACTGAAAAGAACATCAACTGCTAATCAAATTTAAGATTGACCTTAGCTGATCAAAAAATATTGGGTACAGTATGGAAAATGCAAAAACATAAATAATTTTGTAAAAAAATTTAAACGGGGGAAATTCCAAATGCAATTTCTGGGAAAGTAAATAATAATGTAATTTTAGACAGGTGATGTTCTGCAGGCCTGAACGTGTTGGATGTATATTAATAAATGAATTAAGTTGACCAGACAAAACATGAAATATCTTTAAACTGCCTTCAATAGTAGTGATAGTAAAAAGAAATAGTAATAGTAAAAGAAATATTTTTTTTGCATTTTCCATACTGTCCCAACCTAAGGGTGAGGAATGTGACAATATATAGTATTATTGGCCTATGCCACTGTGAATGCATGAAGACTCATGGGAAGTGGACATGCAATATAAGGCTGAGCACCATTTCTTCCTCCCACCCGTGAGAATGAGGCACATGTGAGCTGAAGGCCCAACTAGGCCTTGCCAGGGCATCACACAGGTTTTTTGCTGGATGGGTTCCCCTGCTGAGTCTCCTCCCACTCCTTTGCTTGTCGCCCTTTCTCTGTGCTCCCTCCCGTCTCACTGGGCAAAAGGGTATTTTCCACTGCCGTGTTTCCTAACGAGCATTTGCTGAAAATTACATGCTACCCATATGTCCTTTTTTGCCAAAATCCCACATTGTATACATTGTAACACTCATTTGAGCATATGGTCCAAATAGTTAAAACATAAAGAACACCAACCAATGATGTTTCATAAAAGGGAGAGTCCAAAGTTAGATTATGTATGTTCAGATATGTTCGGGTGCTTTCAATATAAGATGAACAGTAATTGAAGTAGGGTTGAGAACTCTAGGATATGGGGAGGATATGGGCTATTAGAAGAAGGCATGATCCTTCTCACCAATTTCAGCCATTCCAAAACTCCATAATTAGTATTTGACACTGTGTATCTGTTTACATATTGCATTTTACATATGTTTTATGTTCAGTTTGGATATGCATTGGTCAAATTCTATTTAAAATGCATTGCATATGCATTGTTATATTGTTATTGTTGTATTATTTACCAGATAGAATTTCCTTGTTTATTGTCTCGCCTGACGGTAGGCACTCTGTCTCCACTATTGTAACTCAATACAATGACCAAAAGCACATTCTGTTTATACCTATGTTGAATGTATTCAAGATCTGTCTTCTCCGTTATCATATCATGGTGGATTTGGTGGGGTGTTTACTCCTGGCTGTAAACAGGCTCTATAGGAAACCATACTGAAATATTCTGTCTGTTCTAACTTTTGTTAAGCCTCTGAAATTCTATATACAGTGGTACGTACCTTGTATCGGGGAAATGTCTTCAAATTCTATTGTAATTTTCTCATATTGCCCATGCCTACTTCTTAATGAACCAGCAATGATTAAGCTGAGCATCCTTTTAGTCAAATCAAAATAATCAGTAGATTATACCTTTTTACTAATAATTTCTATACTTATTTACTGCACCCAAACCTAGGTAATGTCTTGTGTATATTTTCTATTTAAGATATAGCTTTAAAAAACTGTCATACTACATTGTGGCTAACCACAGAACCATGTCAAGTATGTCAGAAAACTGACTTTTGGTTTAGGATACAGTTGACCCCATACACTCATGTACTTGGCTGGATTTTAAACATTGAGAGCCTTCATTGTACAGAAGGTGATATGACTCTGGCAAGAACAGGGCATGCATGCAATCTAAATGCCATTTTCTAAAATGCATCACCCCTCTCAAAACCTCTACTTTCATCTGAAAGGCTGGGCGAAAGAATCAATTAATCTATTCTCTCTCATTCCTTCCTTCAGTCTTTATCTTCCCATTCTTTATCTTTTCTCATCTTCTCTCGCTCTCTCCTTCCCATGCTTGGCTTGCTTATCTGTTGTGATTACAGTCATTAGATGGCCGCCATGTCTATTTGCTGGGCTTCTTGACAGAGGGTGAAACATGCTCGCTGTTGTTAGTTGGGATAACAATGCTGAACCCACCGAGCAGGGAGACCTACATGCTTTCTGACTCTTCAGTCAGCTGCCACTAATAATTGATGTTCCCCCTCATTAGCTTCAAAAGAAAAGACAATAATCTACCAAATAAATATGCCCCTAAACACATTCAAAATAATTAGTGGTAAGTCTAATTGCCTAGAAAAAGTTCATCGGGCTGAACAATATCGTTTTTTGCATGGTAAAGATGCTTGTGTTATCCCTGGCCACCTATGTTAAAAGTGAAGTATTTGTTTGATCGGCTCTCAATGGAGTTCCAGTGCTTCAGTGCAGCACAGGTGCGCTTTCATGTGAAAATCTGTTTCTCACTATTCAGACGCACTCATGTCTGTGACTTCTTTCCTTTCTTTTTCTTTTCTTGCGAAGGAGTGGGGGAGGGGGGTGTTTCGGAAGGCGACGGAAACAAAACTTGGTCTTTGACAGTGACATCAAAAGAGATGGCTCCTTTTGTGTGGGGAGGAGCGAAGCGTTTGAAGTGCTCTCCTGGAAATACTGGAGTGCAGGAACGAGTTCATTGTTACTTGGCTCTGCCGATGATTATCTTCCATAGGCACGGAGCAGTGAAGGGGCCTGTCAGATAGTCAGACACATAATGATCTATACACCCAATGCCGAGGTTTCAACTCGCACATTGAGCCAGAGATACAGTCAAGGTGCTGCTCATCCAGGGAGCCCTGAAAGCGATATTCTCCATCATTGTTCAAGATGCCTTGTCAAGATTCCCAATTATTATGCCCTAAATTTTCCATTTGAGTATGTTAAATGACTGCAGAATGAATACTGTACATATACATGTTATTCTAGTTATTACTTTCATATCTGTAAATAATAGGGAAAACTCTGTTTGCCTGGGGTTTTATACTCTAACAAACTAATAATTGTAAATATGGCCAAATCACAGTCACATCACAGTACTTAAAGACATTTTTCATGATGCACACCAGGCTGCTCTGCATTTAGTTTTTTCTGAGAATTGAAAAGAAGATAATGTGCTATTAAAACAGAACGTGTGTATGAGAATTTTTAAAGTTATTAGATTCTAAAACTAAATATATTTCAATATTCCATATAATTCAATATTTCAATAATAATTAATTAATAGAAATTTAAAAAATACATTTATGGCCATAATGAGGCACACTTTACACTTTCATTTAACTTTAGTTGCCTGAAACCTTCATCATGAAACCTTCATCATACATCATGCAACTTATTTGAAACCAAGCCGGAACTGTTGCAAGCATCACAACTTTGTGCAACAACCTTCCTACACACATCAGAAAAATGTAAAACCCCAATAAATACATAAATGGAAAAAACATACAACATTATACCCTGCAGATTAATTTTTGGAAGAACAATACAGTATATAAAAAAATAGGTAAAGTGGTGGAGTAATTAAATTTCTTGCATGCTTCTTTGAATGTTCTTGAATTGCTTCATTTGTCAGAGTTGCACAGAAATTATGACATAGCTCTATATGTATAACTTGTTGTGTAAAAGTATGACTGGGTAAAAGCCTTGCTGTCCATTTTGTTCAGTTACTATGCAGTTGTTATACTTTACAGATTGTCTATAAAAATCTCTGTATGGTGTATACACTTTTTCAGTGTTCTGGAAGTACTGAACTGATAACTTCCAAAACAGTATCATGTGTTTTATTACAATTATGATAGCATAATGTTACATTGAACTCTCAACTACATATCAAAGTTCTGTTTCGCTTTTCCTATTCGGGTAGACTTACAGAAAGGAGCAAACAGGTTTTAGATTTAACAAGGCTTTAAAAAAAAGTCCTGCCTATGCTAATACTAACTATTATTGTACATGCGTTGGCAGTCTATAGTGCTGCCTGTAAAATCTTTTTGAAAGGATCATTAAGGATATTTCATTATCTCCATATTGCCAAGGTCAGGTTGCCCATATATCCAGTTTACAGCTGCTGAGGGAATATGCTGCAAGTGTAGTATAATAGACCAGAAAATGTCCACACCAGGAATGATGGGAAATCAATATTGGGGCCCAGCTCATCAATATAAACCCCATTTTCACGGCCAGGAAGAAGGCACTCAAGAAAAAAAGCAAGGGAAAACAAATTAAATCAAAGACTGGAAAATATAATAAAATAACATGGCAGTGTTCATAATGTGTTTTTTGTTGTTGTTGTTTGGTATGCTAGCCGCTAGTTTTTAAGCTAGGAGACTTTTTAAACCAGGTTTGGGTTGATTTTGCTGTTAATCCACCTCTGTAGGATGATCATAAATGGTGTGGTGTAACAGTGTTATGGCAGAGAAACATTAGTCGTGACAATGACTGTGTCTCTTCTGTTTCAGTTATGACTGCCTTTAGGCTTATTCCAGCTGTTTTTCCAGTGCTGTTACTTTTCTTGTGCTTTTGGCAAGCACTCAGATTATGTTGTGGGGATAGATTAGCAGTATTCAGTGTAGCTGAATACAAAATGATTTGGGATACTATAACTCCGGGTGCTTCCACAAGTAATGTCCTTTTAAGTGCATGTTGTAAGTAGAATAGCTTTACGCTTCAGCTGATGTGTTGCAATCTATTGTCATCCTCCTTACATATGTTTCTACAATATTCATGTACAGATTGAATCTGTGAAGTTTTATGTCATGTAAACAAATTAGACCATTCTGATTTAAAGGCATTGTCATGTGTAATTTATCTCTTCCTATTTTTGTTGTTTGATGTCTTTATTTCACCTGCATAACTCTCTATATATGTGAATTGCTGCAGGCCTAACATAAATATTACTTGCTGCTATTTAGCCCAGTTCGCCAAGTGCTTGAAACCACATCTTTTTTATCATCAATAAAAGGCTCTTTTTAATAAGCATTTGTAGTGCAGAGCACTTAAACTGTGCTAGAGCAGTTAAATAAGAAGAGCCTGGGGTTGTGTAGGCAGTTTCAGATAGCCTGAGGCACTGTTTGTTTATGCAGCAATCCGGTACCTTGAGATGAAATTAAAATGTCACGGAATGAGAGGTACTTTTAGGTAAGATTGTTTAACTTGTGTAGAAAGTTTGAGAGTTTGAGTGCCTTTGATACAAGACTGTAAACATGTTCTTAAAGAGGAAGAAATATCAAACATATGGAGATTATGATTATCTAGAATGTTTATGGGTTTTTGATTTTTTTATTCAAAGGTTTTAGATTTTATAAGAAAGATTTAATGTTAAAGTTAGAGCTATAGCCCATCTTCAGAGACTACCCCCTGCAACCTTGCGCACACACGCACCCACACTTACACTGAACCACACAAGCACAATTTCCCTTCTTTTGCTAGGAATGCTTATTAACATCCTCTGCGGCATGTTAATGGCTTATTGACCAAATATGGTGTAATGAGGAGTGGGGAGCAGGCCTGTGGTGATCTATGGTGGAGAGAAAGTGGCCCGTGCCGCAACGATGATGACCTAATTTTAATATCACAGCACAAGCTGTGGAAAATGAGCCCTGCTCTAGTGACAGCAACTGTAGACGAAAGCTTTGTTACACTGCCTGAAGCTGACCCGCACCTAAACCCCTTAACAGCAACCAAAGCACATCTATGGCAGCCGTGCAGTGTGTCCCAGCCATTTTAGAAGCAGTGTGAGGTTATACTCACGCAGACAACGATCTGGCTTTGCCTCGTAAAAGTCACCTTCACCATCTCCCGCAAAACTCGCCACCGACTTAATGCATGTGTTCACAGGAATAAAGCGAAGGTGGTTGTAGAAAAAAGGTCCCTGTCCCCCTAGATAACCTTGAAAATTCATAGTATTTTAGCATTCCATGCCATCCCCTGGCCAAGGCATCCTTTAAGCGCATTTTGATCCCAGCCCATACATACTGAAACATTAATACATCTCTTCCCTAAACAGGGGTGCTGTGCAGGTTTTTTTCTTGGAGGAAGAAGAAATAAAACAATGTGTATTTTGCAGTAAAATGAGCCAGATGAAGGCTATTAGCATTTTAGTAGAGAAAAAAAAAACATGGTGATGGTTTTCTTTTCTTTTTTCCTTTCTTTTTTTCTTTTTTTTTTTTTTTTTTACACACTTTGGTTCTTTGTTTATTCTGGACTCTATTGTTTTTAGCAAATCTGAATATATTTACTCTAGTTTCCAATCACAGGTAACATCTTTTCATTTCTGTACTGCTTGAAGGCCTTCCATAGATTCTGTAGCTACTACACATAATGTCACTTTTTCTCTGTTTGTGCGTATGTGTGTGTTCTGCAGGCTCAGCACCAAGACAGCGGCCAGACTGTGGATTTATGTGGCCAGCCGTTGGAAATGACCTGCTTCTGTCATTGGGTGTGTGCCCCATCACGAGAGGCCCTAAACTATATTGGCACAGCTTTGACAGACATGTTTGTGCCCCAGTCAATTTGGGAGATACCAGGCAAGCAGTATTATTCTTTTGACAACCTCATATGCCTTGCTCTCTTTCTCTCTCTATCACTCTCTCCATCAACTCTTGCTCTTCACTGTCAGTGGTGAGAAAATGCTGTGATAGCCAGGCTGGCTGTCAGGTGTTCAGTTTAGTGATTGTCATAATAGAATAACACATTTCTAAAGGCCTCAGTGTAACTTGCACAGTGTGTGTGTGGCGGCCATTTGTTTACCTAAAGTAGATAGCAAAATTGTTCTAGGTATTGCCGTTATAGAAGTTCTAGATTTGGCCTTTAAACGGTTTCTTACAGGTTTTGTACTGAATCAGAAAACTCAATGGAGTCCTTGTATCTTGTGAAAAAGCTACGGTCAGTTTTGCTGGAACAGTGACATCTACTGGCAAATATTCAAAACAAATATTTGAAAACTTGCTGACAGGAACATTTTTTAGGATATTTCAGAAATAGTTCATTGACAAACATAGCCTATTTATGGGGTAAATTGCTAGATTTAATAATACATACTCTAAAACATATTGGGCAAGATAATGATATGATAACTGATCCTTAAAATTACATCTTTCTCATTATTTTAGACTAAAATTACACCTTGCTGTATTAATAATGTAAATCATTATATTCGTAACTGTCTTTACCAACTGAATTTAGTGTCATGTGGTTTGCTTACACAATACAAACTGTCCTAAGCAGAACTAACTCATATAGCCTGCAGAGACAGAAAGCAACATCTCATTAGTTAATCCCAAAGTCATATGTTTCCCTTTGTCAAATGATGTAACTGTGATTCCTTTTAATTATGGCTATCCACTGGAAACTTGTGATTAATTTGATTTCATAATTAGTACCCAATTAAGACATATTAGGGAACATTTCACAGCAAGCATTTAAATTAGATTTACGGTGATGTCTATTTTCACTAAAAGAAGCATTTTAATGAGTATGAGCACTGAGGGCATTAAGGGTTTTAAACCTGGCAAGGGCCATTATATTTGTTCTGGTGTAAGACAGCAGTGCTAGTGTTCTTAAAGAAAATGTGAAAGTATATGAAAATATACCATTTTCAGTAGATTCATTTCTTTTCGTTTAACTAGGCCTTGTTGTGCTATTTCATTTGCCTTTATACATTACATGCATTGTTAAAATTTGTAAATTTCTTTCATCTTCTTCTCGTTAGCTCACTCTTTTGCTTATTGCGGGTAAATACATAGAGCCAGACCTCTCTTCCAGCCCCAGCAATGAATATTTTATAGAGATGCAAACATCTTCCTCTTCCCAAAGTGTAATCACATGCAATGCGAAGCTACGAGAGAGCATCTTAAAGGGGACGCGCACAGGCACTTCTTAGGATGGAATAAATCCATTTTCGTCTGCCTACTTCCATTCATTAAAGAATCAATGCTGGTCCCTGGAGAAAAAAGACAAAAACAACAAAAAAAACATAACTCTCCCTATGGATGGCCTGTGTTATTTTGATCTGGAGAAACAAATGCTTTTAGAAAGTGCTGTGTGCATTAAAGAGAGAGAGAGACATGGCAGGGGAGTGGAAACGGTAATCAGAGAGATATCACATTAAGGATGAGGCTGTTGAGGTGCTATGGACATGCTTTATGATAAGAGGGGACAGGGTCAGATCAATGTCTGTAAGAGAGAGCTCTCCAAATATAGCATCAGTATGCCTTGACTTTATTTATTTATTTATTGCAGCCTGTAATAGTTCATGTTTTGCTTTTTTATTTAATGCATCCGTGTCACTGCTTGATTGTGCGCAGGGAGCGGCAGTGGAAATAGTAGAAAGATGCTACATTTCTGTTACAGATGCTAACAGAAACATGTCAGATGATCAGGTGCTCCAGCATTTCATTATCATTGGAGGTTATATTAATTGAAGGCTCTTAATTGAAAATTTCAGCATTGCAAGTACTGAAAGTTTCCTAACTGTTTTTGTGATGGGGGGGTTGGTGCCACTGGGCTACGTTTATTGTCATTTTAAAAGTGCCGCATCGCTGAACTGTTTTAATTAGTGAGCTCTACTTTTGTTTTGATTATTAACCATGATTGTCTAATTAAAAGAGTGTGGCTCAGGAATTGCAATGAGAGGAAATCACTGTATATTAACAATAGCAAGCATAATTTATTGCCTCTGCAGAATTTGTTTGCTAAAACCAACACAGTATAGTGCAGGCTGGGAAAGAACAGTAAATCACCTAGAAGAATGCAAGCATTTCACTACTGTTTGATAATTTAGCCTATAATTAATAAATAGTAGTTTGAGTAGTTGAATGTATTATTATTTTTATTATTTTTTTCTGCTACATTATATATTTTCAGTCTCAGAAAAACTAAACATCACAGTGCATATTGTGTATCATGAAGTGTTTGCATATTTTTGCCATATTGCCCACTTCATGCGCAGTGAACAGGTGTTGCCATATTGGGTTAATCTTATACTGTTAGTATTTGAGTGTGTGTCTGTGTTCTGTAAGCGTTGTGTTTGTATGCTGAATTGAGACTTGATTAGGCAGCCTGTGGGTGTACTCTATAAAAGACGTTTCTGTTCTCACCATGCCTCAGTGCTTCAGTACACACAGAGTGTGACCAGCACTTCATTTAAACACTGCATGTCTCTGCCAGAGTTGTGGAACTGTCTGTTCGGTCCATAAAATTGCCTCTTCATCATCTAGCCGCCTAAAATAAACCTAATTGTAGCATTTACTTGTGTAAAGGGGCAGTAGATTTTAATGTTATTTTTTAATGTTGTAATATTGTGCAAAGTGACTATTTTTGCAAAGTATTTAATTAAATAAGTATATAATTTTACAAACTCATAATCCTTGATAGCAGTCTACAAAACTACTGAAATAACGGTCCGAAATCACATGATTTGAATGCGTTGCCAATATTGTCTCACACTGGAATCATATTGGGAAGCTGACCATTGAAAGAGTGTAGTTATATTTGGACATTTCATCCTTTACACACATGCCTGGCCTTGGGGCTCTTCCAGCTTAAGTGTTTTTACTGCCCGTAAACGAGCAAGGTTATTTTCCCTTCCTAATGGTCAAACACGACAAACCAGCCCATAATGAGCGCCTGCCACTGAGGGTTGTTATTTTCTTAAGGACCAAATTAAAAAAGAAATCCCAAGCAGCCGCATCATTACAGGAAGCCTAGAGGAACTATTTCCAGGTCATTAGTTGGTGCGGCTGGCCTTCCTGCTCCTACCGACTGGAGAGGGGAGGGGGATGTGATGAATTGTGCATCCGTTCAATTTGCGGAGCTGTAGTTGTTAATGAGGACTTTCTTTTTCCTTTCTTCCCAAGCCCCCATGCCTTCTATTGTTTTAGGGTGATTATTAAAATCTACTCCCAAATTTATTAGTCTTTTGAACTTTATCTAATACTAACATTCTCAAAAATGGGCTAGCAAAGATGTGGTGGTGTTCAAAACTATTAGATAAAGTTGGTAGTTCCAGTAGAGTAAGTTAGAATTTTAGGTGGGCAATATTTCAAGAAGTTATTGTTAACGTGGTACATCATGGAACTCTGGGGATGTTTGGTGTCATCCAGGAGCACTAAAAAACTGCAAATATTATCAAGATTTAAACCAATTATAGTACCTGTAAACAGCAACAGTGTATAGTAACAGCATCAACTGTGTAGTAACTAAAGTCGGCTAGTGGGATTACAGATATATATACACAAATACAAAAACGTGTGCCAAGTATGCTTAAGTATTGGGACAATGGCATTAATGTTTATTTATGTGTCAGCAGTAATAAATATTTTACCAAATCACTTATGCTTATGTAATATATGAGCTCATCAGAAAAGATAAATTGTTACCTTTGACTGAAACGTATCTAGTAGCACTGTTTAGCCACCCTTGCATCAAAGAATTGCGCAATTCTGCCAAATTTGGTAGATGACTTCCCTGCCACAACTCTGGGTTTTGCCACTGTTGGTAGGCCCGTATGACAGCATGCTTTGCTACACTTGCAAAGTCAGCTACTTCCTTCACACTATGGTCTTTGGCATGCTAAAATGCAACCACTCTTTTTTGCCAATCAGTAACATCTGCTCTGTGACCCATTTTCTATACACCACTGCACCTTTTCACAACCTATCACATCACACACCTTGCAGGTATTTATAGCCTGATCATCCTTGTGCAAAGTCGCCTGTAAGGTGAGTAATTGTACGGTAAGCTTATACATTGTATATGCAAAAGTGGAAACCATAGTAAACAGGTTCTGAATTCCACTTGAGTTCGTACAGTTCCCAGCAGTGGATATCTGATGACATCATGCCAATGAGTGGCCTGTTACAAGGGCTCCACCAGTGAGGTCACTGATCTCTTATAGGCCTCCTCATTGTTCAGTGGCAGTGGCCTCTTATTTTTCACTACTCTTTTACTTCTACTGTTTTCTCTTTTTTTGTCTCAGTCTTTGTGCCTTTTATTCTTTCTTCCTCAAAGGCAGAAGACCCACTCCATGTTCTCAGGCCCAGAGACTCATGTCTTTGTCTCTTCTGCTTACTTTGACTCATCCTTTATTTTTCTCTCTTTGGCCTGGAGTCTCGCATGTCTGGCCTCCACCATTTCCCTTTCTTTCTCCTCCATATCTCTCTTACTCTTTCTCTCACTCCTTCCCTCCCTGGCTGGTTTCAGCTTTAACGCTCTGCCAACCTTGGCTGCTCGTTGGCCTTAATCAAGAGTTGGGGGCAGGAGGACAGGGCCAGTCAACTCCTAAATACCCAGCGGGCTCTTTATTTTCAGACAGCCTGTGCTGCACTGGTCGGCAAGAGCAGAGCACAGCTCAGGCTGGGAAAAAAAAGGAACTCACACATCAACACTCACTGTGTGACCAATGCTGGAGAGTGGGGCTGGTTGAGTAGACCTCTAAATGTGGTGAAACTGTCCATCTGCCTGCCTGAGTGTGCTTTGGTCCAATATGGAAGCTGTACTATCCTATTATGTGTCTACTTGTGTCATCCAGCCTATTCTGTTGATGCTTCTGCTTCTGCTTGATACACGGGGGAGGTAAAAATCTGATTACCTGGTATATACCACTTTCAAGGGGGTTATTGACTGATTGCAAACACAACATTTTCTGCATTGAATGATTCTATTCACATGAACTGTGTAGATTGAACACTTTTTTAATTGTAGTGCCTTTTTATTTTGTCATTTTTAGTAAACGAGAACTTTTGTAGGACATATATAGTGAGACACACATTAAGCTTCATTCTCACTTGTAATTTCTTTTCTCAGTAGCTATTAAATAGTGGGTAGCAAGGGGTTAATTTGTGTACATTATTGTTATTTGCAACCACTTTGTTCTGAATTTGATGTAACTGTTGTAACTAACTAAGTGCTGTCTCAAGTTATATTGGAGGAGGCAATAACAATGTTTCTTGTATAGGCTTTTTTTTAGCATGTACAATTCAAACAATGGGCAGATATTTTAGAGTGATATTTTACTGTGTCAGTGTACAATACATTAAAATACATTGAATAATGGAGCTCTTTGAATTTGGGTGTTTATTTAGCCCTAAATAAGGACTGTGGCCCCATTGCAGCACTTGCTAAAAGTAAATCTTGTCTCATGCTATAATAAAATGACTAAACACCATATTTACCAATATTTATCTATGAACTTGTTGTGAAATCTACAGTAATTCTCTGTATTTTTATGTAAAGTACCAGTACGACACATAAAATATTAAAATAAAGTTTTGTCCAACCCCCTTGAGGGCCCTTTTGTCGTTCATGGGGCCATAAGTAGTCACACTACTCATAGTAGTCAATCTCCCCAGCTCTGATGTCCCTGCTTACATGCACACAATTTATACAGATATTAAAGATTTTACTGCCAATTCTGCCTCCTCAAGCCCACACATTATCAATTTTCTGCCTCCATTTTCTGGTCCATGTGTGGAGTTTAGTTTCTCCCATTAGCTTGCTGTGTTAACCACTCAACACAGGGCTGCACTAAACCCACAGGCTGAGAGGCAGCTTACCTCCTCTTTAAAGCACCTAGTCGTGCCACAGGCTGCCTGAGTCTCTCATGGTCTCAACATGGCCAGGACTGCAGCCAGAGGCTGACCGGGCCAGGGCTGATAGCTATGTTAATGCTCTCTCCTCTGCATGTTCTTCTTTAATATTTAACACAGGTTATTAGACGGAGCGAGCCTGCGACCCCCGGAGCGCCTCTGCACAGCGCGTGAATAACTAATGCATGGCTGATTATGTTAATCAGCAATCGCAGGGGCTGCTGATGACCAGGAATGTTGCCGTGGTAGTGGAGGAGAGCACTAATAACCTCAGCATCCACAAACAGAGCCCCAAACCCATCATCTCACACATAGACGTGCACACAAACATACGTACACACATGCACGTACGCCTCAGCCCTCATCTGAAGGGCTCAACCACCAACACACTCGCACCCGCTCCAGCTCACACACACTTATTTAGCCTTGATGCTACAGGCTTAAAGCTATGATCTCTCTTTATACTGTGCGTGTTTAAAAAGACGCAGCCTCTCTGATCCTCTTTAAACAGACATGTGCATGTTATCTTAAGGAGAGCCGAGGAGGAGAGAAAGATGAAGCTGACTTAATGTTTCGGTGCTTATTTCTGTGCTATTACTGGGGTAGGTTTGAGTTCATAGGTTGTTCATAAAATGTATTTAGTGCATGTTCATGATGAATTTTAAATTTGTGTTTATGCGATTAAAAAAACAAAAAATGCTTGACTCTTTATTTTGAATATCAGTAGGAAAAAAATGGAAAGAGAAATTATGGTGGTGTTTTCAGCATTATTTTCTTAATCCACTTGCTATTTAGAATTTTAAAAAAAATTACCATCCATATAGTGCATTTGCCCACTGTTCTGTTCTCAAGTCTTTTCATGCAGTGCATTACTGCTCTGACCCCTCACCTGTATTACATGCATGTTGTGTGTGAGAGTCCTGTCAGCCGTGAAGCTCCGTCACTACTGAAGTTGTACTCCACTCCAGCGAGAAGATTTTTTTAGAATAACCTCATCCTCTGCTGGGTCCAGACGATGGACAAGCCCTGATTTTAAAGGCTTATTGCTGCATGGCAGAGCAAGTAAATGTCTTTTCTTTTGCCTGTGTTTTTTGACCCCCCCAGAGATAAAAGCATGCTCTTGGAAAGCCATCTCGCCGATGCGAATAGGTTGAGCGTGGCGGTATTCCATTCCCATCAGCCGAGTTGCTTGGCCCCTACACCATAAAGAATTCCAACGAGACAATTTTGCGGTGCGCTCAGCGAGCTGACAGCGAGTGTTATTAAAGCGCAGGGTGCTGACCGCTCTCAAAGTTATTAGAGTGTGTGTGTATGTGTGTGCGTATGTGTATATGTCTGAGATTGTGTCTGTGATAGCCCTACTGGCCATGATGTCCTTCACACTTTAACACACACACACACACACTCTTACACAGGTACATTATAGGGGGATGTGGTCAGTTGTGAGAGGGCACAACTAATCTACAAATACAGGTACTGCAATCCTAGTTTGGGTTCTAACTGCAATGGATGCCTACTACCTCATTTGTATTGTGCCATATACCAACAAGCCAAAATGTTATGACTTCCTGCCAAATGTGCTGTTGGTCCTTTTAAAACGGCCCCCACTAAAAAATGGTGGTATGTGGCATCAGGATGTTAGCCGTAGATCCTTTTAGTCTCGTAAGTTACAAGGTTCCCATTGTACATTTTCCATTGCACCCCCAGATACTTGGAACAAGATCTAAGGAATTTGGAGGCCAGGGCAACACTCTAAACTCTTTATCATGTTTCTCAGATAGTTCTCAGTAACGTGTGTAGTGGGGGGCCTAAAGAAGCCACTGCCATCTGAGAACGTAATTTTCTGAGAACGTAATAATCTGTTTTGCAGCAAGGTAGGTGGAACGCGTCAAACTGATGTTCACATGAGTGCCCAGACCCAGACTCAAGGTTTTTCAGAAGACCATTGCTCAGAACATCACACTCCCTCCATCAGCTTGACATTTTTCCCGACTGCATTGTGGTGCTTTGACTTCCCCAAACATAGCAGACGTATCCTGGTTGTCCATGTAATGTAAAAGAAACAAGACATATTGGAGCTGGTGACTTTCTTCCACTGCCCCAGTGTGCCTTTTATAGGTGATTTCAACAGTGCATGAATATTGTAAGCATGGGCATTGTGGCTATAAAGAGTTTTGTGACACATTTCCCATAACTATCCAACTAACGTCTTGGGCCACAACTTTTTTTCGGTCCATTGTTAGTAGCTGCTCACTGCTATTGCTACTTTTACATGCTCTGATTCATTTAAATGACCATAACACTCTAGCTCTTGTCAGAGTCTTTATGTCTGCCCATTTCTCCTACATCCAACATGTCAACTACAGACTCATCAGTTTATAGGGGGGGATTACTTTTCTATGTAGCAGTGAAGATGCATGAATCAGTCTGTGTCACTGTTCTCCAGTTGGATAAACAAAGAAGCATGAGTTGCTTGCAGTACTGATGCTGGCTTTATTTTTGTAGCTGTAGACAAAGGCGTAACTGCAAAAGAAAGTTAAAAGGACTAAAGTGTACTCAGTTACACATATAATTTTTTGTCCATTTTGGACTACAGTAAACTCAAGTTATCAGTCAGTGTTTTTTTGTGTGACAGTCCAAGGTTCTTCATTTTTTTAATTGTACAAAGCTGCTGTTTTTGTTCATAGTGTTTCTCCAGGGAGTCCAGACAGTCTGACAAGTTTTGTTTTCACTGGCTCAGCGGCCACCCTTAACATAATGTTCCTGTATCTGTTGCTTAGTAACAAGAGACTTGCAATGCATGTTGGTACACATTCACCTGATATAATGATCTAAGTTGTTCAATAAAATATTACTGCATTGTTGGATGTTATAGTATCCTCAAGATCTCTCTAACAGAAAAATCTCTCAAAATCTAATAGAGAAATGGCTGACACACTCAGTGGTGTTCTAAAGTGCAAATAAGGACCTTTTTTTGGTCACAGCCTTTTAGTGACTGCAATGATAATTGACCTGTCCCTGATCTGTCCATAAATTAGTTTCTTCATAGCAACTTCAAAGCAAGTTTGGACAGCATTTACAGATGCTGGCAAAATTCCCAGTGGAATTTGGTGCAATAAATGATTTCGTACAGGAAAGGCCTAACAACTGCACACAAGTATGCCATGGCCACAGGAACACCATTCTATACCTTTTTGCTACAGATCAATAGCCTTATGCTGTGGTGAGTGTATTATCGTTTACTGTTTATGGTACCCAAGTTTTATTGTACCCAAACTAATTACATTTTTATCTTATTTCCAGATTTTTAAAAAATTGTTTTAGTAAACAACATATTCTTTGTATATTGGCAGATAATTTGCACATTGCTTTAAACAAGCAAGTTTATTTGATTAATAATTACGTGAGAAAATATGGATTACTAAAAAGATAAATGGTGGAAATGGGCAAAATATATAACAACTCCGCTGTATGCCGTTGTGTTTATGTTCCTTTAAATGAGGAAAATCAAAGAATATTAGGTCATCTCTCTGTTTTTTCTTTTTTTTGTGCTCCTTTTCAATCTGTTTCTGGTCTGGCCTGACATGACAGCATGTGGGCCCCTTGCTGTCCATTCATCATGGGCAGGAGAAATAACAGGACACCTCTGGACTGTCATACTAGATTAGTTTGTGGCCTGTAAGCACTGGCCTTAATAGAGTCTCTAACCCTTTAGCTCAAGTGTCCACTAGGCCACCTCTACAGACCTCTGGGGAGACCAACTAGGCATTTGCTGTGAAATCCACATCAAATGCTGTTTATGCATAATAATGATTTGCTGAATGCACAGAGTGTACATTGCATTCTGTACTGATATATAATTCATGGCTTTACAGCAATCATATGGCGTGTCAGTGATTATAAAAACTCTCTACTCAGTCCTGTTATTCTTCAGTATATCCTTCATACCTCCTCTTTATCCCTAGAGCTCTGACACCTACATTCAACCCTCAAAATCAATACTCTCTAATCTATAATATTCCATAATTGGTGATTAGCAGTTACTTTGAGGCTCACAGGTCTTGGCTATGAAATTAGCCCTGCCCTTTAATAAATGCTGGATCATCCAGCACTGTGGAAATGTAATGGCCAGCAAGAGAGCTCAGCAGTAGGGCTTCTCCGTGTGTGTCAGTCTATCTGTCTCTCTCTCTCTCCCTCTTTCTCTGTCTTTATCTTTCTCTCTCTCACACATGCACACACACACAGACACTTGATGTTCCTCTTGACCTTGACCTGGACTTGAGCTCTTTTTAACTAATGCGGGAAATAAAGAGTTTTAGGAATGTGGCTGCTAAACTCAAAATCATATGTTTAACTGTTATAATATTCAAATGTTTGAGGGCAGTGTTTCAGGGTTTTTTTGTATTTTTTTGATGAAATATGAAAAAACACCTTATGCACTGATTTGCTAATGCTAATTTAGTAGCACGCAGTTGTTAAACTTGTTTATGTTGGAAAAGTCTAATGGAAACTTTTTAGTGATCAGGGATTCTTTTTTAAATGCAACACAAAATGAACCACCATCTGCCACAAATTTCTGAATGTGTATTTGAGAATAGACAAGAATCACAAAACTTATATATATATATGTATATGTATATGTCTATGTGTGTGTGTGTGTGTATATATATATATATATATATATATATATATATATATATATATATATATATATACATACATATATATGGAAGGGGGGGCATTGCTTTAATGAGTTCCCACTTGTTATAGGAGTTGAAGCCAAATCTGGTTGAATGCTGTGGGTTGTCTTATTTCATAGTTTGTAGGCACTCCAGGTAACCAAATGTATGAGCGGAAGAACTAAAAAAGTTGTCCCCTTATAAGAACAAACACCCAGAATACCTAATATTTGAGATGTGGTAATCAGGTTAATAACATGTAAAGAAATTATTAATATTAACAAATAATAGCTGTGAAGTGCCATCATGTTTCTGACTCCTGGCAGCTATTTGGATAAGGTTTCTCCAGAAAGTCTGGTCTTCTGATTGGGTCTTTAAGCTTCTGAGCGGCTGGTTCATAATTGAACTGATCGTATCCGTCGATGTGGTGGCTGGTTCTCTTCCTATTTAACTTTACGTTCTTCCAAGCATAATGGTCTTTTCCGATGAACTGTCTCTACTCCTTATAGCTTTGCAGACAAGGTGGTATATTCTGCAGCTCATATTTTAGCCTGATTGTATTTTTTTTCAGCTTTACACTTAGAGCTTGCGCTTTAGAAGTTTGTGATCTTTTCCACAGTCAGCGCTGGCTATGTCTTTTCAATTTACATAGAGCTCTTCCATCAATCAATCAACAGATGCTGTTTTGGTTAAAGTGTTTATTAAATATAAATTGTCCTGTTAGGCTGTGATGTCTTTTATCATTGTAGCAGTTTCCTTTCGACAAGAAAAGGGAGGGAAAAAAGTTACATGTGCTAAGGTGAGAAACTGATATCATTGGGCTCTAAAATGACGTAACTAGTGAACCTAGATAACGATAGCACCCGCTAGTAACAGTCAAACTGGCCCTTTGCGCATACAGGTCTACAAGTTTTATAGGATTTTTCTTGCTATTAAACCACATCTTTGCTAGCTAATTAGCTAAAACAGAGCTAAGGCTAGCTATCTTTGTAAAAAGATTTACAGGTTCTGTGATTGTTATTTTGCCTCTCTTACCACTGCCAGGATGAACTGAAGTGTGGTGTGAGTAAGCACAGCATAGCTGAAATGGTATATAGTATATTTCCAAATTAACAATGCAAAGACAAAGTATAAATTTTAATACAAACATGTGCTGGCATAGTTTTTTTTGTGCAACGTTATTAAGGAAAAAAACGAATATCCAGATCCCAAAATTAAAAACAAATACCTACCCAACAATTGAATATTCAAATACCTGTTGAAGAGATATACCATTTTAAATGTTTGCTCTGTTTACCATTGGCAAATTGTAAACACTCTGTCCAACCAGAGTATTCAGTGGGTTCTGTAGGAGGTTTCAGAATCATTTGGTTCTGTAAATGCATTGTGGCAACAATACGACAATGTGTTGACATTAAAAGAAAACATTTTAACAACAACTTGCACTTGCATTTAGGGATTATTTGACCAGGATAATCTATACTTTTAATAGGGTGTACTTTATTTACCTTTGTTAACAGTACATCTTGTTTGCAGGTCTTGTGAATTTTACTGTCAGTTTGATCATTACATTTTTAATTTGTCTCTTGCATCCATTTTTGGCACACACATTTGGATGAATGTAATGTTGAACTTCATGCTGTGCATGAAATTGGATTGACATTAGTCAGTCCTTCACAGCAAGTAGTAGATTGTGTGTGTGTTTTTTTTTTTTTTTTTTTTTTAAGTGTCCTAATCTGGTCCTTTAGGATGTTTATGTGTAGGCAATCCATTTTCGTCTTCTCTGTGTCCAACTTGCTATGATTCTTATTTTATACATTCCAAATTCCAACTGTATATTGTTTTTTCTGCTATAAGAGAAATAATTCAGTTTTTGCAGTTTGCAAGGTGTTGTCACACATCAACCTTGAATTTTTGCCATGCCCTCTCCAGGTGCTGAGTGGATAAACAAAATGTCTTTTGTGGCAAACAGTATGGTGATCATAGATGAGATCTGAATAATACTTGTGCCTTATCTCACATAGCATTTTACAGTAGGTAGCAGCTGCTCACTTCACATGCCGGATGGGCTTCTGGGTGGTAAAGCTTACATGCCCACGGTTGTACTATTGGAAAAGAATTTCGGAAACGTTTTTTAACAAGGTTTTTAGCTATACACTGTGATAAAATATTTTTTTACATTGTTTGTAGTTTTAATTTTATTAAAAATACCTATTATTTACATTCACAAGTTCTACATTGCTGCCGTATACTCATTAGATGATAAAATTGATTGTGAACAATTCACTATTCAGTAAAGTATAATAAACTGGCAACTATGTATATATAATCTTACATAGAACAAGTTGGTGGCCCAAGAAATGGTCAAATCAGTTTATTTTTACTCACTGGTAACATTTTGATATAGCTGGGCCTTGCTATTTCATGTATTACAAAATATAGAATAGCTTCTTAATGATGAACTCAATTCCAGCTTCAGTTAGCTAGCTTCATTTAAAAATGTTTCTCTTTAACTCAGCATTTAGTTAAAGCTACATTAACATGGTCTTTAAGTGTGTGTGTCTATATGTATTTGTATGTGTGTTTATGTATATATGTGTATATATACATATATGTATATGTATATATGTGTGCATAGTAGTAGTAGTAGTAGTAGTAGTAGTACTAGTATTCCTTCCATTAGTGATGTCAATTGTCTGTAAAGCACCAACGATGAGCTGCCAATGATATGAAAGTGTTCTATAAATAAACATTATTTTTTTTAATTATGATTTTGAGAAATTGGTCTGTTGCCCATTGAAAACCTATTGCTTTCAAACACATTCATAATTAAAAATACATTTGTGTGTTTGCATAGCAGTATCTGTAAAATGGGAGTTTATAACTGTATCATGTAAATCTATTAGCTGTTGTAACAGTGTCTGATATTGCAGGTAAATCTCCTGTTTTTATAGAATTGAGAAGTACACTGTGCTAATTTTTAACTTTTGAAAATTCCAACTGGTTATTTTTTATATATCAGGTTTTTCAGCATTGCTATAATGTAGAATTAATTGAAATGGCAGCAAACCTACTTTACCTACTTACCTTGTTACTTTGTACTTACAGTAAAGTTTTTTTATGTCTGCCTTAAGGTTTCATACCTTAAATAAAGTGCTACAATCTCACTCGAATTGTTGCTGTGGTTGCTTTATAAAACCTGACAACGTGTAAAGAAGGGGAAAATAGTCAAGCAACAGTTATACTTAAAGTTATAATCATAACATTATAGTTACAATTATGGTTACGCATTTTAACTTATGGAGCCAAGTTTTTTTTTCTTAAAGCCATGCCTATAACACTAGTTACAGTTTGTCCAGAAAGAGTGAGTTGCAGTGAGTTCCAGTGTATTGTTCAAACCATAATATTATAGAAAAAATGATGCAACAAACTTTGCTTCAGATACAATATATAGTTTTAGATTTGGCCCAAAAGTGTTTAACTGTGCATGTCATTTCATACAGGTAGGTACATTTGAGTGCCCTTGACCTATTTGGACTTCTTAAATGTGATGTTTTCTACTCAGGAAAGAAGGCAATTGAATCAGATGTGGAGGAATTGAGTGGTGAGATAGCAGGGTAAAATGAAAACTATTACTACCTCAATAATAGATGCAGTTAAATGTAACAAAATGTGATACACCCAAATCTGAAAAATCTGAAAAAATGGGTGGTACATTTATTTTATTGCAAACAGCTTTAACCCAAGATCTTTCTTTTTCTTCTTATAACACTTATAACTTTTAACACAGACTAAAGATACCAAGTGAATAAATGTTTCAGGTGCCATTCTTCCTGCAAACATGTCTTAAGATATTCAACGGTACTGGGTCACCACTGTTGCAGTTTTCATTTATAATTCTCCACACATTAATGATTGGGGAAAGTTCAGGTCAGCAGGCAGACCAGTCCAGTAACTTTACTCAAAAGTAAATGCTGCTTCTGGACATGGACATGTTAACATTCCGCCTGATTCCCTGAGTCATTCAGAGGTATTTAGCACTGTAAACGAGAAATATACAAACACCTGCTAGTATATTTTTGGGAAATATTGTTTTTAAACATTTCAGTATTTTTCGTAGCTGGATTCAGATTTTTCTTTTATTTAGCAAAAACTGTTTGTGGAGTTATACTGCCTTACAAGCGTGCCCTGCAAGCCTTTAACTAAGGTGGGCCGATGAAGAGCGCTTTCCAAAAAATAGGAGTGGAACCACCAATTGCTGAGCTTGCCCTAGCAGCACCTAGTGTTTTTCAATCCAATGGAATGCTCAAGTAGAGAAATTGGCCCCATTTGTGGACAGTTGTCGAGAGGCCACAACTGACGAAACGAAGGAAACAATCATGCAGATAAAAGCATGTGGAGAATTGTTACCTATGACCCACTGAGGCATACCTCATCAATAAAAATATTCTACGGTTTATCAGATATTTGCTGTTTTTGAAGTAGCTGTCCCAATTCTCTTTAAGTTCTTTAAAAAAATGCCAGGTTTAAAAGGTTTTCTTGAGGAAATGCTTGTAAAAATTTGTTCAAAATGCATTATGGATACCTAATTTATAGAAAGTCCGAAATTTTTTTTTACTCACTACATTCTCAAAACAGACTTGTTACTTTAGATTTAACAATCTACTTAATTTAATCTGTCTCTTAATGTATTTTTAATCAGGCGATTCTATTAAGCACCTAATGAGGAGCAAATATAAATCCTACTGGCTCTGAATGGGGGACGAGGGGCGGGGGGACCGGAGTGAACCTGTGATTGGCTGCTTTCACTGTTTTCAGGGACTCAGGAGTGAACAAGTGGGGAGAGTAGAGTGAAGCTCAGTGGTTTATGCTGGCGATGAGTCCAGAAAAAACCTGCATAAGAGGCCTTTCTTAGTGCCGGGTGAGCCGGTAATGTTTTAGTCCTCTTACTGTGAGTTAATGCATAAGATATTTGCATGTCTCACAATGTCAAAGTGATCCACCAATATTTATTCTTGCCAGTTGATTCTGGGTGCAGCTATTTGTGGAACAATAAATAAATAGTTGTGTGACAATAACAATATTCTACACAGTATAAAAAATTACTAAGTAGGCTACTAAGTACCACACACTGATGCCTGGCTGCATATTCATAACAGCTTATTTTTGCCTTGATGCTATATATTTTATTAAAAATTAAACATTTACACTCTAAAGGTAGGGTTCACTTGTATATAAGATAAGGTAATTATTCTTTTTTTATGGGTATCAATTTTTTCTGACATGCAATTCTGTAGATGAATGTTATGGAATGTTAAAGTGCAGGCCACTTTAAAGCTGGATCAATAAAATATTACAGACTGCCCTAAACCTCAGTATGCTAATCATGTCGACAAGAAACCTTTAGCTCCTACTCTCTTGTCTTTCTCTTTTTTTCTCTCTCTTTCTCTCTCTCTCTCTCACTCTAATGCACACGTGCCTTCTGCTTCACTCCAATAAACACCTTGCCAACCCTACATCCCTGTCTCCAACATCCTCTGTTCGTGCTTAATAGAATTCAGTAAGACAACAAAACCGCCAAACAATGGTCCCCACCATTAACAAAAGCCAGCTTTTGCATCTGCTTATCACCAACACTGCTGCCGTTGTCTCCAGATGGCCCTGACTGGCCATGGCCAGAGCTTCATCCTCTCCAAAACCACAAAATGATCTGCAAAACAAAATGTGGCGAATGAAAATCAGGTGGGGGTGGGTTTTTGGAGGTGTTTGTTTATCTGCTGCTCCTGAGGGTAGATGGAAAAGGAGGAAGAGAAGGAAGAGAACAGGAAGCCTGAGGTGCGGGCACTGGTGGCAGGCGGTGAGTGGGAGCGTGGCGTTGCGCGCCTGACCCTGGCGCGGCGCTCATTGTGTAGTGCGGTGGTGTAATGAGGCCCTGTGTGGATATTGATATGACAGAACAAAAGGCCAAGGTGCAGTAAGGACAGCAATCCACACGTTTCACACCATTTGTTTTTCACACCGTATCCATCACATTAATGGGTCACCTTTCTGTGACAGCTCATGATTACCTGCTTACCCATGGAGAGAAAGAGGGAGAGAGAGGGAAAGATATAGGAGAAGAGAAAAATAGAGGAATAGTGTGGGGGTTGCAAGAAATAAGGAGAAGAATGGGAGACACTAAGACACTTGGGGAGAAGACAGGAAAGGGAAGGGGAGAAAGAGAGAGAGAGGGTGAAAGACTGACTAGTCTGCGTATGGCGCAAAAGGTAAAGGGTGAGCAGGTGTTGGAGGAAGCTGGGGGAAAAAAAGGGTTGTATCTGGTGCCATTTTTTTCATAAAGATTGGCTTGGGCCCTGTCACCTTTTCCTGCAGGGGGAATTTATGACAGGTCAGCATGCTAGGCTCGTCCACTGATGGATGGAGAACATCCCAGTTTATTTGGGCCAGAAGTGGAAAACGGCAGAGCCATGCAGCCTTTAAAAAAAGATCATCAGGATAGGACTGTACAAGGTGGCGGGTCAGTGTGTGGGGGTCATAATCACTCACAGGGCAGGACTAAAGAGACTTCAAATGCCTTTATTCTTTAATCTTACAATACATGGTCAAAGTCACTGACCGGACCTGTATATGCACTTTTAATAAAACACTGTAAATAATTCTATTTTGAATAATTCTATATATAAGCTCACTGGACAAGAAAATGTCACCTGTGACTAAATACATACCTAATAGTGTCTTATACGTCCACATACACAAATAACAACTGTGATTTGATTTTACATGAACTAAACAAGTTTGTGGATCTAGGTGACCTCAGTGCTTAGCCACTCTTGCATAATAGAAAATGGACACTTCAACCCAATTTCATGGAAGCCTTTTCTGGCACAATTCTGAGAATTAGTTATTTTTTTGTTGTTGTTGCTAGACTCATATGACTGTATGCCTTGATACACTTGCAAATACATCTATCAGATTGCGACCTTTGACATGCTCAAATGCAGTCACTGCTTTTGTGAATCGTTACCTGCATTGCAATGGCATCTGCAATGGCCTGAATTTACTACCACATTAAAAACACAAGGTTGTTTATTTTTTTGCCCGGTGAGCTTATTAATATTATGATTATATTAAATTCTCCTACTGGTCACTTACAATTACAGCTGAGAAGTAAGCTAGAACTTGTTAGTTCATGCCCTTGGTGATATTAAGCATTATTCTTCATACCAAAATTAATGTTTTTCCTTAATGTTGAATCAAATTGTAGTGATCTTTGTCTGACTTAGTGTATATCAGCAGCAGTATAATAAGAAGTATAGTAATGTTAACTAATAAGGCAGGTCCTAATCATTTAACTAATAAAGTCTGCATTAGCACTCAAAAGACTTCTGTTATCTAGGCCACAAAACCTGCAGCCTTTAAATAGATATTGTTATCTAAAGGCAAAGGGCTGGCGTGTAGTTTGGAAGTATGTTACAACATTGACAGGGTTTATATGCTATCTCTTTCTATGGAAGCATTTTGCCATCTTTGAATGGCTGTTCATGAATTGATATTGTTCAGTTAGTATATATTTTATTATAAAAAATGTTTTGCTAGCTGTCTTACCATTTAAGTTTACATTTAATTAGATCACAGACCCTTCTGAGGCATCGGGCCTACGACTTCAACATGGCTACACCAATCCCCATTTTTGGAAGACCACTGAGAAAAGATGAACATGGCCAGAAAATTACCTCACTTGAATGCAATGCCAATCTGGCAGGCGAGAGCATACTAGGTCTCGAAGCTACATGCGCTACCTTAAAAGATAGAAATTCCAAGCTGCTTACTAAAGTCATGGACTTTGAGTCCCAAAGCCACAATAACAGCATTAGAGTCATTGGCCCACCTGAGTCAATTGCGGATCTGCGCCCCACAGCCTTCTTTTCCGAATTTCTTTTCCCTCTTCCCCTCTTCTCAGGAGGCATGACTTGTCTCCTACTGTCTCCTACTGTCTCCTACTGCTTTACGGAGTAATTGCGAACAATGGTAATGGGCTGTGTCTGATTTCCTCAAATGTAAAAGGGCTAAACAACCCCATTAAAACTGCTAAGATTTTAAATCAATTACAGCACCTACAAGCTGACATTATATTCTTATTGGAAACTCATCTTAAAGCTCCAGAGTCTCTACGCATCAAGTGTGCAAGGATGGGTCACTTGTTCCATTCAAAATTTTTGGTCAGGTTGTTCACTAGCCAGGGCGGCTATCATTGTTTATATGAGTGTTATGTTTGAGCCAACACATTTTGTCTCTGACTTTAATGGTCGTTATAGCTATTGTCACAGACTTGCTTCAGAATACGCCAGTTATTTAGCTTGTCTTTATGCAGCAAACTAGGTTTTTTGCAAGTGTTGTGAAAAAGTATTTTATAATTTCTTGTTTTTTTGCGTGTTTGTCACTCTTAAATGTTTCAGATCATCAAACAAATTTAAATATTAGTCAAAGACAACACAAGTAAACACAAAATGCAGTTTTAAATGAAGGTTTTTATTATTAAGGGAGAAAAAAATCCAAACCCCCATTTCGCTCTGTGTGAAAAAGTGTTTGCATAAAACATAACTGTGGTTTATCACACCTAAGTTCAATTTCTGTAGCCACACCCAGGCCTGATTACTGCCACACCTGCTCTCAATCAAGAAATCACTTAAATAGGACCTGCCTGACAAGACGAAGTAGACCAAAAGATACTCTAAAGCTAGACATCATGCCAAGATCCAAAGATATTCAGGAACAAATGAGAAAGAAAGTAATTGAGATCTATGAGTCTAGAAAAGATTATAATGCCATTTCTAAAGTTTTGGGACTCCAGCGAACCACAGTGGGAGCCATTATCCACAAACGGCGAAAAACGTAGAACAGTGATGAACCTTCCCATGAGTGGCCGGCTGACCAAAATTACCCCAAGAGCACAGTGACGACTCATCCGAGAGGTCACAAAAGACCCCACAATAACATCCAAAGAACTGCAGGCCTCACTTGCCTCAGTTAAGGTCAGCGTTCATGACTCCACCCTAAGAAAGAGACTAATAGGGAGACTAAAAAGACTAGGCAAAAATGATGAAAAAAAGATGAAAACCACTGCTGAGCAAAAAGAACATGAAAAAGAACAAGGCTCGTCTCAATTTTGCCAGAAAACATCTTGATGATTTGTGATAAAGGACATTATACCTACAGTAAAATATGGTGGTGGTAGTGTGATAGTCTGGGCTGTTTTGCTGCTTCGGAACCTGGAAGACTTGCTGTGATAAATGGAACCATGAAATTTCCCTGTCTACCAAAAGATCCTGAATATGAGAATATCCGGCTATCTGTTCGTGACCTCAAGCTGAAATGAAGCAAGCTATTGAGATGCTGTTGCATAATCTTAAAAAGGCGGTTCATGCTCGAAAACCCTCTAGTGTGGCTGAATTACAACAATTCTGCAAAGATGGGTGGGCCAAAGTTCCTCCACCGCGCTGTGAAAGACCCATTGAAAGTTGCTGCAAACGCTTGATTGCCGTTGATGCTGCTAAGGGTGGCCCAACCAGTTATTAGGTTTAGAGGCAAATATTTTTTTTCACACAGGGCCATGTAGGTTTAGATTTTTTTCCTATTTTAATAATAAAAAATAAATTAAAAACGGAATTTTGTGTTTACTTGTGTTGTCTTTGACTAATATTTACATTTGTTTGATGACCTGAAACGTGTAAGAGTGACAAACATAAGAAAAAGAAATCATGAAGGGGGCAAACACTTTTTCACACCGCTGAAACCATGGGCAGAGCCTTTAATTTACTCCAAGATGTAAACCTAGACTGATTTTCACTCAAACACATCCCCCTTTCCAAATCGCCAGAGTACTCTCTAGCGGTGCAGCTCAGCTCTGTCTCTTTACACAATAAGGCTTCAGTTACAGTTAGAATGTGATTGTCTGATGACTAACCTGAATGTGAGACAGCTGAAGATGACCAAACAGTGTTTTTTAGGCATGAACACAGGACTGTGAGACTGCTGGCGCAACACTCTCGCCATATCGACAGTATTTTTGCTAATAAGTATATAGGGAGCTTTATACTGGCTTCGTAGTCAAGTGCAGTTTGAAGGCATCACATGTTATGATCTGGAGCACAAAGTTCCTTTGTACATGGATGACCTCCTTTTGTATATTTCTAATCCCGTCACCTCCCTGCCTCCAATCTATGGAGGTGGGCTTCCGTACCCCTATCGATTATGGGACATGCTTACTTGGGTGGGCTGGGGTATGGTGTGGGTTGGTTGGGTGCTTGTGGTAAGTGGGTGGGTCAGTGGGGTGGTGTTGGATTAGGAAATGGAGTATAAAGGTTATCTGCTTAACAGATATATTGTACATATTGCCCTGCAGGTGTATTTTAAACCTCTCTCTGTTGATTTCCTAAAACAATAAACAGAACTTGAAATAAACACAATTAGACAAGTCCTTAGGTAATGTAACGTAATTTCGTAAGTCTCTTTATGTAACAGTGGGCAATTATTGAACTCATATAAAGCATTGGCCTTTCAAACTTTGTGTGACTTAAACCTATAACTCCATCTCTTCAATGTAATTGCAGCCTTTCCTGGTTAGTCTCTAAAGATTATTATGGGCTCACACAGAGAGATAAAAATGTATTCATCTCAATTGAAGAGTAAGATGCGGGAGCGCACATTCCCTAGTTTGTCCAGCATTTCCTCATCGGCAGGCAGCAATAATTGGCCATGCATGGCTCATTGAGCGATGCGCATGGTCTCGCGCATTGCATTCCCGTTTGGGTTGATGCCTTTTATCACTGCTTGCTGAGCTGAGGCAATATGGGCCTACTGTTGGTGCTTTAGCGTAGATGATGCTCTAGAGCTAATCGTAAAACAAGCATCAATATCTCCGAAGCGAGGTGTGATGAGAGCTGCAAGGATAGGTTATCACTCCTCAGCTCAATAACACCTTTCCATTCAAAGCAAATGCGAGTTATAGAGTGTGCTAGGAGGTGTCTGATTATTTGATACCTGCTTCATTGAAGCTGCTGATGCCAAATGTTTGTTTATTGCTTTATTTATCCCCAAATCCTTATCTCATGCTACTGTGATCTTTCACTATCTTCCCACCTTTCTGCATTTTTTCCAAGAGTAATCTGAAACTTAGCATCTGGCGATTTGTTTCAGCTCAGAGCTGCATTTCTTTTTCATCTCCATATCTGGCATCACCGCAAATGGACATTATACTCTAGGAAAAATGACAGTGTTGTATATAGTAGATGGTGCATTGGGCAGTAAGCCACTTTATGATAAAATAAAGGGAGATGTCTCAGCACTTCAGAGCTGTGTCAGGGGAGACTGAAAGAGACATAAGTGGGAAAAGAGAGAGATTGCTTTGTCCTGAATTAAAAGTCAAAATGTCATCTCTCTCTCTAATTGCCCGCAGCCATTATTGGACACTGCAAAAAATAGTGTCTGCATGTGCACTTTATTTGCTCATCTGTTGCCAGGGCCTCATTCTGCAGGGACCAGGGCAAAACCGTGCATATATCACAAAGTCTCCATTTAGAGGGAGAAAAAAGGTGTGTGGCCAGAATGCTTTTCGTGTCAATGTCTATGGGACGGCACTCTGAAGATGAAGTGTGAAAAAACTGAAATGCCTAGAAGACATTGCAGTCAGAAATGAGCACTAAAACATGAATTATGTCAGTAAATCTGTATTGTGCTGGTTCGGTGTAAATCAGAGACAGAGGAAAAATGGCTGACAAGTTTTGCCATTAAAAGATAATTGTAATCAAGGTGCAGGATGAGCAGTGAAGTGGAGCCGGCAGATAGATGGACAGCTGCAGAAAGATGGATTGTTTTAATTTGCGCCAATTAAATTGAAGTTCATTGGATCATCTTCCTCAATCTTCATGAATACTTTATTTTCGGGCTGCTATGAGACTATTAAAAAGAGTGATTGAACCCTAAGACTTAGTATACCATATTTTATGTTGGACCATCATTAAGGACTTGTGCATGCACACTCTTCCTCTCTTGGTATATAATGAGTTTTGTTGAGGCAAAATGCAAAGCAGAATGGCTGAAATGGGAGATTGATGGGACGAAAGGGTAAGAATTCAGCATCTCCCACTCCCTTATTTCAAGCCGCTTCAGCCATACCTAAAACCCTCTGCTGAGGTTTGGAATTTGCTTTGCTGCTGGTAGTCATATTAAAGGCATTGGAGCCTCAGTAGGTTTGGTACTGAACATAGCTGGAAGCACTACTTAATCGAACATTTCAATGCTTTCCATGTTGAAGCCAAATGTGCAGTTAACTCTTTTAACATGCTCATAGATGGGAAACAATTTAACGCTCTTCTGTTTCTGTAATTTGCATTCTGTACTCATTTTTCCAGACCTCCAGCATCACATACACACACACCCACACTTAGAGATACACTCACTAAAGATGCCTGACAAGCATTCACACAGGCAAGCATTCAATATCTGTGAACATGAGATTATATCTCATATAATATAGACTGTTGCGCTGCAGTTGTTTTTGTGAAGGCCTGCACTAATTAAAATTGAAAAGGGAGCCTTTGTTTAATGCACTGCATGTGCACTAAAACTACTGAAGATGAAAAAGAAAGATATAAGAAACACAATCAAAGGGAAAATCAGCCTTCAGACTTAAAATGGTGGCATGCATCTCAAATCTACGCATGAAATGCCTTTGTTTACTCTTTGATCCAAATGTCAAACATGTATTACACATTAAGAGAAAAGTCTGCCCATTTGCTTGGATAATTTAATATATCAAAAAAGAAAAGCAATTATTTGGAATATTCAAACATTGCACTTCTTGCGCATTATGCCTTAACAAAACGCAATGGCAGCGGCCACTTTGCAGATCCTCAAAGGTCAATAGTCACGTTAATGTTTATCGAGTGCGACTCACAAACACAGCCTCAGTACACACTGCCTAATGTGCATTTCCAACTCGGCCGTTTGGGCTGAAAAACACTTAACTCACTCCTTAGACCGGAAACAAAGAGTATTTAAGGCTAGGCCATTGGGTATTGGCAGATGTAAATTGATGTAGTAAATCACAATTTCATACTTACTGTATGCACGACTGGGAAATTGGCAAGACATCATGAAGAAACGAGTGTTGAAGGTTATACTTCCAGCATGCCTGTTCTGGGCCAAGCTCCAAAGCCCTGGTGAGGTTTATACGTTGTAATTTTTAAGACATGGTCAGGTAACATTGCTAAAACCGGATTAACCTTTGAGCCCTGAAAAAGACATGCCTAAAAACATGTTCTCACTGCTTCTGAGGTGGCTGGAGGAGAGTTATTTTGATTAAGACCCTAAGTGGTGTAGTTGATGACAGGAAAGGAACTGTCTTAACACGTTATGTAACCATTAAACAGAAACTCTTCAGAATGGCTCAATGTTATGTTAAATGCGGATATATATAAAAATAATATATAATAAACTCCTGTTTTAGTGCTGTTTTTTTTACATTATGCATGCAGTGTGTCCATAGGTGCTTTAATTTTTTAGAATAATGGAGATCTATGAGGCTCACCTGATAATACTTAATATTTTGTGTAATTATATCAACTATTAGTGCATATTAGCCTGGGGGATTCCTGTATTTTGTGTTCCATTGCTTTTTGTTGGTTCTTTCCTGCACAGGTGAATGCATTGTGTTTTTCTCTTCTAAAACTCGTCCCGGGCTTATTATTGTACCTCTTTATCCTGGCTGGAACAGGGTTGTTAATTAGCTAGACCTTGAATTAGATTATTTGCATGTCTGAACAAGGGGTAAGGTATTAATGCTCCCCTAAGACACACAGTAATAACCTCTTCAGTGGCTTTCCGGTCCCTGTGGAGACAACTGAACAGAAGCCTAGCTAGGGAGAGAGAGCTAGGAAGGGAGAGGGAGAGGAGCCATTTCATCCAATTAGCTATGGATTACACTACTCCTCTCCCTTTGAATCCTATTTGCTGTGTGATAAGGTGTTCTCCTGAAGGGGCCGAGCCGAGCTCTGCTATCCAGGGAAATGATTAATTCACGAACCCAAAATTAAAATGCAGTGCCTCTCACTCTGCATGCGGTGACATAGGGGAAGCAGGGAAGACTCCCCTTAGAAATCAATAAGGGCACCAAACATGTGCACCCAGGGACGCAGCGGAGGCAAAGTGGCAGTGCTGAAGAGGGGGAGAGAAAAGATATTCCCAGAAATTTGAAAATTTACAACACATTATATTCTACATATCCAACATGAGGTGGATATGTGAGGTGATATAATAGATTATGATCTTAAATTATTTAATTGCTATTTGAACAGCTTGCAATGTCTTCCAAAGCAAATTGTGTCGCATCAGCATCCATGATGTTGCCTGTGGATATTAAATAGCAGTTGTTGCCTGTGGATATTAAAGCTCTTTTTTCCGTCACCCCTATAATTTCTATTTATTGCTTTTTAGTAAACGTGAATCAAATTCTCTTCCATGCAGATGACCTTTTGTTTTTCATCACAGATCATCATCACAGAGTTTGAGTCTAAGATTTGCAATGATGAAAGAGGCAGAAAGAGTATTTGTAAAAATATTTATTTATCACCCATTATATACTGAAAACAGATGCTGGTTCCTGACTGATTTATTTTAGCTTTTTTTAGAATTGCTTTTTGTTTCCACAGTGCAGGATTCACCTCTAACTTAAAGCTGCTTGTTCACGCACGAGAATGTGTGGAGAATCTGATATGAGCAGCTTTATGTTTCCAAACCCCATTGACGCCACACAAACGATGTTTAAACACCCTGTACCTAGGGTTTAATTAAGTCCCTCTAATCGTGTTCCAATCGCGGGCCTGGACGGATGGGTTGGAATTCCTGATGTGCATTTCTGTCAGTCTTAATTGGATAATTGATTGCCAATTTGAACCTGGCCACACACTGCATACACAATAAAGAGCCTTGGCCATGTTCCTTGAGGATTCATTTTCCATCCGAATAAAGATGCTGCTTCGATAGGCAGCGATCCAGTCATCCAGACTAAGGCCAGTTTCTCAGCAAAGCTTCCTTATACTGAATGACCAGTTCACTATGACATTCCTGCTATAATAAAACACTGCAGATTGTACATTGTTGTTTAATATAATTAGTTATCAGATGATGTGATTTATGGAAAGTATTTATCTACAAAATTTTCATCTACAAAAAGCCCTTAACCCTATTGAACACAAAAGAGGCATATATATACCCGAAAGGCCGCTATAGCGGCCCACCTATGTACTGTCAATACCCGATGGGCCACAATACCGGCCATTGCTATAATATTGGTCACACTGCGCATGGCACTCATGACGCTGGAATTTGCTGGTCTAAAATTAGCACTGCATGGGTATTGTGCGTATAATGCTTACATCATACAGAACTGTTACAAACCACACAACGAACCTGGCAATTGGGTTCATATTTTCCGGATGTTTGTTGACGAGCTATGTCATGACTTGACTAGCACACACCGCTGTTGACATGGGCGCTGGTGCCCATGTCAACGTCACAAAACAGGAGGAGATGAAGCCCGGCTGCAGAATGAACCCAAAGGTGGAAGGTGCATTTCGGAACAACAGATGCATTGTGCCAAAGAAAGTACAAGCAAGCCAAGAGAGCAAATCCAAAAACGGTATACTGGTTTAAATCGTGCAAAGTGTTTCTGTGCATTGCCTCTGGTAATGACAACTGTTTTGAAGCGTATCATTCAAACATTCAGTTCTGGTGTTAGGTCAGTAGGCCTGAAATGATACTGCTTGTTGAATACAAACTATTGCATTTTGAAAATTGTCGAAAATTGCTGGGGAGGCCAGGGTTATATAGCAGAAATGCTGGGGAGGTCAGTGTTCAAAGGGTTAAACAACTATTGCATAGGATTTATGAATACACTGGACTGTGATGTACATATGTAGTATACAAGTCTCTGTGCGATTCATAATTACTGAAGAAGATTAGTGAAGCACTTTCCGAGCTGTAATGTAATATGTGAGTTCCAAGCTCAGAAAAGACTGATGTTTTATAGAAAACCATACTAACAACAAAAAACACTATGGCTGTTTTTTCTAAAACCTCTTCATAATAGACCTCTGAAAACAACATGCTGTAGTCAGAGTCATACCCATGTTTGGAGCTTTGGCTCTAATATAGCTTTTCCTACTGCATGGTACTGTTTCAAATCAGCTTGATTATACTAACCTTTTAGGGCTTTCCATTCGGTTACCTGTTACAGGGTGTTATTTTTGACATTGCTTTTGTAGAGATTTCATGGGAGCTAAACCGATAGCAAAAAGTGATGTAAAAATGTACTTGTAAGACTTGTACTGCTTTTCCACCCTAAACATATGCTAATGGGATTAGCGTACCCACTCATTTCACTTTAATGCAACCAGAATCATCTCATCGTCTGAACTCTGATGTAGTATTTGGTAAACTCTCCTGTGTTTTTTCACCCTCAGTTTTGCTACCCTCAGCTTCTTCTGATTTTCATGCAGTGTCAGTATGATGACCAGCTATATTGAGGGGCAAATAATACTGCCTTCGAGTTGTATTGAAAGCTGGAAAAAAAATTGTTTTCTTTGTAAATTTAGCTCAAACTACTGACAAAGCCGTCTTTACAGCTGGTAAACTCAGAATTCTATATGATACACAAAATCACAAGATGTATAACATGACCCTAAAGGCATAAAAAATCTGTAGGCCTCCAAAATTGTACAACTGTTAGGTCTTACAAACACAGCATAAATCTGCTGTGGAAAACAAAGTAGCTGTCGAGCCGAGTCCAGTCAGGTTGCGTCTAGTCGAAAAGTGGCTTAAGCAGTTTGTGTCTTCAGGAAAAATGAATGGCTTTGGTGGACCTGGCGTATTATTAAGCTTTATCAAGTGTGGTGCTTTGGTAAGTTTAATAATTTACTTGTTTTTGCACAACATCATTGTAGCATGTATGCAACATTGTTTATGTTTCAACTTCTAAAGGACAAAATATCCTTGTGATTACCACAGCAGTAGCAATTGTTTTTTATAGCACAGTAAAAAAATAAAAGTTAAATTCTGTTGGTGCATTCAAAAAACACAAAACACTAAATATTATTTTGATCCTTACTTACAATTCATATCTGCTGATGTTGATGTCCTTATGAGAGATGCTAAACAAAGTTGTTATGCTAGATTAATTTTATCACTCATACTTTCAAAAGCAATTTTATGGTACAACTTGATAATGCCGTAGTCTTATTCCTTAACAGCACCTGGAGTTTATCATCTGCATGTGGATTTAAAGAGATGAACCGAGCTGGCAAGGCTTAAATGCAGCAATTATAAATAGGCATCGGAAGGCCTTTGATCGTTCTACAGGTTTAAGCAGTAAGTGTCCTGCTCCAGAGGGAGCACAAGAGAAACAGAGAGGGAGCACTTTTCTGCCACCATTTGTACAGAGTGAAGTTTCTTTGGAGTCTCCTTGAGACAAGTGACCAAAGCGGTCCAAAGTGAAGGCCTTATCAGTCACCCACACAATGGCGCCACCCCATGAATTATATTGAGGTGGGGGAGCATCTTGTGGAAAGCGTCCGCATTGTGGACCATCTGGGTGACAATAAACCCCTCCCCACCTGCTTTCCTCCATCATTCAAGGCCAAGATAGCAGATCTGGACCTTAACTATAGCTCACTATCAGCTGCATCTGCTGCCTGACCCAGCAAAGAGATGGAGGTGAAGCTCAAGGATATCTCTCAGAGAGAGAGAGAGTGAGAGAGAGTGTTAAGGTGGTGATTATGGCCATTCTGGTGGAGATGGAATTGTTTTTGTGTGGAATAGTGAGGCAGAGGAAAACAGAAAGAAGGAGTAGCACATGATAAACAGAAAGGGCTGAAAAAGTGTTTTTCACATGAACCAAGATAAAGAAATTTAAAGGGTTTTGTGGTAAACATGTATATATTTTGTTCAGTTACAATGTAGTTGTACATATGAGTATTACAATCTACACAGCCATATCTAAATTATTTCCACCACCCTTGGTTTGGACTGAACTCCACCCTGGATCTCACGGATGGCACGTGACAGGCTTTGCTGCACAAATAAATCAGAGAGCATACAATCAGTTGTAGTTGGGTGCAAAACCTTCATGGGCAAAGGACATGATTTGACTGGAGCCTAAAGGAGTATGATAATAGCGTAGTGGGTAAAGTGTGGTAGTTTTTTTGATATTCCTGGCCAACTATAGTGAAGGTGTATAGAGAATGAGTCATAACAGTCATATGCCTTCCTTGAGTCATATGCCATCATTGAGGCATAACAGTGGTGCCCTGTGGGTCATTAATGCCAGAGGGGGCTGACAACTCCAGCGAGCAGTAGAGAGCAATTGACGTGTCACGGTGGACCAGTTAACCCCTATAATAAACACAGGAGCCCCAAGGAAAGAGTCAGCGATCAACATTAAGTGAACACTGCAGAGCAATAAAAACAAGGTTCATCGTCATTGGATGAGTCCAGGTTGGTGCTGCATGAAGGGGGCATGTATGCATAAATGTATGTGTAAAGTGGCATATATGCCGCCAAACACATGAAAATCGTCCATAGGATAACATGACTTCTTGCTAGTGTCATCTGAACCAAGGGTAGTTATTCTTACTATTAGGAAGGTGGTCATATTATTCTGACCTGCATTCTAACAGTGGCGGGAGTAAAATGTAAATAAAAACAAAACGCAGTATTTGCAAATCATCTTGGCACTCTGCCATGTGGGCCATTTTGTCCAGCCTCTTTCTTAAGGTGGTGTCTTGAACGCTTACCATAACTGAGGCAAGTGAGGCCTGCAGTTCTTTGGATGGTGTTGTGGGGTCTTTTGTGACCTCTTGGATGAGTTGTTGCTGCACTTTTGGGGGAATTTTGGCCGGCTAGCCACTCCTGGGAAGGTTCACCACTGTTCCACGTTTTATTTTTTTGCCATTTGTGAATAATGGCTCTCACTGTGGTTCGCTAGAGTCCCAAAACTTTAGAAATTACTTCATAACCTTTTCCAGACTGATCTTAATTACTTTCTTTCTCATTTGTTCCTGAATATCTTTGCATCTTGGCATAATGTCTAGCTTTTGAGTATCTTTTAGTCTACTTGGCTTTGTCAGGCATTTAAGTGATTTCTTGATTAAGAACAAGTGGCAGTAATCAGGCCACTTCAGAACAAATCAGAACACTTTTTACACATGTCAAGTCATGTAGGTTTGGATTTTTTTTTCCCTTAATAATTAAAAAACTTTATTTAACTGTATTTATGTTTACTTGTGTTGTCTTTGACTAATATTTTTTGATGATCTGAAACATTTAAGAGTGACAAACATGCAAAAAAAAAGAAATCATGAAGGGGGCAAACACTTTTTCACACCACTGTAATCAAAAGATTCAGAGAATCTTGCACAAGGGACAAGGCTAAAAGTCAATATTGGATGCTTGTGATCTTCTGGCCCTCAGGCGGCACTGCATTAAATAAAGGCATGATTCCATACTGGAAATCACTGCATGGGCTCCGGAACACTTCCAGAAATCATTGTCTATGAACACAGACAAGCAGTTGGAACTTAAAGCTGTATCATGCAAAGAAAATCCCATATGTCAACACAATCCAGAAACTCTGCCATCTTCTCTGAACCAAAGCTCATGTAAAATGGAAAAATGTTCTGTAGTCAGCTGAATTAAAATAAGAAATTCTTTTTGGAAACCACGGACGTCATGCCTGGCAGACTCAAGAGGAGAGGAACCATCCAGCTTATTATCAGTGCACAGTTTAAAAGCCTGCATCTCTGATTGTATACTGTTGCATTAGTGCCTATGATGTGGGCTGCTTACACATCTGGAAATGCAGTATTAATGCTGAACACTATATATAGGTCTTAGAACAACATGTGCTCCTACCCATACAACATCTCTTACAGGGAAGGCCTTGCATTTTTCAGCAAGACAGTCCTAAACCACATACTGCATCTATCATGGCTTCACAGAAGAAAAGTCCAGTTGCTAAACTGGCCTGCCAGCAGTCCAGACCATTCACCAGTAGACAACATTTGGCACATGATGAGGTGAAAAATCCAGCTATGGACCAGAACTGTTGAGCAGCTAGAACCCTACTTCAGACAAGCATGAGACAATGTTCCTCGCTCCAAACTCCTGCAAATGGTTTCATCACTTTCGAGACATTTATTGTATTGTCAAAGCATGACAGCAACTTTTTTGAAATGTGTTGCTGTCATCAAGTTCGAAATGTTTTTTTAAAGGTGGAGAAACCTGTCCCAAGTAAAACCTGACCAGATATATTAGTGAATAGTAAGCTCTCCAATATATGTCGTTAATCATTAGTGAAAATCGTGCTGATAATAGACCAACATTTAGGACGTTTTAATACTTTTAACAGGCACCTCTGAAGTGTAAAAATGTCTCACTTCTGCATATTTAATAGTTTCAATAGTATATGCTTATCAACTGTTTAGTTGTTTACAGCACTACTGGCTGAACTGATACATTTCAGCCTAAGAGAAGGTCATGGTTAAAGGTAAAATGCTGTGTCTGTAAAAAATCTGTAAAATCTGCGTTTGGCATAAAGAAAAAAATTTTACACACACACACACACACACACACACACACACACACACACACACACACACACACACACACACACACACACACACACACACAGTTATTAATAATTATGTTAAATATTATGACCTAGTGGAAAGTAAGAAAAAAGTATTATTCACCTCAGAACTCATATTAATTACAAAATGTAATTTAACTGAACTCCACTGCAGCTGGAAAGTACCAAAGTATCTTTGGTGGTCATTTTGAGGTAATGTATTTAGTGGGGATGCTAAAGTCTGTGTAATTCTATCCTTGTTAAATTTCATTAACGGAATTTTATTGGAATTCTTTTGCTTCTTAAAATTATTATCCGTCACGAAACCTTCACATTGGGACCCAAGTCCATGATCAGTCTTTTTTTATATGAGTTTTGATATGTATGTTTGTAAGAGACAGACAGAGCTATTGCTGGATAGGAGCATTCAAATTACAGAGCTTATGGCTTGATTATTTTAGATCAATGACTGATTTATGTGGAGCTGTGCTAACCGTGTGCATGAAGGGGGAGAGATGGAAGCAGATCAATGGAGCTGTGACTGCAAGGATGTATAGCTTTCTTTTGGCTAAAAGCTGACAGCGTCACTTAATCCCCAGATGACATGTCGATGCTCCCTGATCATGTTCAATCAAGATCAACAATTAAGACCTCTATGATTTAAGGGTCAAATCAGTCAGATGGCAGTTGTAGGCTATGCCGGTCGAACTGCAGAAATCCTACTGCGGCCTAAAATGCAGCACATGAAATGTGATGCAAATGATCATAATCTGTGGTACAATGATAGTTTAGGCCTTTTGATATATAATGATTTAAATCTGCATCCAGGCACCATCTTTTCGAAAATATTTCCCCTCTAGCTCCTAAACACGCAGCTCAGCTCCTTTGTGCTCGTTTAGAGTTGCCAAGCCAGAAAAGAGAATGCATGTAGGTAATCTAAATGGTCTTTGTCACTAGTGGCTGCTCTGTAATATTAGGGCTGTTATTAGAGCCAGGGCCCTCCGGAGGGACTGGACTGCACCAGCCTGCATTAGAACCATTACTGTTGCTCTTCATTCAGCCATGGCTGTGGAGCTTGTCACAGACCCCACCGACAATTGGATTGTTTTGGGACTTTGAATGAGAGTAAACTCTATTAGTAAAGGTTTTATGGGGCTAAATTCACCTTTTCTCACAGTAAAGCCACTGCTGTTCCTGCTTGTTTTGGTGGTACAGATGAAAGCTTGAGCACTGCACATTGCTTGCAGTGCTAGTCCAGATTTGTATGAAAATGTGTTTGTATGTTTCTGTCTGAAGTAGGAAGCATGTGTATAAATACAATAACCTTGGCACATACTGAAGTTCTGAAATAACAGATACGAGAAATCTGAAAAAGTATCAGGTACAAAAACTATTAGAGCTGAGACCTCATATCCAGCAAAGTTGGATATTCCTTTATATTCCAAAATAAAATGTTAACCCTCCAAAGTGAGAAGTGTGCTGAACCAACATAGCAGCACAGAATTGGCATTAATTGTAGCTTACCTTCCCCATGTTATAGAGAAACCTAGAACTAAGAAACTGGATTGTGCTAGTGATGGAAATTAGGATTAGTCACGATACCTACAATATAATGTTATATAACATAATACAGTATAATATAAGGTATAATGGTATAATGGTGTAATATGTAAATTGTTGTGTGTATATGTAGCATCAAATCCTAAATAGAAACTTAAAGGGATGACCCAAAAATGTTTGTGAACAAGATTTCTGCTGAGAAAATGTATACCTACAGTGTATACCTATATAAATGCTGGGACCCAAGATTTTCCAGAACACTGCCATTACCACAACATACTTCATGTGGACAAGGGTGACCAAGGGCACTCGAGCTGGTCTGGACTCTTCAAGTATGTTTTAGGCTAAAAACCTTGTGGTGAATGTTTTGTTAATTAATGACAGGCCACTGCAAGTTTTTTATATAAGGGGGCTTTTAAACGAATTTAAACATTCCAGATGTGTGGTGCCCATCACCTCTGCCATGAGCAATTCGTGTGAAATGTGAAATGTCCCATTTCATGTCCCATTTCACATTAAAGTTTACTGAATGATTTTGTTTATAAGGGTAATAAATGAATCTTAAATTGGGTAAATTGAAGCAATTACTAGCAGTTACAATCTCTGTATGTGTGCATGTGGGTTCAGGCTAAAAATCAAAAGACCAGAATGGGACAGAACACTTGCAGCATATTGTTCTATTACCATGCCACTTATGTTTACTTGTGTATCAGACAAAACAAAAGGAATTTTGTGAGGTGAAAAGCGCACTAATTTAAGTTAAGTTATTAATGTGCCTCTAATAAGAGCTGACAGGAGAACGAAGGAAGCGAGCAAAATTTGGAATGAAAAACACAACAAACTGGAAAAAAAGGGAAGGCCATGAAATGATGAGCGAAGTGTGAAGCATAAACAATGCCGTTTAATTCTATATCCTGGGGATGCTTATATCAGATGACAGCGGTTCACATGTAATCATTGTAAATGAAGGAGCGTTAGCTACACCCCACTGTTCCGTCGTCATGCGCCTCTGACACCTCCCCTACGTGGCCTCATTAGCCCCCTCACTGTCACCCATTTACGGACACGTTCTCTCTCTGCCTCTCTCTTTTTTTCCCTCCACCCACGCTGACACTCACATATGGATTTCTGTCATTATGTAAGCAATCAATTCAGTTTAATGTTGTTTCTATATTGATCATCTTAGCTCGATGCTCTTCTTTTTTTAACATCAAAATCTCTCATTCTGTGGACTACTGCAAGGTAGAGGACGAATAACTGTGTCATCAAATTAAGGATGGGCGACATTGGCAAAAATATAACTTCACGATAGTAAAAGACATTTTCGTGATGAGATGTTTCTTAATATTTAGCTGTTTTAGTTGTAAACATAATGGAATGGACGGAATGCAGATGCCTTGAAAAAATGACTGAGAAAGTAATATGTCAAAATAATGGCATACTGAACTGGCTTACAATAACCTAGTCATTATTGTTTAGTTTTAGTTAGTTATCTAGGTGCTTATGGTTTGTGAAGGTAATGCTATTTACTATGCATTGGGCGGTGTTATTTAAAGGCTGCCCATAGTTGGTATAATTTAGGCTTTTTATGATGCATGCCATATGCTCCTTTTTCTTAATTTGACACTTTACCTTTAATTATAATTATACATATCTTCAGTTGCTGTTTCTTTGTGGGTGTTTCTGCACATCATCGATAAACATCAGTGCCCCTTTTACTGCTGTTACTTTGACAGCCATACAAGCCTTTGCTATGTCACTTCCTCAATCATGTTTAAAGTTCTTTCAGGTCTTTCGGTGTTGCTTGCCAGTTCATTCCTTACTTTTAAAAATGGACCATATTTTGAGCCGCTTACCCTTCTGGGGTGGTGATGGAGCCTATCCTAGTGGTCATTGGGCAGAAGACAGGAACCATCCTGGACAGCCAGTCCATTGCACGGCAGACACACTCAGACACAGTGGCAAATTAGCATCTCCAGTTCACCTGACAGCATGACTTTGGAGTGTGGAAGGAAGCCCACGCAGACACAGGAAGAACCTGCAGACTCCACACCAAAAGGATCTTGGACACCCCAAACAAACCCTTCTTGCTGTGAGGCGACAGCGCCACCTTACCATCCCATAATAAAACCTGTGAAGTATATTCCTTCACTACTTACTTATGCCTATGCCTAAATCTAAACAACACTATTTAATATAGCACTGGTCTTGAATTTTTCTGCTTTATTTTACCTAGGATTTCAAGATGATTGTCAAATGACATGAGTGTGTATAATTTCTTTCTACGTCCTGTACATTATGTAGAATTCTATTTTTAAAATGTTCTTCACACGTATTTACAAAAATACACATCTCATTTACAAGAATAGTTTTCTATTAATAGTAATCTATTAAAAAACAAAAGCAAAGTAAATGCTGGTAGAAAAAAAAAGTTTCTTCTATGGTTAAAAAAACAAAAAGTGTACTGTGATGTAGTTTATCATGATAATGATGGCATATGGCCTTATTATCCACCCATACATAAAATAGTACAATTTACTTGTAGGAGTCTTCAAATAAATAAATTATTAGCATCTACACTGTTTTCATACCGAATTGTGTGTTATTATTACCTAATTTTATTAGTGGCACAAAGTGACATTAACTCTGTTGTAATTATGATTTGAGGTACTTACTATGTCTATATACAGAACGGGAGTCAACCTGGGAGTGAGTGGACGCTAGTCTGCCGTAGCATCCGATAAATGCTAAGTGATTTACAGGTGCCTGCAGCAAGAAGCCCAGTGGAAATGTGTACAGCTTAGTGGTGGTGCTGTTATCTGAATGGGAGTTGTGGGCTCAATGACTGTAGAGAGAGACGAGAGGGTGTAGTGCACGGGGCTTTATAGCTCTTCCAGGGCACTGACCGCAGGCCATTAACTCAGAGAGGCAGCCTAGAGCCCCGAGCAGCAGAGCATGGAGAGCGTTAGGGCTGTGACCTGCCTGGGACCATCTTATCACTTTAATGCATTATGTCTCCCACCACGATCCTTCTATTTAAGTGACTTGAGCCAAGAAAAAAAAATGCATTTAGGGGTCAGGGGGTATGCCTGTGTGTGTGTATGTGAGAGAGAGAGAGGGAGTCTGAATTAGTGGTCACTGAAGGGATGGAAAAGGCTTGGGGGTGAAGTGATTTATTAGATGTCCACTCATCTGGAGGTCCATGGAGGATGGATGGTGTGGACAGACATCATGTTAGACAACAAAAAGGCAAGAAACTGTGAGGTTGTCTCTTTAGCTGTAAGAGGGCACAACAAGCCCCCGACCCCACACAACACACATACACACCTACACTAATACACACCGCAGCTAAGCTTTAATGACTGGAGAATTGCTCCTATGAGATTAGTGCAGGCTAAATCTGATAAGCCACACCAGGTTTCTCTTGGTTCAGAGGGTGAAGAGTCAAATGAGAGAGAGAAAGAGAGGTAGAGAGAGAGGTGGGAACTTGATTTGTTTTAACAGCCATGTCGCTCTTTACAGGCCATTCCTGTAAAGTCCACTGCAGACGTTATATACAACCAGAGGGACATTAGGGGTTTAAGTGCAGAGCCTTTTCCTTGCCAAACGCTCAAGCTGCCTGGTCTTCTCTGTACTAAGGCATTCAGTGCTTGCATTCATTTTTAAGAGGTAGTGATGTGTTAACAATAACTAGGCAGAAGACTTAGAGCCTGTAGTAAACGTTTTAAGGTTCACTATTCTGTTATATTTAAAAAAATGTGTTCCTGACAATTAGGAGTGATGTTGCTTCGGTTTTGTTGCATGTGTAGAGTTAGGGTGGACAAATAAGGCAGTATATGAAGTATACATCCTAGGTACTTTGTAGAATGTGGACTGTAAAATGAAACAATTGTATTAATTAAGCATCTAATTAACTTATTGCACTACATTTCAGAAGACATATCTGTACTTTTTACTTACAACATTTTCAAAACAGGTAGGCTATTTTTTTCGGCTATTTATTTATTCATGTAATTTCACTTTTTAAGCAAATCTATTCAGGCGCCTAATGGAATCCAACTGTTATACATTATCTGTAGCCTATAGCCTATAGTCTGATGTAATGTCACTTCAGAACATTAGCCGTGTGTGTGTGTGTGTGTGTGTAGTTTGCTGTGGACTGGCCTGCATCATGTAAATCCCAGTCTGAAAACAACACTCTGGCCCTGCCCTTATTTAAGGTGGTGTTCAGTAATGCATGCTAAAATAGCCCTTTTTAAAGTATAGTGTCCATCTCAAACTCTTTGTAATGTCTACATTTTTCTCAGTTCTCGTGGAAATGAATGCTCAGTTTCATGTATGTTAACCTTTTTAACCCTCAATAAAACAGATCTTGTTTATTATTTTAATCAAAATAAAAGTTAAGTAATACTATTTACTTTAAGTTTACCTACACTTTTTAATTGTATTTTGTTTTACTGAAGTACTCGTAACCCTGAAAGTGACCTAACAGAACTGATAACTTTCAGCCACAGTTGCATCACTCTCTCTCTCTTTGACTGATGTGAAGCAGATTTATATTTCGTGTTCTGGTGCTGGATGCCTAGAGAGAGGGTGACAGGAGTCAGAAGATTCTGGGCATGTGCCAATTTCCACCCAACGTCTTAATCAAAGCTGCATTGTCAGGATCACTTTGTTTCTCCCATGGTAATTTTGCTGCTAATAGGGGCTGAAGGTGCAAATGTCCAAGATACAGTACAAATGCTAGCAGTTAAATTAAAATTTCTGTAAAAGTCAGAGATTGTTGTGTTAGTATTCATAGCCGCAGACATGAGAATGCTTTTATGTGAGTTTGCGTGCAATGGTGGGTGATATTGCCGATCTAATATTTTTCCTGTACATATCTGTTGGTGTCCATAAATGTGTAAAGGTTTGTGCACCCCAGTCAGATGGCATATTTAGTTGATTTACTAAGTGAAATTAAAGTTGCTGCTTATACAACAGGTTAAGGGAAAATGGGACAAAATGTGGCATACTTTTATTTTCTATCTGGTTAGTCTACAATACAGTGTGCAGAAGGTTCATTTTGGTGCAATTCCAATATATACAACAGAACCAAACCATACAATTAAACAGAGCTATGTCAGGCTTTAACACCAGAACTTAGGAAGCATTTTATTTTATTAATGCAAACTTATGTCATCTGATACTGTGACACTGTATGTATGATACCACCCATCCCTGTGTAGGTGATTCTTGGAGTCTGTGTAATAGTTTTGTGTTTCAGCATACAATACTCTAATGCAACAAAATTTGTGTGCTTGTACTCATGACGGTCCAGCAGACAGCATGTACGGTACTTTAGTTTTACTGCCGCTCTGATTTCTATAGGGCCCAGGGGTGAAGGCCAATGTCATGGACATTTCACAAGCGCAGCTGATTTATAGTTCAGTCAGTGGCTCTTAAAAAAGAAAAAAAAAGAAAAAGAAAGTACCAGACATACCTACATTTTTCTCCAGATTTTCTGGCTCACAGCTTTTACTCTTACAAGTCCCCTTCTTACCCCCTGCCCACCCCTACATCAACACCCCACTGTTCTATTACAGCACTGTTAGCTCACCCCGCAGGCCACACCACTGGAGCACACTCGCATACCCTCGAGTCTGTGTGTTTTTCCTAATTCTTAACCCCCTACACACTCGAAGAAAAACACAGGAACTGACACTATTAGACACACACACACAAAGCATGTGCACAAGCGCACATTACAGTAAACACATTGTGACACAGACTCCATGCCACGTTGTGCATTTCTTGAATATATGAGATGTTTCTTGCTTCGCATTGGCACTTGTCAGAAAGGATACAGTTCTTCAGAGACTGGAAACAAGTGATTTGATTATGACAGTGCCACAATCTGTTAGGAAAAGATAAACAGTGGGGCCTTTTCATTAAACTAATGAAGACGAAGAGCGCTGATGAGCTCTTAAGTCAATTAACAATATTTTAAAAAACACGTCAGAGCTAGCCAGCGCTATTAGAATTTTGAGTCACTTGACTTTGTTGCCTGATGTGCACTCCCGTCCTTCTCCGCTCTCCTACAGCAGTAAGATTTCATTAACTGTAATTAACCATATGCAAAAAATGCCTCTGCTTTTTTCACATCTTCCTATGTAAAACACAGTGTGAGCTGTAGAGGCAGAATTTATACCATTTTTAAAGAGGTCTCAAATAATAAGAGTTTTAGAGGACATTAGAGTACATCCTAAAATTTTGTTTTTTTAACCAAAAAAAATAAATTATAGTTGAACAATAACATTAGCAATAATCATTTAATAAAATTTTACAATAATTTAGAAAGCATGTTGTGAGTTGTAGAGACTAGGGCTCTACTTAATATCAATATAAGGGAACAGCGGAGCCTAACACATGTTGGGTTTTGCTTAATAATTTTTAAAAGTGTTAAAGCTAAAATGTAATAATATATGTCTGCTACAAATAAAAACATAGACTGTGTTCTAGCCAAGCTGAATTTATAACAATGTGTGAACAAAACATGAACCATAGTTGTAAACTATTTGTGTCAGATGTGGCCACAAATTAAAAAAGCAAATATTATTGTTGAAAAAAGTCAAATATTGGCACTTAAGTTTTATATATATTATTATATAGAATACATTATTTGTTTAATGACATGCATCTCAGCTGTTTTGAATTAACATGGGCAGGCATGCAACCCACCGACAGAACCTAGGGCATGACTTTTTGTTATTATACAGCTTCTCACTCTCTCTCTCCCTCATTGCCTCTGTCTCTGGCTTGCCTCTTAGTAAACTTATTTGAAGAGCGCCCCCCTCCCCCCCAACCCACACACACACACACACACACACACACACACACTCACACCTCTCCTTTCTCTCTCTGCTGGCCAAACAATAAGGTCTGAAAAAGATTGGAGTTCATTTCGACCCTCGCTGGATAGGGGCCTCATTTTCGCGCCCCTGGCAACTCAATCAGGCTGGCCAGCCTTGATGAGTGACTGACTAGTTTCAGACTAGCAGTCAATATGTGTCTACTGTGATAGAATGTCAGCATCTGCTCCCTCTGCTCTCAGTCCTTTTCCTTCTCTCTCTCTCTCTCTCTCTCTCTCTCTCTCTCTCTCTCTCTCTCTTCCTCTCTTCCTCTCCCTGTCTCTCTCTCTATCTCACACACACACACATACACTGTCTCTTTCATTCTCTTTCTCTCTCTTACTCTCTCTCTTTCTGTCTCTCATCTCCTCCTTCTCATCAGTCTGCCTCTTTTCTTTTTTCATTGTGTCTAATCAGTGTTATCAAAAAGAAGCAGCTAAGGGAAAAAACGAAAACAGACACAGTGCTGACCATATTGCTCACTCACACTAGCTTTCTCATTCAGGATGGGCCAACTAGCTTTGTGGCTGAAATTTGTATCTGTCGTCTGTGCTGCAAGATCTTAGCATTCCTTCAACATTTTAGCTCAGCTGCAGTTTTTCTTCACATATAATGTTGGTATATTAATTTGTTCTTATGTGGAACATGCTTTGGATGCGTTAAGTGTGCACTTAGTGTTAATGTAAAAACTGCAAGCCTGCCAAATCACAATCAGTGAGATGCATGTTCATCAAACACTCAGATCGGACACGAGCAGTGGTGTTTATTTATTAGCAGCACACTTGAAGGATTGCTTATTATAACACATGTTGTGTTATTTCAGGCTTTACAGGGTGACTGTAGTGCACACTCACAATATTTCAGTGTTTTTCTGCATACTCAGTAGTACTGTTTCTGTCAGATTTAACAAAAAAAAAATACAAAGTTATTTATTTTCAGGAAAACAGAAAAAAGCTATGACAGAAAATAAACACTATATAATTACCTTATGCTTTACTTTTGTGCACCCTGCCACTGCTAGAGGGGAATCCAAGAAATATAAAGTTTAAAAATATAAAGATATAGAAGAAATTTGACTGTAACCGTGCAAACCTTGGTAGACCGCTAAAATTTACACGATCAGATAATCTATCTATCTATCTATCTATCTATCTATCTATCTATCTATCTATCTATCTATCTATCTATCTATCTATCTATCTATCTATCTATCTATCTATCTATCTATTGCAATGTGAATCAGAACAATATGTAGCTGTCTATAAGCCCAATCCTAGTGTTTTTGCATATACCGAGCTGCCTTAGTATCAACCACGCTGCGCAAAGTATGATTACAGACACTTTCAGTCACTTGCCAAACAGTCTTTCAGCTGGTAAAACTAGATTCCATTCTCGTATTGTTTGTTGGTAGCTTGGCTTTGTTTTTACTGCCATCTCTGTGGACTGTTGAATGCTCTCTCTCTCCTTCTTTCTTTCTCCCACTCTGGAGTGTCCCCTGTGTCCTCTATTACCCAGCGCCCCTCTGAACATGCTCTGCAGTCTGCTGACCTCATGACCTGCCTGTCACCCTGACGGCTACTGTTATCTGGGGCTAGTTATTTCACCAAGATGGCCTTTTGTTCGTCTTGATGTTTATTGAAAATATCAAGCCAGGCCAATTACAGGTATAAACAGGCTTCTCATTTCTAAGGGTTGGATGTATGTCTGTGAGTGTGTGTGTGTGTCTGGGGGATGGAAGAGTTCTTATGGCAGTTCCGTCTCATGCAGGCATGGTTTGAATCAGGGTACTTCATGTGGTTAAACCCTGTTAGTTTTATAGACCCACTCTCATTTAGATTAGGTGTTGTGGAGGGAGTCTTGGGGTTTACCCACCTCCAACGATAAAGTGCAAGACAGGATGTGACAGAAGAAAAGAGAAGAGGTGAAATGAAGCATAGGGCAAAGATTGAAAGCTGGTAGACAGTTTACTGATTGTTTTGAGGTCAAAGTTGTTTGCTTGTGAGATCTCAAACCTTGCTTTCATCTGATTTCATCATCACAGAGCAAGTTGAACTCACCTTTTGCACCTTTTTCTGTACTGGGCTGCCATGCTCAGAACTTTATGCCTCACTGGTTGTACCATATTGATGGGAAACCTATTCCAAAATGCATTTTGTAGTGTTTATTAAATATGTTTTAGTAAGTCACATAACCAAAGGCAATATTAAACATACTATTACTTAGTAGACAATGTTAAAAAGTTCAACATCTAACAAAATGTACTTGCCATTATTTCTAGAACTTAAATGTTGGCTATTGGCTAATATGGATACCAATCACATATGTTTTTTCTATACTACTAAGTGTGAGTCAAAGATCCATGTATAAATATTTGTTCTGTTATTGTAGCTGAAATTAAAGATAAATATGATCTCAAAGTGCAGATTGTCACTTTAAGTTGATTGCATGTACATCTAAGTGGTGTGAACAGTGTAGGAATTTATTTCTATTCTAAACTGTCCAGAGAGCTTTACTGCCAGTGTAGCAAGCCAATATTAGGCTATGTTATCAAGTATCATTGTAATTTAATATTCTTTTTCTTTAGCTCCTGCATGGGTGGCTTAAAAAAGCCAGAAAATGTTTCTGAAAATGTTCAAAGATGAGAACATCACAAATTTCACTACATTTGTATCAGAATTTACACAAATTGGGACATGAACTATCAATATTTTTTTTAAAAATTGGTTTAAATTTGGCTTGAAAAGTAAAACTCAAATGTGCATATCCGCGTCTTCATAAGTTATTTGGCCTCCTTGCAGTGACCACAAATGCAGCAGGTAAAAGTGGGGTCTTTGTGCAGATCCTTCTATTGCAGTGGAAAATCCTGTTGACTGCCTAATAAATCTGCTTTAGCACCCAAAGGTCAGCAGAAAACATTATAGAGTTACCACAAAGGCGAGTTTCGTCTCGAAAGCACACCGGCTCGATTCCTCTTCCAAGGATCACTGAAATTTATAAGTTGCTGAACAAGTACTAAAGGCCATTAAAAACGTAGCTGGAATTTATGTGAGGCAGAGGTGGAAATTATATAATTAGGGGGCTCAAATAATTTTTCAGTCGAATTCCTTGTGCAGACCTTTAAGTTTAATTGGGTGCTAACGGCAGCTAGGAACCAATGATGACGACAGACACAGGACATAAATCAGAGGAAAAAGTCAGAGGTCATACCCATACATGAAGAAGACATATGTAATGAGGAGGAAGAGAGAGTGAAGCTGTTCAGGACTCTCAGTGGTGCTTAATTTTTTTCCCCTCTGTGGTCATGCCGGTTTATTTTATGGCTGTTTGACTCCTCATCCGAAAAGTTATATAGAGTGCTCCCTGTGATGGCAGCTAAATGCAGGAGCACTTTTTGTAAAAGTTAGCCTGATCATTACTTATTACAGGGTTATGCAAATCTTAAAGATGTAGATGCTATTCTTTAGTAATAAGCATTAGCTTTAAAATGTATTGCAGTGGTTTCATATCCTATTGCCACTTTGCGGCTTCCTCAACTTTTTAATCTCCATCAGGCAGGAGTGATGTCTAATCAATCTACTTTACCTTAATTTTTTTCTTTATTTTTGTGATGGTCTTTTGCAGCAGTCTCCTTTAATAATTCTCCTATCAGCGGATGCATTTACAGGAGATTTCCAATTTATTTCCAATCAAGTTTTATCTAATATTCTCCCGACAGGCAATTAAAAATTCAGAGTAAACTAGAAAGCCATTGCTCACTTTTTATTTTCTCCCTATGTTCATTTAGGATGTTATTTCATTAAAAGGGCTCCCGTTGATGAGTGTGGTGCACATTTAATTACCATATTCACCTACCTCTCCTGTCAAGAGCCCAAACATAGAGTTCCCCTCTTTCTCTCTGGTTTAAATACATTTACAAGCCAGCATAGAGAATATAAACTTATCTTCCATTGCCCAAATGAGCCTATACAGAAAAATCAGTTGTCTGATTACCAAATCCCATTTTGAGATTGTCCTAGCAACTACAGTGTGTGCAGTTTGGTTATTTTCTTAAGTAGGGGTGGGTAGTATGACAGTATTTATGATTATTGTGATAAAATTATGCTCTGTTATATTACCATACACTATTCAGAGCACATTATGGATAATGCCTTAACTTAAGCATACACATCAACTGCATGTTTTGTTTGACAGAAAGCGTATTTACTCCTTTGTATTTGTATTTGCAGTGAATTATGGGGACCACTGTATTAAAGTCTTGCTTATTTGTAGAATTTTTATTGATCTTAAAGCAATGGTGTTTTAATGTGGCATTACTTGTTCTTTTAGCTATACCGAAATGTTAGAAACACAAAACGCCAGGACGCATCTCATGTATTGTGAAAATATCATGATTCTATTTTTGCTATATTACTCAGTCTTAAAGTTGCAATAGGAAGATAATCAAATAATGTGCTTCCTCTTTATTAATTATAATCCCTGCTTAAATAGAGCCCCGGAACAAAGAAGTCTATGTCTCCAACGGTGGAGGCACAAAACCTATACTGCCCCTGTAGTTTATAGCCAGTCTTACACAAACTACACTCTCTCCTCTGAAGATAGCATAAAATGGCAGGGTATAATTGGAAAGGCTGAATTTGTCATTACAAGTAATAATGAGATTTTCTGAGCAAGGCATTACTGAGCTACAGAGGCAGTGGTTTAGCCTTAGAATGCCATAAACAAGCTGCGGTATGTCTACTGCTCTCTGGGTGTGGACTAGCCATACTTAATGTTTTATTGGGTTCATCATTTGGGCTTAGAAAGGAAAATGAACATATCCTCTCACCCTTTCAAGAGTTATGAGTGTTTGTAGGAATGGCCCCATTCATAACTCTCAGCCATGAATATGTTTACATTTGGAGATAGTGGTCTCTATTTGGGTTGCATTATAGGCTTCCTAGTCCTTGCCTTGCAAACAGGTGCAAACTGTTATGTACAGAATTTGCCAAGATTTAAAGTGGTTGTCCTACATGTGTGAACATGCATTTTATTTTTGCCTTTAAGTTGAGTCATTTAATATCGAACCTGCAGAGAACATGTTCTGAAATGTGTGTTTTCATATACAAGTTATAACAGGTAAGACATGCTAGACACTGCTAGGCTGCTAATAACTTTAAAATATAAACATATAAAAATACCTTTAAAATCAGCAATATTCACTTTCATTCTACACTGTTACATTTATTTATAATCAATTTGGGATTTTATTATTTTGGGTACTCTAGAAACTATTTTTAAGGTGCTATGCGTGCGGTCCCCCATGTGTGATGCATGTTTTCTGAATCTCCGTTTACCCTGTTCTTTTGCAATCAGGATCCCCACAAGCCCCCCACAGTACGGGTATGTTGTGATATTATTCTCAGCACTGCCGTGACACTGACATGGTGGTGGTGTGTAATACTGGGTTGTGCTGGTGTTAGTGGATCAGAGCTGCTATGATGAAGCTAATTGCTGTTATGTATGTAGCTAAAAATGGTTGCATTCCTGGCTGGAGATAGGGATGCGGGAACAGCATGAAAGTCTCAGCATCGGGCTAGCTGTAATACCCAGTCAGACTTCTCACTGCAGCAGAATTACACTGAAGCATGGTAAAGCACATACATTTGTGCCCTTGTACATTAACTATGTGTTTTTTTCTTGTCTTTTCCTTTACATAAACTGTTTTTCTGTGAAGCTGCTCTGAGACAACGTTAGTTTTAAAAAGCGCTATACAAATATATTGACTGATTGATTGAACGTAAAAGCACAGCAGCATTTATTAGTGATAAAATCCTTCACTCAAACTTCACTCATCTGGCCTATCTGAGAATGGTATGGACATGATATAATATAATATTGCATTGAAAGCCATAAATGGCAGCCATCTATCAGATGGTTCAGAAAGCCAATCCGAAACCGGAGGGTATTTTGTGTGTATTATAGCATTTAGGATATTAATTTATATGTACCTACAATGAAAATATAAAAACATAAAAATAGAAGGTTCATCGAATATTGTAATATAATAAAATCCACTTCTCATGCACAATTTTGCTCATACAACATGCAGAACATAAAATAGCTAAATAGCTAGCTAGCTTACTAATATGTTTACTGAGTCAGCTTTGACTTACTAGGTTGCTCAGACTCAAAGAGAGGGCGGGGCGAGCCATGTTAGCCTTGTTACTGGTTAGGAAATGCTTACAGAAGCGTTAGCCACTATTACTACCAACCACTTACAGAAAACTGTTGACAATTAGCAGACATTGAATGGACTTTGTGAGGTACACATACTTTGTAGTCATACTTTGTACATGTATATTGTGGCCAAGAGGAACAAAATTTCCTTAATTATATAGAAATTTTAGATTTAGATTTCATTAGGCTTTAACATAAAGTCTGGAGATTTGGGGGAACCGTGGACAAAGCAGACTGCAAAAGGTGGTTTTCCAAACAGACATTTTTATTCACTCTTTTACTCCCTCTCAGTCCCTCTTCCTTAGTAGTAGCTGGAAAAATGGGGTACCTTTGCACTTCTTTAATGGCTCCTCCCAACCCCCCACAATTTACATTACAGCCTCAAACACAACAATATTTAATTATTTTTAAATTTTTTTGGTCTGCTCTGTTCATATTTACCACCTCTTGAAACGTCTACTTAAAATGAGATCCTTCTACCTCTGACTCAAAGCTTATTAATATTCAGATTTGGTCTGTTGATAACATTATTCTATTGGTCTATGATAACATTATTCTATTGGTCTATGATAACATTATTCATGATTATCCAGAAATAAATACTTCCATATAAAGCATGCAAGCAGATATACTGACTGAGCCTAGTGACCCATCAGTGTAGGGACACAGGGCCCTAATTTATATCATTTCAGGTAATGCTTGTACACAGGCACTCACTCAAGTCTTTCTCCAGGCCAGTACTGTTTAATCGGAGACATGCTGATTTCATGCGCTGCTTCACATTCTGTGCCAGCTAGACAGGGGCAAGCGCTGCCTTGAGCCAATGTGAAAACCATGCCTGCAAGGGCAAAATGCACAGCATGTGCCAGAGGTCCAAGAAAATACAAGCAAAACACATGCACACACACACACAAAGCCCTGAGTCCTGCACGCTTCTCGCCTATTTAGGGCGTCTGTGTCCAGCAGTAGATTTGAATATGCATGACTCTCCCAGAATCCCTTTCGGCGCAACCCCTGCGCCTATGCGCTGGCCCATTCGCAGATCTGCAGACACGCATCTCATTTGAATACTTTACCAGCACAACCTGTCATAGACAATAAATACATAGCCATAAAAAAAAACACTTTTTTATAATTTGCAAACTGCGAGAGAGGTGGAGAAAAAAAATCCTATGGCGCATAAATTCTGTATGACATTGGGTTGTTAGCTTACACTTTATAGTGAATGTTTATGATGTTCTTACTGTATTTACAAGGATTGCAAATCTCCAGTGAATGTCAGAATAACATTCTGGGTACTGAATACTTCTTTATTCACTCTGGAAGATGATACTCAGAGTCCAGTTGATGAGAGCACTTGCATCTCATATGTAGAACTTAGTTAAGTTTGTAGAACAGCAAAGTCAAACTGCATTCATTTTGGAATGTTAGATTCAGTTAAATTTGTTTATAATAATTAATTAAGTCAAATATAATGAATTCCTGGACTGGAAACAAGTCTCGTTTATGTCAATTTTTTTAGACTTCTGTCCACCTACTGTCCACCTTGTAGATGTAGTAGTCAGAGATGATAATTCTAGTAGTGGAGGTATCAGGGTCAGTTTCTATATTACTGTTTCAGAGTGGGTTTGAAGGAGATGGACAGAGCAGTGGATAAGTGAATGGATAAGTGAATAAAAGAAAATTATTTACCACCACCATGTCAGTGTCACTGCAGTGCTGAGGATGATCCACCTCCCAAATAAACTGCTCTGTGGTGCTGCTGTGGGGGTCCTGACCATTGAAGAACCGGGTAAAAGGTGGGCATTCTGCATTGAATGATCTGTTCCATGGGTTTCATAAGATAAATTGTTCTTTCACATTTTGCATGTGAAACCTGTTTTGTCCAACCAAGTGCAAAAACAGGAAGAGTAAAAATGAAAGTTGTCACATAGTATCTTAATAATCTATACCAAAACTGTGTAACATGTGCAGCAAATTGCAATATCTTTGCCATGCTACATTTTAAAATATTTATTTGGATCATGTTATTCAAATAGGCAGGTGATATAAAATAAAATTTAACAAAAATAAAGTTTTTCTCTGCATTAGCAAATAATGTTGCTTTTTCTGGGACTGTGGCTAATAGAAAGTGATGGGGACATTCTAGTATGTAAACTAGAAAAAAAAAACCAATTTGCATATCTAGTAGCTAGCCACAATATTGCGTATCCATATCATGAAACAACATTATAATAGTGAGCGTTTTTTATACCTTCATACCTCCCATCCCATATTGGGTTATACCAAAGTAGTCAATTTAAACTGAATCATGTTGAAATTTAAGATTTTAAAAAAATCATAATTAAACAGAATTAATAAATTGAGATGATAAATGTATGCAGTATTTGGAAACATATTTGGCCAGTGTTTGAAATAGTAAATTTAGTCATCACTTCATTAGTTTTTTAGACACAAACCCAAAGGGAGCACTGATGTGAGTTCTTCCAGAGCATCGGCTATTTTCCATTGAGTGGCCATAAGCTACAGATTGCCTTAGGGAGTTTAGGAATCACAATGGAGATAATTAATGAGATTACTATAGAAGTGCCAAAACAATGCCAAAGAGACTGTTACCAAATGAAATGTTACCAAATGCCAAGGGATTACATTAAGTCAATAGTCATGCTATGAGGTGACCGTAACACTGCCAAGGTTTCACCAGGGTTTAAACCTCCATGCCAGAAAAGAAACACTGAGGTCACAGTCAGCATGCCAGAATATAGCAGGGAGCCACAGCGAGGCCTGAATTTGGAAGATGCTGCAGTCCCTGGACATCTTTAGCCATCCTTGTGCAGGAGTGGCTAATTAAATACTGAAGTAAGAATAAATTCTTAATGAGAGACATGAGCTAGCAGCAGAGTTTGGCACAGGCCAGCTAGGTCTTATTAGGTGTTCTCGCCCATATGTGCTTGGGTGAAGTACCTATTAGCGTTGTCCCTAATGGAGCTCCCTGTGTTAGCGTTAGCTTGCTGTGACTAGCATCCCCACCATTATGCACCCAAAACTTGGCAGCAGCTTGTGAGGAGGAGAGCCCCGCCATAACATTTCGTTGGCTCCGTAAATATTTTATGCAAATGGAAATTTAATTCTTTGCTTAGTTTAAGCAATTTTCCTTTGTAAGTAGTGTGTATGTGAAGGAGATTACAACATTTGCTGGTTTGTTTATAATTTAATTTTTTGATGTCGGGGCTGGCGGAGGGGAGAGACGGAACACCTGTGAGTGTTTATAATGTCCCATCTCTCTCACAGCTGTTCCTTTTCAAAACACCTCGCCGGCGTAATAATTTCATAAAATTTCATGATTTACCATCTGCTAGTGGCTGGCTATAAGTACATGCAATAAGCATTTGTATGGCGCCTGGCCCAGAAAGGTACAATAACTGTATATTTTAACTTAATGGCTTTTCCGGGGCATGCAAATTTCCACACTGCAGATTGCTGCGATGCTGGAACGCAAGGCGGGTCAGCTCCTCTTGTCTCCGTTGTCCTCCTCTCCCTTCCCATATTATCATATGTCCACACATGCACACTAGCTCTCCATTGGCACTGTACTTCAGGACGAGTTGGCCCACATCAAAATCGAGTTATCAAACTCCAGAAGAATGAGAGATAAGGTAGGAGGTACAAGCAGATCATTTCCCTTTTAGCATTTAATGTCTGTGCATTTGGGTAATTAAAATGATTACTACAACAATTAAAGCAAGTAATTAGAAACTAATTACACTGGCATTTTTTTGTGATTACCGAAGCAGATGAAAATAGTGCTCAAAATTAAATTCATTGCATATTCATGGAAATGAAATTAAATAGTGCTGGGTAAATGAGATAATAGGAGTAGGATGGGAGGATGGTGTTCTAGGGGTTTGGGGAACAGACTGTTGCTAATGTCTTCAGCAGACATTTTGTTAAATCAGTGATAATCATTTGATGGCCTTAAAAGAAGTTAATATTTGGACGACAGTCAAAAGCACTGAGGGTAGAGGGGTTTTTTTCTTCCCCTTGTGCCCCACGCTCCCCACCCACCCCGGTTCCACCAATCCCATGCTCACTGATAACACCTACTAGAAGTAGCACAATAAAAAACACTTCATCATTCTAGATTAAAATGAACCAATAAAAACAGGAGCTTCCATGATTCCTCTCTGTTGCTCCACACCCTGCACCATAGATTAAATTACAGAATTACCCTCATTTTTTCATCCAACTCTGTCTTTTGCTCCTACATCTTCTACATCTTTTCCCTCAATCTCTCTTTTCTCTCCCTCACCTTCTCTCTCTCTATTGAGTGCCTTCCAGCATTTGGCTGCTGCCATGATCATGTAATGAGATTCCTCAGATTAAATAGATTTCCTGTTAAACTCAGGCCTCTGTAGATAGGGTGTCAAGAATGAATGGTTATTAACATTTAAATATATCACAAAATAGGAAAGAGAGGGAGTGGTGGAAGACGACGGGAATGGAATAAAATTGTAAGGAAGAAGAAGAGTGGTTGCAGGGAAAAGGTGAAAAAAAAGACAAAAAAACAATATGAATTTTTCAGTGTTGTTTGAGCGCAGTGGACCGGGTTCTCTCTGTATTCTCCTGCACATGCCTAAGAACCTGATGAAACAAAACTAATTAGAGAGACACTCTTGAGAAATATTCACCTAAGAGCAATTAAAGTGAAAGGCAAGTTTTATTCATGTGGACTGGAGACATCCACCTGTGAGTGTTACCAGGACCACAGGGCCACAACACCAATCTCTCTCTCAGTCTCTCACACACACTCTCTCTCCCTCTCTCAGCCTAGTCGTAGATTATTACACAAGATTAATAATGTAAATTTCACTGCCTGGCTTGCCTGAGAAGACCGTGCTTTCAGAAATGGATGGTCTCACCATCCATCACCTCCTTCTTTCCAGCCTTGTCTTTTCTCATTTTTCACTTTTCCTTTAGGAAAAAAATGAGTAGGGGAGAGGAGAGTAAAGAGAAAAAAAGAAAAACTGTTTAGGGCTGGATTACACTTGGTGTTTGTGACATGGCTTCAGGTGTAGGGCAGCGACATTATGATGCAAGTCAAGCAAAACATTGCTAAGCTGTCAGACAATGTAAATACTCCAAGCAAGTAGGCATATATAGGTTTATATTGCCCTTGCTCTTTGACTGAAATGCTGTCTCATAAATGTATGAAAACAATATCAGGAAAACCCAAAATACAATTGACGTATGCATTTATGTACAGTAATCGTTGAACTCTTTAAATGTGCTTTCTCCTAAGCAGATATTTCATGATGAAAGCATGCATAAATGAATAAACAATGACAGGCCCTTATCTGTATTTCATATGGACGGGAAAGCCTGAGATACTTGTCACTCAATGCCCATATTCATATTCAAAGTCCTTTTCTTTCTCAGTCAGCTGAACAAGTAATACAGCAGAGGAAAAAAAAAACGGCACACGGGTATTTCCAATGAAAGGGGGCTTTCTCCATAAGCCCGGTATGTCCATGGGCAGACAGGTGTGCTATTTACATAAGACCGAAGCCTTGGCGGAGATCGCCGTCTGTAAGTAAATGCCAGCCATCCCGTGTCACCGGCAAATCCAGCGCCCCCACCACTGACATCCATCAAAATTTAGCCCACTCCCGCTGCCGATGTATTTGTCTTGATCAACAGTGGCGAATGGGGTGCAAATAACAAGAGGAATATTTGTTTCTGGGACAGCTCCGCTCGGAGCTGAGTAAACGTTGCCTCTCATATCACCTCATGTCAATCCAAAGAGCAGCTTTCCTTAGTTCTTACGTATCTGGATTTAGGTACATATGGTTGGATTATGCTTTTGAATGATACCAAGACGAATTGACCACAGAAAACCATGTAGTCTATGTAGTCTGAAACTACCCAAGCTACACACAACCCATAATAGACTGACACGATGTAATATTGATGAATATTTTGTATTTATACATAAAGGTACAATTAACATAATAGATCTGATGCATGAATGTATTGTAAAAATATATTATGTATTATTAATATTTTTTGTTCATAAATGTACCATTGGGAAGACTTATATTGTGTTGGTGCTGAGAACTTTGTTTTGATACCAAGAGTTCATATCACTAAAATGATACTAATCCAGTAACGGTGTGCATGCATGTGTTCGGCATTGGGCTGGTATCAGAACAAAATCCTGAATCAGCTATTGGAGGTTAAAACAAATTTGATCCAACCCTCTTACATCCTTAGCACCTTAAATGTTTCTGTTAGAAACAAATCTTTTTAAAACAAAGTCATTTTTTTAGAAAGTGTTTTGGATCAGTACTGGTTTTCTGAATCAGTTAACAGATGCATCTTTCTCTTTCTCTTCTACACTAACAGTGTCCCATTGTCTTTGGGGCTGATGGCACATGAGACCATTTTTAAACCGTTTTTGTGGCACGCATCAAAATCAAGAATGTGCCACCCATTTCTGGGTCAACTTAAATATATTTTTATTTACTTTCAATAAATGGCATTTTTAAAAAATGAAATTTCTACCACAAGCATAATCCAAAAAGGGTTGAAACTTGGTGGGTAGGTATGACATTAGAATATTTCAAGTTTTATGGTTGGCCGCGCATGTGACATGACCAAGGACAGGCCTTATCGCTGTACCTGACTGACAGTATAAGGCCATCTCGTTGCATGCTGTTGGTGGCAGTGGGTAGAAGAAGGCACACACTAGTGACATGAAGGATCTGGGAGACCTTCACAAACAACAAAGAGGGAGAACCGTCAGACTGTGTTGAATAACCCATTCAGGGAGAAGTAATGCCCTCTATGGCTCATCCTGTCACGATGCAAGAACATATGCACACGTTACGGCAGCTGCCCTTAACACTACGTCAGCGTCGCCAAAGACAGCAGTGATGTCATGCAAAACCGTCATGTGTGTGGGTCATCTTAAGTGATGCATTACATGCACGTGTGTGTGTGTTTTAGTAGATCATAGGTGTAAGGCATGGACTATTCTGAAAATGAGCCTTGTGCTCTCATTTTAAAAACTAGCTAAAACCTGTAATTGTTGAATAAAATCATCCAGTCTTTATAGTAACCTAACAAAAACAAAACTGGAGTGTTGCATTTAATGTGTCTTGAATTCAAGAATCCCACCCATCCAACAAACTGATTAAAACTATTTTGGTTCATCCCTACTGTGCACATATGTATGTATTGAGAACTTGCTTGTTTTGGTCTTTTCCCTACCTCAGCTCTGCATTATTTAAATGATACGGTGGCTGAGGCTTGTCATGTTGTCCCTGGAGTTTGGGTTAGGAAGATTCATCCTTTATGCCCATGTTTGCTCCATGAACTGAGGGAGCAGGGCAGCAGGTGTGGCGGGGGCTGGGCCCCGGGTGCAGGCCTTTTCTCTGGCTTAGCTTTCAGATCTGCCCCGGCTGCCTAATGACTAGAGCTGAAGCTAGAGGAGGCTGCTCCTTAGTGAGCAGAATTATAAAGCATTCTAGGCCTCCAGAATGGCAGAGCGCTCACTCCTCTGGTGCCCCTAGGGCACCCTGCGGAGGATACACTCAGAGCAGAACGAAAAATAAACAGACAGGGTAATTTTGACAGTGTATTCCTTGTACTCTCTTGTACCTGATGCGCGTATGTTAAAAAAAGCTTAAACTGCACTGTAGCCATGACCTTTGTGTTTCTTACAGTGTTTCTTACAACTTTATCATCTCAAATATACAGTGTGTGTGTGTGTGTGTGTGTGTGTGTGTACATTTATAATAAATAAGACAATAACAATGTATATAGCTTAATAAATATTGCCCATATCAGTCAACATTTTTCATCATTTATTGTTCTGGGTAACCTTCATCTTCCTTATCTTCCCTCCTTCCGAATAGCATTGCAGTTTCACACCTGTTTCTTGATGCAAATATTTGTGCGTATTGGCTGTGCAAATTATGTTCAAGAAAATGTATGTGACTTTCTATATCATTCTGAACTATATATAAAATAGGAACAGTAAAATATAATGGTCTGGACTAAAGCTGGTACCTACCATAGCTAAATTGATTTTAAGATGGATTGGGTGCATGTCAGTCTTTTGACAAAGACCACAATGCTACACTTATTATCAAAAAATAGTTGCACAAATAGTTGCACCTATAATAAATCATTGGAGAGCTTGGTGGGTAGGTTGAACATTGAGAGTCATGCGAATGATTCAAGTTTCAAGCTCGGCTGAGCATGTGACGTAAGCAAGGACAAGCCTTGTCACTGTAACTGACTGACCCAAAAGCTATGATTGCAGACATTTAGCAAGTAGTGCTGCCCTCCATAAGTCGTCCTGTTAGTGCCAGCACCATTGGTAGAGGGTTGCATGATGCAGGACTACACGAACGCAAGCTGTAATGATGATTTACTATTCAAGCTGCATGGAAAAGATTATCGTAAGACACTATTAAGAAATTCTACAACTCCAAACTGAGACATTTGCTGTATTGCATTAGCAAACATGCTGGCCCGGTGCCATACTGAATGACACTACTTTATTTTCCTTCCGAATAACACTGCAATCTGACACATACTTCTTGGTGCAGCAGTTTTTTTTATGCTGAGTGCATATTTTTTTATATAATTTTACGAAATTACAGGACTTTTTTACAACATCTGGTAAAGAAAATATTAAAAGCTATCATGAAATGTTCTTGTTATCAGCCACTACATATGATTAATAACAGTGATTCACACTCCCCACATTTGCTCACACAGAAAGTTTATATTACGTGCTCAGCAGCTGAGGTCATTACAAAATAATAACCTATGATTATGCTGGCTAATGTATTACATCCTGATCTGCTGTTGATATGCAGTATGCTATAAAGTGATTTGTGATTATGAGGGAACTTTGGAGGCCCTGGTGAAGGTATTTTGAGCACTTGCTTGTTTGAATCTCGACTGGGCCTGTGCTCTTCCTCACACTAAAAAGCTTTGGAGGAGAACAGATGGAGAGCCTAACCACACAATTATCCTCAACAGCCCAATCATAACTGTTTGGGATGTGATGCTTTTTCATTATCGAAGTTAACAAGTACCTTAGCTTGCAAAGCACACACACATAAACATATACAGCTCAGTGATTTTTGTGTAGCCTCATTTTCCACCCACATTTTTTATAGTATTCCTTGGAAAAATAGCACATCCGGTGGTTGTTTTTCTCTTGTCTGAGAGCAAAGAACAACAAATATTTGTTTTATGAGTATCACCCCCACTCTTCAGTACCTACAGAACTATTACTCAGACAATTTCGATTAGCAGTGCTGTTCTTATATGAAACGCCGACTGAACGCTACCCAGATTTGAACCACAAGCACAAAATTGGCAGCCATCAGAATTACACTCATCCATTTCTTTGACAGACCTATCAATAGTTATCACATTTGTTGTGCAAACATCTCCAGCATCTTAGTGGTTAGTTATATAGAAAGACAATAAGACTGCAGACCAAGCACTCATAATATTTTGGTACCAATTACTATTGATTTTACAATTGCTTAGCTGCAGGATGTTGTTTTATTACTAATATATTTAATGTGCAAATCAATAGGAACACTTGTTTGGCTCCTTCATTGGATGGTAATAAAATCAAACATCTCAGGAGCGTAACAATATCTCCTCTATAAAGGACTGAAGCAGATGTGTAATGCAATAGCCTGACTGTCTGCAGTATTCTTGGCCATCTCCAATGGAACTAGCTGACAAGGCCTCTCCAAAACATGGGAGGTTATTTCCCTGTGTAGTAGTTTTTAAATGAAGGCCCTTTTTTGGCAAACCTTACCCATTAGGCTCGCATTTCGGAATCTAATAGAAGCTGTCCAAGTCATCAAACACGCGGAACAATACTGTTTGCCTTCTGATACTGAGTGCCATCTGTGCTGTGAGAGGGACCAGTCCAAAGAAAAAACAGCGTTGTATTTGAGACTCTGACATAATTTCCCTTGACATGCTCTTAATGCTGTTTGCTTTTGGTTTGGAGATGTGATGAAGGGGTGCGATTTGAGATTTGTGTAATATCTGCCCATAGATTTAGCCGTGATTTTCGAAAAAGTAATTTACATTTTGATAAGCTGACATATCTGATGGAGAACCAAAGCCAGAAGACTTTGCCATGGTTGCTAGATTTTCGTGTTTGTGGTTTGCTATTGAGTAGTTAAGAGTCCTGCTTACACCACACACATTGTCCCCACCCCAACCACATTGTTTTGAAGCAAACTTGTCCCCATTTTGAAAGGTATGCCACAGTGATAACCACATCTGGACCACATTTAGTGAGTTTGTATCACATCTGATAAACAGATGGCCTTTATGCATTCAGATAACTACGTCAACCTCAATACCTACCTACTGCAAAACAAATTAATTTCAGAAAACAAAATAATGAAAGGAAAAACAATTTTACAAGGACGAAAATATTAAACTTCAGAAAACAAAACTACAAAAGTAAATTTTGAGCTATTTCCAATGGAAAGGGTAGGTCTTACACACAGGAAGTGCTTGTTGCGTTTCAATCAAACTGTTTCACAGTAGTAGAGTAGGTGGAAGAAAGAGATGAACAGGCGATGTCTAAACCACTTGGAGTTGGAAATGTTAAGGAAAATAAGCGCGCGGTAACATTAGCTGTAGTGGATAACCAGCTAAGTAGCTTAAAATGGCTGAGAGCTTCTGCAAAACAGCCCACTTCTTACAGCCCATGTGGTTTTCTTCCATCTGCTCATTTAAAAACTCTAAAGACCTTCCACAGCAAAAACAAAAGCATGACCGCTGGCTAAAACGCGTGCTAGAAATGGACAAAACATGCTTTAGGGCCGTGACCATCTCAAACTCCACTCACTTTACCACTGCGAAACAGTTTGATTCATAAGCACTTCCTGTGTGTTAGACCTACCCCCTCCGTCACAATCAGCAGCTTGTAAAAGTGTTTCACGTTTTGTAAATTTGTGTAATTTTTATTTTAAATGTCTTTTTTTTTTGTAAATTTGTTTTTATTTTTTTAAATTTTGTTTTCTGAAATATATGTTTTGCATTTTTCGGCCCGTATCCAGCAGTGAGAGATGGTGTCATAGTAGGACAATGTTATTAAAAATGAATGCTAAAGTCAAATAAATATGCTGCTTGAACAGGAAAAGAGAGAACCATCACAACACCATGCAGTCACAAGACGTATCACTGCACTGAAACACAAGCCACACAGACAATGGAAACAAAGTGTAACCAGTGTTTACTGAGAAAATTGTTAACAATTTATTTATTGGAAGTGACATAGGGATATGAATTCCACACTCCATTGAAAGCAGTCTTTTATTTCCTGCTGCCCGGAGGCCCTCTAAACACATCTAATTCCTCCCACAGCTATAATTCTCCTGCAAAAGCGCTGTTGCTCCCCAACCTCCCCTGCTTCTTCATAGCTTTGGTATAGCTTTTACTTCAGTAAATGGAAGCGTGTGTACCACTTGAAATGTGGTATAATAATCAGATAACATTTGATTTCTGAGCTTGACCTCTCATTAGCCTACACTAGATTTAAAAGGTAAAGCTGAATTCTTTGTGTGATTCCTTAATGTTTTCTTGTGCCCTCCAGAACAAAGAACCATAATTCGAGTCTAGTGTTATATTTTTGTATGTGAATTATGCCTCATATTTACCATATTAAATATAAAGGGGTGCCATTAGAAGAACTATTTTTGAACAAATGCCAGCAAAACATGGTGTGATATGACTTAACAGAATACTTATAGTGCCCTTATGGATGTCTTTCCCTGGAACAGGCCTCACCCCAAACAAAACTCAACTGACATGTGGGATTGAGTTTAACTGATGAGCATACTGGTAAAATGATAAAGGATGGCCTCTTTAGGTCAGTGCAGCCGCAGGCAAGTAGAGCAAACAACAGCCTTTCTGCCCTCTCCCACGCGCTCATCCTCCTCTCTCGGCTCATCAGGCCGGGTTATCACTTCGTCTCTTAGCACTTTGCTCTTTTTCTTTGCTTCGTGGACTATGTGACGGGTAATTGACATGTAAGTCTGTAGGCGGCCTAATTTTATTGAGCTGTGCTATAAGGCACACTTGCTGGGAGGCTCCCTAAATTCAGCCACGCTGCAATGGACAGGGGTTAGTGGTAGGGTGTATGTGTGTGTTTGTGTGTGTTGTTGAGAGCCCTCAGGGTAAGAGCAGCAGGCAGCCTGTTAGTACCGCTCAACCAGTGGGCATGGCAACACAGGCAAGGTCGATGCAGCGATTTTCAGTGTCCAAGGTCATGTGACCAAGTGGGATTAGGAGAAAGGTAGTGAGAAAAAACGTGACATAGATCACATTTATGGTGGCCTCTTTTCTCTGTGAGACAAATGAGATGTGGGGATGTTTTTGGTTAGTTTGGTTGTTTGGGAGCAAATGGATCATTAGGCTTTATTATAAAGATCATTAAGTATAGTTGGGCTATATGTCACATTACATGTCTGAGCATATCATAGATATCATGAGTGCTTCCAGTACAACTGTATCATAAAAAGACAGATTATTATAAAAATCTATAAATTCTACTCTAAACTGTGTGACTGTTTAAGATGAACATTAAGATGCTGTGCTCACTACCTGCACAGTATACTTTTGAATCTGCTGTTTACACTCACTACCAAACCCAGCTGCCTCAACATGCAAAACTTGTCCAAAACAAACCTCTAAATAATTAAGCTGTATTTTGCTCTACAACATATGTATGCATAATGCTGTTTGCACCTCAGTTCAAGTGATATTTTGACCTACCGTTGCTGCTCATGCGCATTTGTATCTGTCTATGCACATAGTGTCCTGTGTTTTGTGTTTTGCTTTTACACTATTGCTCATTTGTCTCTCTTTATTTTTTAATTACTGCACTTGAGACGTAACATAATAGTGTCTTGTTAAGCTGTACTTACTGTTCTTATATTGGTATAATGACAATAAAGTTGAACTGAATTGAACTTAATTGCATTGAAGTAAACAATATATAGTGTGTAGCATATATAAACTCAGGTAGTTCATTTTTAAAATAATTATATTATGATGTATTTAGGTATTGTGACGTTATATTTGTACTGTAATATCCATAGTTTTTATGTGTGCGTATGGATGCATGTATCTAGGGGCTGACTCATATGACTTATTTAGGGGGCTTTGTATAGGGTTAAAAATGCAGATAACAAATACTGCAGTGCAGCATAATTTTATGTTTATACTTTAGATTTTAATGTTATCCTGAATAGTTCTGCTATGCTGACTCATCATATGATTGTCACTTCTCGATTGTCACACAAACTCAGAGTGTCAGGAGTGCAAGTGCAGTGCAAAATGGGCCTTGATGCAACCTCAACATGTCACAACAAACACCTGAATTTTAAATCAAATTAAGATTAAGATTTAACCAAGCCAATAATTGCTTGATCAAATATTATAGTCGTCAGCAAGCTTTGGACAAGACAGAAAATGAAAATTGAGTGAAGAAGAGATATTAATACATGGTAATAATAAAGAAGTGGCGTTTATACCTGGTAATGAAGTTAATAAAGACAACTTTCCCACCAATGCATGTCACAAGGGGTTGTATTATATTCCATTTAGGAAAATAGAGTTTGTGTGCGTAATTTGTTTGAGGCTTGTGCTTCTATCTGTTTCCAACAACAGTCTCTTTAATTTCTAAGAGACGCAAAACTAGTCACTGTCATTTGCTTAAACCTGAGCAGTATATTAGGTTCAATGCAGAATGAGTCATAAACACCTACAAAAGTCTGAGAATATTGGGCCACTAGGATTATAGCCCTTCTGGGTTCAGTTTATTGTCTAGTTTTTATTTATTATTAGTTCTGTTTGTATTTTCGTAGTTACAGAGCATGCTATCTACATTCACATGAAGAAGTTTTGCATACCAGGCTCCCTGGTGGAAAATCTGTTTGAAGCTTTGGCCAGTTCTTGGGAGATCATGTCGATTCTCTGTCCAAAGAAAAGGAGCTATTCATTAGTGATATATTGCATGTTTGCCTTTTATTTGCATTCTGCATGACATAATCCATTAACATGTCTTGTCCATTTCCTTACCGTGACTAGCTGCTGAGGGTGCATGGGAGGGAAGTGCTTCACTATGCAGAGCTTGAGTCTTAAGGCTAAGACTGGGGTGTCCCGCTTAGCTATCCAGAGTGAGATGGAGGAACAGGAGCTGGTCAGGTTGAAGGGTGAAGTAAATTAGGCGAGTGTTGTGTGGGGAGGTGGGGTGATACTGAGTGTGGGGGGTGTGGGGGGGTCACTCTTTCTTCTAATGCCCCCCGGCACCTCAGCCATTAGTATTCCCTGCTGCGGCTAGAGTTCATACGGCTAATGGAGTTGCTACCTGGGGACATTAATTGTGCATGACACCACTCGAGGGGCTTTTGTGCACTCACGCTAATATCAGTGTGAGCCCCCCACGCCATCCCCCTCCTCCTTCCGACAAAGCGCCCAGAAAGATTACAAACAAAGCCCAAATAACTGCCAGCCTTACACTACGGTTTGACAGAGGGGGGTCTCAAGTTCACTGCTGACAACGATTGGCAAACCCCTGAGTGTGTCGCAACAACGGGTGGCGGTCAAATGTGTTCTTTCTGCTTGGGAGGGGGAAAAGAAAAATGGAGGAGATGGTGTCATCATCGGGATGCAAAGGCTAAGGGGTTAGGTGGAAAGCATAAGGTTGCACCATGTGTACCACTATGTGTCTGGGTGGATGTTACTTGACAGCTTACCAAAGCTAGCAGATGATTGGGTTTGTTCAGTTGCACTGAATAATAGTCATTTTCACTGCTATTTTGACAATTTATTGCTAAACTTCTAACTTCTATTATTTAAATGCAGAAAATGGGTACACAGAGAGTTAATTTGATGGCAGAGTGTAAAGGGATCTTTGGATACACATGGCGATGCTAGGTAAAAACGGTGATTTAATTTGTTGAGAATAATAAGTGATCTTGCAAAACCCACAGGACATGAAATTAATGCGCTTCAGAATTATCATATTTCTCATTACACTGTCACCCGCCGAGCTTGTGCTGCTACCTGCACCAGAAAGAGGCAGAGAAAAGGAAAGAAGCTGTTAAATTGGATCGGATTATTGTATATTATTGTCATCCTCTCTTCCCTCATCTCTTGCAATAGCTGCTGTCTTTTGCCATCATCATCTGTTTTTCTGAACATTTGTGTAATAATAAAGTGAGCACACAGCATGAGAGTTCTAGGGTGTGTGTGTTTGTTGCTGTGCATGTGTGTAAAAGTTTGTGTAAAGGTTTGTGGCAGCTCAGGCAGCCGTATACACTTTGTTCAGGTCTAAATATGATTAGCAGCAAAGTCTTCGTTTCATCATTGTGGAATAGTAGGGCAGGTTTTAGATTCTGCTGAGAATATTTGCTTTTTTACACAAACCTTCTTCTCTAATTACAAGATTCCATCAGAATTTCCATTTTCACGGTCTTTGCCATTCAGGTTATTTGCCTTCATGATCCCAGCGATAAGAAGTGCCAATTCCTCTATTAAAACTTGAAAATCATTATCCTCCTTTGTTACAGAATGTCCTAGCAAGCCACAATAAACCGAGCCCCATGTTAGGAATGTCAAAACTATTCTCCTAAGATAATGTGAAAAATGACTTCAAAAGAGCCACTCACAGAGATAATATGATAATTAGATTTCCTCGATAAGCAGCATGGAAAAAGCCTGGGTCTGGCCATTTTTTGAGAGGCAAATCCATTACCTTTTCTTAATTCACCCTGGCATAAATTAAAGGATTCTTGCTGGCTATTAGCCCTTCCATTAATATAGCTGAGGTCAAGACAATTGAAACCTGAGGTTAAGAAATATGGAGGAGCATTTCTCCCAGACATCTCATCTAATGACTAGAGTGAGAGTCCGGGATCTTTTGCCATTAATTGTGAAATGATCTTTCTTTCCACTTTTTTTAATCATATAAACAGGCGAGAGAAGATAAGAGGCACAGGGGGCGATAATCCTGTTGCGCGAAATGAATTTCCGTTCCATTTGTTTCGTTATGTTTCAGGCAATTTCAGCCAGGCGATAGATTGTTTCAGGAGATATGAGGTGTAAGAATAGAGAGAGGGAGATTTCTGAAGGCAAGTGTAAAATTAGTTTGGTGCCAGAACACCATCAAACCCAAAATAATTATAGAGCATGGGACCACTGTTGAGTTTGACTTGTAAAATCAATATGTGCTCCATATGAATTCAGTGTGTTCTGTGATATCCTATAGTCTATGCATTCTGATTAATCTGATCAATCATCATATACGGTGGGAGAACATATTACAGCTACAACAAAAAAAGGAATTATTGATATTTTTCATTTTATGCACCACATAATATATTTTGGCTGCATGTTGGAGCCCAGTGGAATGATTAAAGAAAATTACTAAGCAACATCCCAGAGAAGTTGCAGAGCGATAAATACTATTTGGCCCTTAGGGGGTCGTCTGGCCCTCTAAACTGCTAAATCCCAATAAGAGCTACTCTCCAAACTCTTCTACAGCATCCACTGAACCAAGAGCTAAAGTGCAATGTGTTCTATAATATATTTGTTAAACAACTTATTATATTTTACTGTAAGTATGATTTACTATAAGTCGTATTGTCTGAGGCTGCTCATACTGAATTATACTGAATTGTACCAATTATGCTTATGTATTATTATGCCTTAGATTGGACACCACTGTCCAAATGCCTGAAGATACAATCGAACTTGTCCTAGAGGCCCTTTTAGAACCACGATCAATTAAAATCTCTAATATTTTAAAATGACAATAGATACATTCATTGTACAATTGTACAAGAAATAGAAAAAATGACATTAAATTGTCTTGTAGCGCCCTGTTCATCTACAGGAAGCCTCATATATTACACAGAAGCTTGGGCCATCAACATAAATATCTCTCCTATACTGAAACCTCTCCCTCTCTCTCACTCTGACATGGGACCTTTGTTAAAGGGAGATGAAATTAAGTGAAATAAAAATCGTATTAAAAATTATTATCGCCTAACAGCCATTAGTCTAGAGCATGCTGTCACCAGTTGATGGATTTCTCACTTAGTTCAATGAATGTTCTAACGACATTGATAAAATCACTGCAAACCAAATACTGTTAACCTGCTCATGCAGGGCTGCGCATTGTGTCAACAGTGGAGACAGACTGAGAGTACCAAAGAAAAGACGCTCAAATGAAAGCCTTTTTTAGGCAGAGATAAAGAGGAGCTTGCTGTTTCTACTATCATCTCAGGCTTCTAAAAACTGTCAAAAATGTTGATCTAGGATCTAGGAGGGCGCCTGGTGCACCTAATATTTGAATTATAACAGATCATTTCAACCAATAATTTAGTGCACGATTTTTAGCTAGTGTTTATATGTGCTCAGTAATGGTAGGCATTTGATTTCCTTTGTGCCCGATACACGTCGTCACGTATATGTGGCTACTTAAAATCAAGCAATAGCTTTGACTGAAATAGATCCCTCATTAGTATCGTTTATATCAGACACGAAAATTTTGATTACTAAATATAAATTATCATTCTAGTCATTAACCTGCATCAGTATTCGCCAGTCACGCATACAAACCAACATTAGTTGAGTGAGCGAGGCTGTTATTAGCTTCTTATTAGTTGCTATAGACATGGATGAAATACTTTGAATATCATAAGCAAGGAACAAGAGAAAAAACAAAAACAAAACTTGATTAAGCTTCATATTTCTGGTCCATGATTACAGTAATCCAAAATAATATACTTGCAGTGTTCTTGCTATATAATAGCACTGAAAAAAGCAAGCATGATCAGGACTTTGTTTTTAATGGTATAGAGCTGCTGTGTATGTGTTTCACTGAGAGAGTCTTTCGAGAGAGTCTGGTTCGGGGCTCAGCAGCCGTTGCTAAGGTTAGCTAATATTCAAATTCATATTGCTTAGTAATTGTGGCTTAGACTATTGCTAAGTAAACTTGCATACTGATATATATTGAGCTTATGTAGTGATTTACTAGATGTGCTAAATGTGTTACGAATGCATTATTGGAACCTGTGCTCATTCACATTTATCAAAGTGTGTTTTAAATTGCAAATATTGAAGTCACAATTTGGAGCACACAATTATTTGGACATCAGGATTTGGGTATAACGAGAGAAAAGCAACAAAACTCTCAAAAATGCATAAGGCTAGGTTTTATTTAGGTATTTATTTATTTTTATTTTGCATGTGGTAGGTTTTATTTTAGAGTAGTGTAAGTCTACTCACTATAGTATGATGGATGTTGTAAACTTAAAAAAGAGATGCGATGGTGTGTAGAGTGTGAAAAGAAACCTCCGCTGACACTGTCTTGCTTGAATATAAAAATGTTTATTACAAGATTTAAAGAGAGCATCTTACAAGCACTTGAGCTGCTTGTGAGAGGTCCTGTGCCTTTTGAACTCGGACAAAACAGAAGTTCTCCTTCTTGGTTAGAAACAACTGTCTGCATTATCATTCAATCTAAATAGCTTCTTACACCAGGTACATCTGTAAAAAGCCTTGGTGTCACGATTGATCCTGACCTGGCCTTCGATGAGCGTATTTATAATATCACTAGAATAGCTTTTCTACATCTACACAATATTGCGAAATTAAGAAATGCAGAAAAGCTAGTTCACGCCTGTATTACTTCAAAGCTGGATTATTGTAATGCCCTGCTTTCTGGTTGTTCCAGCCAAAATTTTAACCAACTTCAGTTAGTCCAAAACACTGCAGCCAAAGTCCTTACAAGAACTAGAAAGTTTGATCTTATCAGCCCAGTCTTATCCAACTTACACTGGTTACCAGTTAAATTCCGCATTGAGTATAAAATTCTTCTTCTGGTTAATAAAGCTCTAAACGGCCTCGCTCCTGTGTACCTCAGTGAACTTATCTCGTATTATGAACCATCATGTGACCAGGTTCTCTATTAGTGCCTAGAATTAACAAAGTTACTTTGAGGGGCAGAGCCTTTTCATATTTCATGTCTTTGTGACCTTCTGGCTCTCCCTTTTAGTCATGCTGTAATAGCCAGGCCTGCCGGAGTCACTGCTGCACTCTGTTAACACCATATGTGTGTTCACATCTTCTGTCAGAGCTAACAGTCTGTCTGTTCTCTTTGTCTGAGTTGAACTGCTGCCCATCCTGTGTGGTCTGATGCTGTTGCTACATCTGCTCTGACTGGGTTCCACTGCTTGCCTTTAACCACAATGGAGCTCCTGGCTGTCCTGCACTGTGGAAGCTTGTTGCTCATTGGGGGCTCTGACACCAGATTCTTTGTAAAGCTGCTTTTTGACAACTCTGTTGTAAAAAGCGCTATATAAATGAATGTTGATTTGACTGTGCCAATCTGGCATCTCCAATCCAGCTCTCAAATTCCCCATTATAAAGGCTGGGTATTTTTGTACAACATATAGAGACATCTGACCCCTATATGAAAATGGTCTGCTTGGAGCTCAGAGACAGACCAAGAGAGAGGCCTCTTCTTAGACATATACCATATCCATAAAAGGAAAACATGTTAAACTCCTGATACCTAAACACTGCATAGAGTTTAAAATCATTTGTATGGGGCCCGCATAGTACTCTGACACAAAAATAACAAAACAAAACAGAACAAAAAACCTTTGTTGCCATTCTGTTTAACAACACTTAAAACCTTTAGGCTCTGAAGACACCAAGTGATTTAGCATTTCAGACAAACTATAATTCTTTGTCAAATTTTATGTCTAAAATATGTACACATTCTTTATGGGGACAGGTCAGGTCTGTAGATAGGCCAGTCCAGCACCCACTCTCTTCTTTCACAGCCTTTACTTTGTGATGTATGCGCAATGTGTTTTTTTGCAAAGTCTTGTTGAAATATGTCTATGCATCTCTAGCAAACATCTTATCTTGACAGTAGCAGTTGGCTCAATATGTACTTTTCGTCACATGTCTTTGCCAGGGACACTGACACAACCCAATGCCATGCCAGACCCCAACTTTTGGAGTTTCTGCTGGTAACAGCCCTGATGTTCCTTTTCATTGTTTATCTGGAGTATGCTGATTTGTCTGATACACATTTCCACTGTGTAATGACCATTGTGTGACCACTGTGTAATAGTCCGTCACTTACAGATGACAGTTTTTGATGTAGTGCCATCTGAGGTATCAGAGAGCATAGCTTTTTGATTCAGGATTGGGCCCTTACCGTTTACGCACTCAAGGCCCTCCAGATATCTTGAATTTGAACTATGTGAATTATGTTATGTACAGAATGAAATATGCAAATTCCTTCCAATGTTCCTTTAAGGAACATTTATTTTTAACTTTTCAGTAATTTTCCCACAGATTTGTTAGCAAACTGGTGATCCTCTTCCCAGTTTTTGCTCTCAGTGGACCAGACCTTTACTCTATGCTGCTTTTCTACCAAATCATGATTGCTACTACCTGTTAGCATCACTTGTTTCAAATCATTTATTAATTAATTCAGTTATATCATATCTAGCCCTAAATTGCCTATGTGTCAACTTTTTGGGATTATGTTGCAGGCCTGAATGGTCAGAAAGGATGTATATTTACAAATGAAATGAAGATGACAAAGAAAACTATACATTAACCTTAAATTTAATAAAATAATACAAGTCAAAGTAAATTCATGACTCATATTTATTCATATTCATAATTAAATATGGGCCCATGAATCCATGTTGCCACATACAAATCAAAATAATATATCAGTTCACTGACAGTCTCTTCAAACAGATCATGCTAACAGACTCTGCCAATACGTTTACAATTTGGTTTTTGCAATTGAACCACATTACTTTAGTAGAGGAAACACCCTCTGTAGTGAATTCTCAGAGTAAGAGCACTATGTACTGGTGGGTCTGGGTCCCCTCTGTATTTATTGACTCCCACTATTTTTCTAGTTTGGGGAAAACACCTTCTATCACTGTCAGGTAGAGCGTGGTTAAAAACTCTCTGCTCTTGGAGAAGCTGTCCACTTGCCTCCCTGCAGTCTGCAGGCAACAAAACCACAAGTGCTCACTGCATCCAGTCTATAACATTTACAGTGAGATTCTTAGCTGTGGCAATGCTATTTAATTTTTAAGCACTTAACAAAGAGTAATTTTCTGAAATAGCATTGGAGTGCATTTGAAGAGCTTTCACCAAACAGTATGCTGTAATTGTTTCATTGGAATGCTTTTTTAATGAGGCTTGTTTTGATGAATCAGCTTGTTATAACACTGTGATTCTGTTTACGGGTATGAAAACGAGCTAGGAGCTGCAAATTTTCGACTAAAAAAAGAAACAAACCAAAAAAAAAAAAGAAAGTCTTTTTTTGTTGTTTCAGATTCATCTTCATGGCCATCTCTGTGTTTCAGAGGATTGCATTGTACCCCTGCAACAGCAAGGCAAACTGACTGTGCAAAAAAAAATAAAAAAAGCCATCATAAAAACCTTTCATTCTGTTTAATTAAGACAGCTTAGCGGCGGCACTGGGTTGCTGAGTATTTAAGCTAATTACGGTATTAATTACAGCATTAATTAAATGACATAATTGCCTTTCAAAACTGTGACTCCGGTAGCTCGAGTAAGGTAAAGGGTTAATTTACTATGGAACCAAGCATGCATTATTTACACATGCTGATGAATAATACATTTAAGAAGTAGGCTTATAAATTTCCTAACACAAAGCTAAAGCAAAGCAGAGAGCCAGTGCCGAGACTGATTTGAATATATGTCTCGGATGAATATTGCTTGAGTTATGGTTGTAGCAGAGCAGAGGCCCCTCATTTCATTTCTGTGGCTGTGTAAAAACACAGGAGGATTGAAACATTTCCCCCTTACAAATGACCTGTTAATATTAGCCCTGGAGTGCGAGGAGGAATGGAGGAGAATGTTTTAATTTTTGACAGCGTGCAGTTTTGCCCAATACCAACAAAACTGATATTAAAGGTGTAATAAGCTGGATGGATAAGCTGGTTTATCTTTTGTTTAAAGGGGAAAAGAGCATTTCCCCTTCTCTGGGGCTTCAGTGAGACCTCATCAATGCACATTTTTCCTATTGTTAAAGGCAATTAGGAATATTACTGAATAACTGTGAAGGTTAAAGCATAGGTTATCCTACCCTTCATCCAAAAATTTTAAAATGTAAGAAACACAATTGAGATTTTTGTAAAATAATAAATAAACAACAAATAAAACAATATAGTTTTTTCTGTGTTCATTGATCGAAGTTTGGGCTATCGCTATTTGGCTGAGTTCCTCTTTGTATTAGCTCCTGCTTCATAATAGCTTGTTTACTCAGGGAGCTGTCGCTTTTATTGCTGATCATATTTCTTTACCTAACAGTCAATCATTCTCAGCACAGAGGGAAGAAATATTAGGTTGTATATTGATGATCGATTGGAGAATTGTAGCTTTGCAAAGCTTTGTTTCATTATAAATGAAAGCTAGTGCCAGAGTATATCGTGCATACATGCAGACCGTATTTTAGTGTTTGTTACTGATAACAGACTTAATTAAGGAGAACCAAAGGAATAAATAACATTTTACTAGACAAGAAGTGTTTATATGTGATGTATGTGTCAGAGCAAAATGAGAGTATAGTGGTTACAAATACAAGAATATACGAAAGGGGAACAATATAGAGGTCAGTGCATTATAAAAGAATGCCATGGTGGAAGCTGAGAAGAAAACGGCCAGCTGTACCTACTGTACCAGAGGTTTCTGTTCTTTCTTGTCCAGTTTGCTGCTTTTGAATCTTTCTACACTTAATAAACACAGCAGATCGAAGCCCTGCAGAGATGTGTGTGTTTTTTAAAACGACACACACAGTGGGTAGCAGAAAGGTGCCACTGCCACCCAGGAGCCTGTGTGACGGCGCCACACTTTCAATTTCCCCCGGCCCAGACATCTGAAGGGGGAAAAAAAATTACATCTCAGTCTGACGAGTGACTAATCAAGGAGCTCGAAACGGTGCTGCAATAAATTACTCCACCATGAAATAAACCACACAAACAGACTGATGATAATAAATGTAAATTATTTCTCCGAAGAAATTTTCCCTGGTACATGAGTAATACCAACCATCAGGAAGGAGTCTTCCTTAACATTAATTACAGAAAATGACAAGTGAGCTGACAAGTAGGAAGGCTCATTATCTGCGAACATATTCACAACTTCGCAATTTGCCACAAAGATGGACTCCAGCTAAATTAATCTCTTTTCTTTGCATGAGCCCCTTCTAATTTTCATGTTATTAACAGGTTTGCAGTATCACTCAGTGCTTGTCAGCCTAATCAGGTTTTTCTCCCCTCCACCCACTCTTTGCCCATGTTCACGAAAGAGTAGTGTCATTTTGAAAAGGATCAGGTCCCCGTAATGTGTTCTCTGTCATGTGTTCTCCCCCCTACAAGTTTGCTTTTAATAAGGTTTCTTAATCATTTCTCTTTTTGCTCAACTTTTGCCCCAGTTGGTTTTCATTATCACTTGCTTTTATACCAAGAAACACCATTAAAGCAAAGGAAGGTTTATCAGGAAAAGGTCTCTGGATGTGGTGCCGGGGGTGGGGAGGTGCTTAAAAGCACTGGAAGGTGTCTTTGCATTAGGTCACAAGAAATTCTAATTTAGCCACCTAGCTAGGTGCCTAGGATTTGCAGTGTAAGACTGAAGTGATGAACCCTGCAGAAGTTGTCTAAGATTGAACTTAATGAAGCAGAAAAAGAAATCAATTCCGACAAAATGACAGTAAATTATGTGGAGGTGGAAAATTGATTGGGCCGATTGATATCACTTTTCTCTCCCAGGCCTTTAAATGACTGCTGAAGAACTGGATAAGCACATTCCTTTTCCTTTTTGTGCATGCACAGATTTGTACAAAAAGGAATTCTTCATTAAGTACTTATACTTCACGTTATTACATCATGACTAATACAGCTGTGTCAGGTGTATATGACCGAGATCTAAAAAAATCATTTTACCTGGAACTAAGCTTAATTAAAAACAATGTTAGCATGGGAGACAAAAGATTACATATGGATGCACAAAACAGCTAAAGTAAAATGTGGGCACAAACCATGAACATTTCCAGTTTCGAAGTAAAAACATATAAAAAATGAATCATGATCATTCGATGTAGTTGTCTCATCATGAATCGATGACAGGGGTGGGAAATGCCAAAGGCCCCATGATATAGTATTATCACAATACCTATGTTACAAAACAACCATATCATCATTTTAAATGTATTGTAATATGGTGAGTTTTGACATAACATATTGTGATGTAAGCTCACTGGACATAAGTAATCACCTGTGACTAAAACACCTCCACAAGCATGAATAACAGCTGTGATTTGATTTAGCATAGATAGATATATATTTCGGGATGTGGGCAGCATCAATGTTTAAACACTCTAGCATTAAAGAATTGTGCAGTTCATCCAGATTTCATGGATACCTTACCTAGCACATGCTGTCAAGGATTTCCTGTAGCCTAGGATTGGCACTGCTGATAGACCAATATAATCATATGTATTGATAGACCTGCAATTGTAACTACTTGAATGCAATCACTATTTTGCCAATCAATGACATCTGTTTTGCAACCTATTTTCCGCACATCAAATGAGACATTCAGTGAACTGTACCACCTCTTCTCAATCTATGAATCCTTCATACTCCACAGGAATTTATAGCCCAATCATCCTTCTTGCAATGCCATTTGCAACATTATGAATTTACTACCTTAAGCCAAAAAGTAGATTTTTTTTTTGCCCATAGAGCTAATATTGCTAATGCTGTCATTTGCCAGCCCCTATTGTACCACATTTTGCAGGGGCTGTGCAATGCTTACCTCGGTGTGACTTGTGTACTGCTCTAGGCTGGTAGAACATGAGACAGTTAAAGCAGTTGCCAGTGTTTTAAACATGTAAGAAAAATGTCAACAGCTTTATATGGATGCAGGTCTTTCCACCTAAAGTAGGTAATGGATTGTGTTATTGTTTGGCTCAGATTTGAAAGATAACTTTTCAAGTGTGTCCACAGTTAGTTTTTTCAGTGGAGTTAATTTTTTGTTGGTTTTGCCTTCAACAAAGCCAGAGTCAGCTTGTTGTTCAAATATTTCCATTCCATCTTGAATGGTGTAGGTACCAGAAAAGTACTGCACTAAACTACTGCACCATCTGAGGTAGACCGTAAAAATTCAAACATGCCGTTGCCTTTTGATTTAATAATGGCAAAGCCAGCAAAAAATTCAAACAAGAAGGTGGTGAACAGGATAACAGCTTCTGTTTTCTTTGCCATTGTTGTATCTGATTCAGTTCTCCCACAAATTCACATTTTCAATAGTAAATTCATAATTGCATTTGCATATGTGCATTTACACACTGAAAGAATGGAAAACAAAAAGAGGCAAACCATCTTATACCTCAGTTTGGTGGGTGCTGATATCTGCTTAGTGGATGCAGGCTCTTGAGTACTTAGTTTTGAAAGTAGGAAGCAAACACTGGAGGCAGCACTGAATGTTGTTGGCTAATACTGCTTTTGGATGTTTCCATGTGAAGTGTGCTCTAATATTTGCTGTATTCCCAGAGTGTTTTATTTTCATACTTCTTGCAAATGTGTCATATGTCACATCCATGTACTTCATCCCTTGCCAAAAATTCTGAAATAAATACAGAAACTTCATTTAAACACAAACCTTCATTCTACATGTGCTGTACAATTTGAAGAGTAACAATTCTTTAGCAATAAAGAGCCTTTTGTATAGGCCCCGTCCTGGGCTCTCAGGGGTGGAGCTTACTCCCTGGACAACATGACCAGGACCAATCTGATGGTGGGAAGGAGGAAGGACTGGAACATTGAAACTTGCACGTGAACTAATTATTCTTAGCTCCCAAACTATTAAAAAAATATAATTAAAAGAAAGGGGATGCAACACAATGGCCTATACATGCCTCTGTCTCAAATTTTGTTATAATGTTTTGCAGGCATTAAATTATAAATGTGTTTACATTTATAAAAATACAATAAAGTCAGTAAAAACGTTGGAATCCCGTTCTTTGTGACATTGTGAAATAAAGGATAATACATGTTAAAGAGAGTAAACAAATAATACATTATGGCATCTCACAAAGTGTCCTAACATTTCCTGAAATGCAGTTTAAACGTTACCTTGTGCATTCTTGAGCCCCTGCTAATGTGGATTTGTGGCTAATTGTGCTCTTTAACTAATGTACACATATGCGACTTTCTTACTAATAGCTCCTCCTAGTGCAGAAACTCACACTACTAAACATGCATGAGTGAGCAATCAAGCTCCAAAGCCACATTCTCATGTGTTACATTACAAAATGAGGTGCTACAGGCATCATAGTGTTATACACTGCTATAGTGAAACCATTCTGGAATTCATGATATATATCTATTTTTTTAAGAGTATTGAATAGTAATGCTTTATTCGATGGTTTATTGTTCTATTGGGAAGCCTGCAACAGTGACCTGCATTTTAATAGAAAAGACCACTTGATTATTTGTTTATTAACATTCACAGATACTCAAATATTGAATATTCATAAACTGTTTTTAATACAATAACATTGATGAGGATTATATGTTATGACCCTGCTGTTATTACTCATTAGTCCTTATGGAAATGTCAAAATTAGTCAGAATGCACATTGGCAGAACTAGGATTTTATTTGTGCTGGAGGTAATACAGTCATTAGCATATATTACATATACATATATACAGTATCAGGTGTATTCAGTTGAACCATGTTAAATTACATCTTTTGTTTTATTTTTGGTCGAAGAACTTTGAGTATCCATCTATTCTTTTTTATATCTGTTCAGTGCTGCAATGGTATGGCTAAGTGTAGATCACATAGCTTGCATACAATTTTATCCAGAGCTTCCACAATTTTGCTGTGTACTGTCACAAATCTGAATATTTTTAAACCTCTCTGTGACCAGGTTGGGTCGTGAACTCTCTGCCATCATTCCACACAGTTGTTGCTGAATTATCTGCCTGATACAGCTTGACCTACGTTTCATTTTCAGTCAATGCAAGTGATGTTGTGTACTGCTTTTTTCACAATCTAATACTAATTATTTACAGTTGTGTGTCTTTTTTTTCTATTGTAAAATCGAATTTACAATATTCGTTGACAGCACAAGCCTGTATCCTGCTTTTTGTATCGAAGAGATATAGCATGTAGATTCATTATTTTTACATGCCTCAGAATTATTATTGACAAACATAGTAACCACGAGCTTAAAATAAAATCGAAATACCTAATGCATTAGGTGAACATAAGTTATTGAATGACTGTTATTGAGAAATTTTGTACTTGGTTTATTAAACTCTGTTTTTAAAGCAACTTTTAGCATGCATACCTTCAGAGACACATCATAGACGTCATCTAGTCATGTAGCGCTTCTTGTGGTTTTGAAACTGTCCAGGTATCCATCTTCTTAGCATTCTATTCTCCTCCTCATCCCTATAACTCTTCCATCCTCCATTTACTTGTGTGGGACCCTGAGACAATTGCAATTGGAAACAATGTTGTGAGTTTTGCTGGAATTAATAAATCACAATGGGGTATGAGCTCTCCATGTCTGAAATGCAATCCGTGCCTTCGTCTGTATATCAAACTGCTGTTTAATTCGCAGGTAGCTTCACGATAGCTGATGCAGAAATGCAATATGTCATGCATAATTAGTTCAGAGAGAATAAGTTTCTGGAGAGAATGCACAAGGAAAAAAAAAAATTACAAGAAGAAGGTGGTACCGGTGGTGGAGCCTTTATCAGTGCTACTCTCCCGCCCTCTCCTTAATTACATTTCACAGATTGTAGTGCCACAATAGCTGTGTGTAACCTTTGGAGGATGTGCCTTTTTAATAATGCAAAGTATACATTTTCATATCTGCTTTTTTCCAGTGCTCTCCCCATTTATTAATTTGCTGAACATAATAAAACAAAAGGAACCAAGTAATGGACTCTTGTGCTGCAGAAGGCTTAGGCGAGACTAGAGCACACAATGCAAGCTCAGTGAACAAATGCAGCATGAGAGATATTTTCATTTTATGTACCCACTCTTAAGTCTTACCGTCCTCAGAAGGTTATGATTCATATAAAGCCCCAATTACGCCAGTCAGCTTCCTGCTACTTTTGGCTGTGATGTAGCTGTAAAAGGCAGCTGTTGTTTGAATTTTGTCAGATCCCGCCAAAACTCGGCTTTCTTAATTAACTGGGTCTTAATGCACCACCAGAGAGAGCAATGATCTTTGTAAGATACTGGTAATATTTAATATCTGATTATCTCTGACGATAAGATTTTACAATGAGCCACTTAAGAGTACAGTAAATGTGAAGCTCTTTAAGGTGGATTATACTTTTTCATTTAGCTAGATGGTGATTAATATGCTGTCAGTGATAACCTTGGCAAATGCCATGTGCTTTCTGCAAACTGTGTGTTCTTCTTTGCCCCTTTTAGCCATTGATCTGCAAAGCGCCAAAACCTCTTCTATGTCCTGTACTTGGATAGTTTTGGTAATTGTCAACCGGATACCCTTAAATTCCAGGCAAAATTCATAATGACTGCTTTGAGTGCATAATGTACATAAAGAGGAATATGACCAAGGTAACATTTCCATGGGTGTCCACTGTAAGAACAAGATAAAATGTTATTTCCTTGTTTGACTGATTTCAAATTTAAAATTGGTCAAAAATCAAAATATCTTTTTTTTGGTCTGTAAAGTTATAAAGCCCAAAGCACAAGCCGGAAGGCGCAAATATTTCCCACAGAAACCATTCTTCTTAGCTGGCTACAAAGCTTAGTTGGAATTACTGCCCTTTTCTCGGTTACAAAGTGATTTCATCTCTTCTATGCTGTGGTGTGCTGGGGAGCAAGCGTTAAGAAGAGAGACGAGATGCGTCTGGACAAGCTGGTCAGGCAAGCAGGGTCAGTTGTTAGTGTGGAGCTGGACTCTGTGGTGAAGATGGCGGAGAGGAGGACACTGCACAAACTGCTGTCTATTATGGATGATGATGGGCACCCACTGCACACCTTCATCATGGACAGAAGGAGCAAGTTCAGTGGCAGGCTGCTGTCACAGAGCTGCTCAACGGAACACAGGATATCCTTTGTCCCAAGATGCCTGTAACAGCCATCAGGCTCTTCAACTCTTCCCAGCAGAGTCTATCTATCTATCTATCTATCTATCTATCTATCTATCTATCTATCTATCTATCTATCTATCTATCTATCTATCTATCTATCTATCTATCTATCTATCTATCTATTCATCTTGCCTGCATTCAAGCTTGGTCTCACATAGAGAGCTAAAGAATTAAAAACTTACCACTCTGAAAAGTTTTGCTCCATACTAGCTTGTGAATGTGGATTGGGTCTACCAACTCGCTCTACCCAACTTTCAGAATCAGAACTCAAAATGATATGGCAAAACCATTGCAGGCAAAGACAAAGCATTGTGGGGGAATTTGTGGTTGGTGTAGCTCAGCGGATGACACCACTGCCCGCCAGAGAGCCACCACCACATGTGGGAGACCTCGGTTCGAATCCCGGTCTGGGTGACTACGCTGTGCTACACCAATAAGAGTCCTTGGGCAAGCTCCTAACACTACATTGGCCTACCTGTAATATGATTAATCTTGTAAGTCGCTCTGGATAAGAGCAGCAGCTAAATGCCGTAAATGTAAATGTAAATTCACAGGAATTCAATGAAAGCTTTTTAGGCTGAGATCGAATACAGATGTACAGTACATGAAAAATGCTTTGTTTTGGGAAAAGTGAAGCATGTAATTCTATGAAATTAATAACAATAATAAAATTATGAACATTGAAAATGAGCATAATTGTCACCTTTAAACATATACTTGGCTGTCTCATGATAACTGGAGACCAGAAATAACAATAGACAATGGCGTTTGTCCAGAGATCTGCTGAAATTGTTCATGCCAATTGTTCTATATATTGAATCAGATTTAAAAACATGTTCTACTAAAAACTGATTCCCTTTATTTAACTATATGACACTAATACTAATACCGGCTGAAATTGTGAAACCGACCACAAAACACACACACAAAAAAATCTTACAAATGGTTTCATCATCACATTTTATGTAAGTAACCTACAGATGTTTATTAAAAAAGGTGGCATTTGGACAATCCATTAGTTTTCTTAGTTACTTCTGTTTCATAGTCTAAATACGTAATTCTGTTACATGTATTACGTTACTTTCCAACACTGCTACTAAACAAAATAGAAGTCTTTTATCAACAACATGAAGAAATACTAAGAACTCCACAGTACACAATTATACAATCTTTAAATGTATTCTGATGAGTCAGTCTTTCAAACTAATTTTAAAACTAGTGCATGTAGTTTTTAAGGGCAAATTGACTATCCTGATTGTTACCAACATAAGGTTCAAAAGCCAGCTAAAATGGCATGACAGGGTGTGTTAGTGCCAATGACATGAGTAACTTTCACATCTCTTCCAAGGAATAGATACACATGTTGAAGCAACATATCTTTGCGGTCCAAAAAACAACAACTTTTTTGTTTTACATTTATGCATTATTTTATTTTATTGAACACAGCACCATTTACATTGTAAAACGGAGAATTAAATGTTTAATGAACTAACAGAAATGCCCCAAAGATGCTTAAAAAGATGCTTGACTTATTAACATAAATATGATTTTTGCCCTCTCCTGTAAAGTTGCCATATTGGAGATACTTGTTTTTCTTTGGACAGCAACAAAATGCTGCCGTCTAGATGACCGTTTTTAAGGGACATGCCTGCTTGTTTCAGGAAGACAGTGACAAGCTACATTCTCCATGTGTTAAAACAGCTTGGCTGTGTAGCAAAAGCAGACAGTTGCTAGACTGGCTTGCCTGCCACCATGTTTGTACCTAGAAATGTGAATAAAATCTGGTATTAAGAAGCATGAAAAAGATAAACTGAAAACCAGGAACACAGAGAACAAAAACAGTTGCACCACATCTTCATTCCTACACGCCATGCAAAACTCCCCTGCTAAGAAGTATAGAAATTAGTCTTTAAAATTAGCACACAAACATTTAGACAAATCACAGCTTCTTTAAAACAATGTATTTCAGTCAGTAAAAAATCAATCTATCTATCTCTCTCTCTCTCTCTCTCTCTCTCTCATATATTTATATATATATATATATATATATAATATATAATATATATATATATAATATATATATAATATATATATGTATATAGGTTTGTTATAAGTATTTTACTGGAAGTATAAATAAGTAAATGGCAGGAAAAATCAGGAACAGTGTAAGAGGAGAGGGAAAATTATGGAAATTAGAGGAAATTATGTCCTGTAGATGCAGTTCTCCCTATGATGGTGTTACTTGGTGGTAATTTTTTTTGCCTCTTGCTGCAAATAAAATTTGTGGTTGATGCAAATCAGCCATGGCAGCTGCTACAAGGGCTTTTTAATTGAATGATTATTGTATTAAATAGTTGTTTTTAATGAAGCGTGTTCTTCCACAATTACTTCCACTTAAAGAACCTGAACCCTTGGCAGGTCCTCTAAGCCACAGAACTGTGTGTGTGTGTGTGTGCATATGTGTGTGCGTGCGTGTGCATATGTGTGTGTGCGCACCACAATCCTATGGATAGTTATATATCTCATTATGGGTGCAGAAGAGTTTGATATACATATATTTTATTCTGTGTATAATGTGTACAGTGAGTATAGGCTAGCTAAATACACCCGGAAGGAGGTGTTGGACTGCAGCGCTATTTGGAAGGAATATAAAAGTTATGAGGAGCAATAAACAATGAACAATCTAGACTGATATGGGTAATACAAATACTGAAGCAGCGTTTCTCAGTATGGCATGGGGCTGCCATGTTTGGAAACACAACATGCATACATCTCGGCATGGAGTTGTAGAGGTTCCTAATGGTGCCCAGCGATAATCCATCCAGCGCATCTTAAATATTCTCACGCAGTTCCTGTATGTGGATGTAGAGTGACTAATATTACTATTATCCATCCACCTTCATGATTTGCCCCTTTATTATTTCTTATTTTTTGTATGTTGGTCACAGTCAAATGTGTTTAAATGAAGGTTTTTATTATTAAGGGAGAAAAATATCCAAACCTACATAGCCTTGTGTGAAAAACTTTTTGCCCCCTACACCTAATAACTGGTAACTTAGTAGCAACAACTGCAATCAAGCATTTGCGGTAACTTGCTATGAGTTTTTTACACCACTGTGGAGGAATTTTGGCCCACTCATCTTTGCAGAATTGTTGTAGCCACATTGGAGGGTTTTTGAGTATGAATTGCCTTTTTAAGGTCATGCCACAGCATCTCAATAGGATTCAGGTCAGGACTTTGACTAGGCCACTCCAAAGTCTTCACTTTGTTTTTCTTCAGCCATTCAGAGCTGGGCCTGCTAGTGTGTTTTGGATCATTGTCCTGCTGCAGAACTCAAGTTCGTTTCAGCTAATAAGGTCATGAACGGATGTCCCGACATTCTCCTTCAGGACTTTTTGATAGACAGTGGTTCCATTTATCACAAGTTTTCCCGGTCCTGAAGAGCATTTTCTGGAGAGATGATTTTCTGGCAAAATTTTTTTGGCAAAAAAAAAAGACAATGCTAATGGCAAAATACATTTTCTTACAACAGCAAGATAGATTGTTAGGGCTGTTAGTAGGTGGTGTGGGTTTTAACAATGGTCTGAGAGGGAGCAAAGACAACTCTTAACATTTATTTCTTCTGGACACCTTCACTGTGACACTTCTATGCACTTTGGTTTCACATATTTACCATAACCTGTACTGTATATGCACACATAAATATTTTTGTGTTTATCATTGCATATAAGGACAGCGTGTGCCATAATTATGTTATGCTTTATCTGCGGCATAACATGATGATTGTGATATGTGATATGGGATGAAGGGATCAGTTATCAGTTCTAGTCACAGGAATCCAGTGCCCTCTTCTTATCAGTATGGCTCGTCATTATTCGGATAAATAAGCCTTTAGAAGCTTCTAATCAGATAAGGCAACATCTGTGATAAGATGGTAATCATCTTCCCAGACTGTCACAGAGATATTGGGTATGAACAGAGTATGAAACTGTGATTAGCATATTTTAATATTACTGAATGAAGTGTTCTCTTAGCTTGGAATGTGAATGTGATTGCATTTCTGGGTCACATGCTGTGTGTACAGGATTGGGTATGATTTCTTTGAAGAACTGAAATGGATCAACATTAGATACATTCTGATCTAATCCAAATAATCAAAAATAAAGGAAGGAGTCTTATTTTAAGTCAGTGTGAAGATAAAGTGTATTTGTTTTAGATTTCTTCTCTTCTGTTTTCATAAATATTGCATATTGTAAATGTGGGTTAGATTTGTTAGGATTTGTTTTATTAATAGTAGTTTTAATGAGTACTATAAGTATGATATGCAAAGGGATGCCATAAAAGCTCCTGTAGGGATAATGTGTTGGTGCCCCCAAACGTGTGACTGTATAGCACATATATACTACAGATGCCCAGTATACTCTACATATAAAAAATTATATACTGCATATTAACACATCCACTTATATTGGTGAATCGACATGCTATGCTTTATATTGGTGAATTAATCCTGTGTCATGGTTAAAAAATTACTTTTTCAAAATACTAACCTTGAGCCTGTGATTAATAAGCAAGGGTAGGAGGGGTGAGCAAAGCACTGTACATGATGGGTCCATTAACTACATCAAATCATGTTCAAGTAAATTCAACATTTGTTCATTCCACACTCATTTTACTGTTTCCTTATCAGGTGGCAGGACAGGGTTTACTGTTCTGCTTTATGAGAACACTGGCGTTGAGAACTGAGGCCAGTAGGGAAGAGGTCTTCAAACCTTACACATTAGTAGATGGGCATTTAGCTGGAACACTGGATGTGGGGAATGTGCTGGGCAAAGCTGCAGGAGATGGAAAATACAGAGCTCTAGGCAAAAGCCTGCAGGCCTCTTTCAGGTACATCCATCTTTGAATGGTAAACACAGAACACTGAGGACTAACCAAAGAGTAATTGTAGCATAAAAGAACAAGAAAATGCACTGTTGACTTAGGTGTTGTTTCCAAAAGCTTTTAATATTTTGATCACTTAACAATCTGTTTAATATACAAATCAAAAGGCCAGTGTTTTATAGAGAGTGGATGCAAGGAACAGGCTGTTGCATTATTAAGGATAAACAGATATCATAGTGTTATTTCCTTATTCTATCTTTCAGCGCTAGAGAGAGGGGTTTCATCCTCTTTTCGTTTAATGATAAACTCATGCTGTAGGAAATGTGAAACACCAGTGTTCTTCTGCTATACTTCTGGGTGCTTTTCATCTCTGGGCTTTCATCGGCCTGTCCCATAATCAGAGCCGATATTCAGCATTGCACTTAATTCAGCACACGAACATGCTTCCTTGCCACACTTCTGTAGTCTGGACTAATGCCCCACTCACAGCTTTGCTCGATTGCTTGAAATGTGGGTGATGCACCCAAACAACCAGCACTTCTGTATATGTGGACCACATGTTAACTAAATCCAAAAAAAGGATCAGTGTTTATGAGAGATGCAGAAATGTCTCTGAAGATGCAGAAGTGTCTCTGCTTTTACAGCAAGGAGAAGGATAAACATGCTGTGAATCAACAACATAGGAAGCCGCCCAAAACATTTGGTCTTTTTACTTTGATCACTTTAACTAGACACACAGAACTTGTTTGTGTAGTTTTGCAGTTCTATGTATGGTTAATGTAGACTTTATAAATTATCTTTTTTGCTTGTACCTTTTACCTGTGATGTGTCTGGATTGCTTAAAATGTGAATAACTATCAAACCAACCAGTATATGTGGGCTACATGTAAAGTAAATACAATACATATACCTTACTGTAACAAAATTCTATTATGTCTATTGTCAAAGCCTAAATTCATTGTATGTCTGACAAAGATGTTGTATAGAAGGCAGCAGCAATATATAATGCCTTCTAGACAATATCTATTCTTGAATGTTTCACTGTGTTCCTATTTCCTTTTTAGACACTTTAGACTTGGTTATTTTTGTTTATTTAGTACATATAACTATTTATTCATTCATTCATCATCTATATTACCCTCCTGGGTTGAGGAGGGTGCTGGAGCTTATCCCAGCACTGATTGGGCAGGGGGCAGGACAGGTCTAATAAATAATCAGTAATCTTTTATTTAGTAAAGTAGTTAAATACAGAACTTATAGAAACTTATATAACTATGTAGACTTATATAAATCTGTGCTTTATACATATAAGCAGTCAGCAGCTTCCCTGGTTTTGCACAAATGGTTTTAAATGTTGTTTCATGTAGATGGCTAAAATGTTGCCACTGTGTTAAGATGCTCATGGTTTTCTATCTGAGATATCTTGTCCCCATAATGCAATCAAAACAAAATGTACACACAGACACATATTGACTGATATTGACAGATTTGGCCCTGGTAGAGTGTCATCGTTTGAGGGTGAGGCAAAGGTTCGGCTGCAGAGTGACCCCCACAAAGAATTAAATTCTCCAGTCAACTGGCTGGGGCTGTCGTCTGTCTCGCTTCACCGGGCCGGCCCTTCATTACTCCTATGATCCACGCACGCCCCATGTCCGTCTCTGCTCTATCAGTTTATTGCCAGTTCAGGTGCTTCGTGGCACACATGGGCCTTGTCAGTCTCCTGCCGAACATGCTGTATTACGGTCCCCTCCCTCCATTTATTCCCTTCATACTCTTATTGACATCCTCCTCTCCTTCCCTAATACACTCTACTTTTTTCTTGTCATGGAAATTTGCAACCCTGTTACTGTAAGGTTTTTTCCTAAAGGGGCCATATTGTGGACAACTTATATTCATGTTTTGTTTAATGAAAGAGTTTAATGTAGATTTTGTAAGCATGCCGTTTACTCTCTTGTGCCCAAAGTCCGTAAATGGAAATAAAGGTGTGATGTTTCAAATGATGCCACAAAACCCAGCATATTGGCTCCATCCAACCACATAAGGAGTGTTTCAGCAAGGCTTGCTGTTTAAATGAAATACAATAGGTACAGAAGAACTGATCAGAATACAGCTCTTTTCAAAGCAAGAATATAGCAGGATATGTGCTGATTTTTTCTTATTGCACTGGTGCTTTATGCTATATAATTGTTTTGTTTTGATTGGTATGCTTTGCTCTGCTGTGCTTCTCAAAGTGAACCTAAAGTAAACCTTATTTTAAAACTCCTAAACCATCTGACAAATGACATTCCGGTTAACTAAGCATTTGTTATCCATCAATACTCAAAAGCTAAAAATCAGTATTTGGGTGTTCTTTCCGGAGAAACTGAGCTTCTGCTTAGTTTCCAGGCTTTGAGTTAAAGTGTTTTCTGCATGAGAGGACATCATGATTGACTGTTGCTGAGTTGGAAATGCAGACAGTTTTCCATTTTCAAAGACATGACTTACACTTGACCCCTATGAACATTAAGCCAAAACTCACCAAAGCAAAAAAAAAAAAAAAAAAAAAAGTTACCTTTCATCTTTTGAAGATCTTATTAAATCAAAAAAGTATTTTCATTGTTTGTGGATATACATTGTAGCCTCATCAAGTAGAGCACTTTACAAAGTCTTACTTAGTCACAGTTAGAAAGGTCAAGTTAAAAAACTCCAGTAAAGAAAAAAAAATCAGTTGAAGCTGTTTTTGTTTACAAAAAGCATATTTCAAAGTATCAAAGCATAGAAGTTCCTCCTACCTTTTCTAGTGTTCAAACCAAGAAAATCACGAACCTGTAAGATGTGAGTGGGCATGGTTGCAGCAGATAAAACAATACTTATGCTTTTTGTTTCTCCAGGTTATTTTGATGAACTTTATGATGATTTAGAACATTGTTTGATTGTGGTACATTGTTTGTGAAAATAATATTTAGTTTGATAGGGTTTATAAATAAATAAATAAATAAATCTTATTTACTGTTTCATTTTTAGTTAGCAGTATTCATAGGTAGATTAAAAAAACTGCAGTACAGTGTGTCATTTTGCTTATTTGTTTGTTGATTTTAGTGGTGGCACAAAACCTAGTTGCTGTTTCTGAGACGGCTGTTAAGTTCTGTTCGGCATGTTTCAGCACCTTCCAAAGATGCTCAATAGGATTTAGGTCAGGGCTCATAGAAGGCCACTTGTTTACCTCTTAGCCATTCTTGGGTGTTTTTAGACGTGTGTTTTGGGTCATTATCCTGTTGCAAGACCCATGACCTGCGACTGGGCACCACATTTCTCTTTAGAATTCATTGAAAGTCTTAAGATTTCATTGTACCCTGCACAGATTCAAGACACCCTGTGCCAGATGCAGCAAAGCAGCCCCAGAACAGACTCATCCATGTTTCACAGTAGGGACAGTGTTCTTTTCTTGATATGCTTCATTTTTCCATCTGTGAACATAGAGCTGATGTGCCTTGCCAAAAAGTTCCATTTTTGTCACATAGGACATTCTCCCAGAAGCTTTGTGAATTTTGTCAACATGTAGTTTGGTAAATTCCAGTCTGGCTTTTTTACGTTTTGTTTTCAACAATGGTGTTCTCCTTAGTCGTCATCCATTAAGTCCACTTTGGCTCAAACATCGATGGATGCTGCGATCTGACACTGATGTTCCTTGAGCTTGAAGTTCACCTTTAATCTCTTTAGAAGTTTTTCTTGGCTCCTTTGTTACCATTCGTATTATCCGTCTTTTTGATTTGTCATCAATTCTCCTCCTGCGTCCACATTCAGGGAGGTGGGCTACAGTCCCATGGATCTTAAATTTCTGAATAATATATGCAACTGTAGTCACAGGAACATCAAGCTGCTTGGAGATGGTCTTATAACCTTTACCTTTAACATGCTTGTCTATAATCTTCTTTCTAATGTCCTGAGACAACTCTTTCCTTTGCTTCTTCTGGTCCATGTTGAGTGTGGTACACACCTTGTCACCAAACAGCACAGTGACTACCTGTATATATAGGCCCACTGACTGATTACCAGATTGTAGACACCTGTGGTGCTAATTAGTGAACACACCTTGATTTAACATGTCCCTTTGGTCACATTTTTCAGGGGTACCATCATTTCTGTCCAGGCCTGTTTCATGAGTTTATTTTTTAAAATAATTCTGTTGAAGCATGGTTGAAAAGCAATATCTGACTTTCATTTGTTCATTTTCATAGAATTTTTATTTATTATTACTTTTGTCAGATTTAAGTTATTTCTGTTACCATTGTGGGTTTTTCTTTCATTTACAGAAGGGTACCAACAATTTTGTCCATGTATATATATATATATATATATATATATATATATATATATATATATATATATATATATATCCATTATGTTCTATAACTATATTAATGAAGGCTTTAAAAAGACCTGATGCTGAAATACTTCACTGAAGTTTCACAATAGTAAAGAGGAAAAAAATAAACAAAACATAGTGTTTATCTATGACATAATTTAACTACCAGCATGATACAGAAAACAATGGCAAGATTTCAACTTTTGTGAGAAAAAGCGTTAAAAGCAAATGGTGGGTTACAAAAGATGGTTTTATTTTGGCTTTGCTGCTGCAGGGTACAAGGTACTTGTTTTCGTAGGACTGTTTCTTCCTTTCATTTACAATGCCACTGACGTTGGGGCTAATTGTCCATGTACCAGAGTAAGACAGCCTCCCCAGGAGTGACAAACACACCTCTCCTATGTTTCCTTAATTGCCTTCATAGATATCAGTCGTGAGCGAGTGGACAAGCTAAAAATACTGAGATCAATAGGACACCATGCATTCTCAGGCTCCATATGTTTTGTGTGGGAGAGCATAGGAACGTCATAGCATGCTGAGCTGAATAAGAATGGAGATTAAACGAAGGAAGGAGAAAAAAGAAAGGCAAAGAAAAATGAGCATTTGGAGGTTGTTAAAATCCCCCACACCTCCCCACCCACATCCCTCCACACCTTCCATGTAACCGCGAAGCTGTCCGTATCATAGTACGGAATGCTTTTCTATGTGACAATTGATTGCTTTTTGGGGCAGCTGTTGGTTGATTTCATAATTGGTATAATTTTTCATGGCTACATGAATGTCATGCGGCGTGGAGCTTTAGAATCCTGGTCCTAATGTAGTGCCCCTCAGTTCAACCTAAAGATCAATAATGTATTAAAACCAAGTGCTTATTAAAATAATAGAGGACCATTGTCAGGCTTCAGTCGAGAAGAATAGAGAAGAAAAATGGGTTAACAAAGAGGCTCAGATAGGAGTCAAGCACCATGCCTTCTTTGTTTGAAGTGTTTCCAAAGGAGAAAAATATATATGACTTTGAGTTTGAAAATACTGGAGCGCAGTAGAGGCACAGGGAACATTGAGAGCATTTTTTTTTTCAAGCTAATGGTGGGATGTGAAGAACATTCTGTGTTTATTTATTTATTTATTTTTTTATTTATTATAGCTTTTATTGAGGGTAATGGAAACACCTCTATGTTACTGATGTCTGCAGATATTTTCTTTTCATCATGCTCTCTACATAGTGTTCTTACTTTGTTGTATTTAAGACATGTCAATCTATTATGCCTTCTCTACACCATAGAAATCAAGGATACAGAGGATAAGAACTTATCAGTCCAGGTTTTTGATGTTTTAAAGACATAACATTTTTAAAATAAAGAATGCATGTAAAGGGTGAGCATGTAAAGCTATGATATTGCTATCATGATAAATCTTGGCACTATAAAATAATACTGAAAATAACATAGGGCTAATAAAATAATACTAATACAGATTTCATGTCATGTTTTATATAATGCAGAATTGAAACTCTTTAGTAATAGTCAAAATATTTTCAAAAAAGCTTCATTATTTGAACTATTTTACTTAAGATGAACATCTATGACATCATGAATAATATTTAGAATATTCAGAGAGAGGGCTTGGTGCCATTACATGGTTTTGAATATGTGCCATCTCTTCTTACAACTTTTCAAACCTTAATAATGCAAGAGATATTTATCAGCATTTTCCTGTCATTAATAAGGAAGACTTGAGATGCAGACAGCTGAATGCAACTGGCAGTGATTCCTTACCTTTTGACATATGTGGATGCATTTATGTTTTTAAGCAAAGTTGTTTTTATATTTTCAAATGTAAATTCAGAGCCCATGTTTAGACTTAACCGAGTCATTAATAATTACCTGTTTGTGGTAAAGGTGAGAAGGTTTGGGCTAAAGTAGCTTCTAGTATCTGTCATAATACAATGCTACAAACTTTTTATTGGGGTACTTTTCCTAAGATATGGCATTTATATACATAATATAGCCCTGTTTCCTTCTTTAATTGACAGCCCAGCCGGTGTTTAAAGATTGTTTAATTGTTATGCATTTATTTCTAATTTTTCCTTGGCCCAATTCAGCCAAACATAAATTATTCTAATAAAACTGAACTCCTGATCAATCAATGGCACGTCTTAAAATAAATGTATAAGGAATGTACATTTTGCTCACTCTATGATTTATTACAAGTTCAACTCCAGATATGTTTGATTGCACCCCATGTACATGACACTGCATTGTAAAAATAAATAAAGAAAATAAATGTATTACTATTGGCTTTTCTTATTTTGAAAAGAAATGTTGTAGAGTAAAGTAATTTATCTGTAAAGCTATTGCATGATTTTTACAGTTTGTAAACTGCTGTGGCAACAGTGTGTGACAGTAAAGCAGAGGCAGACAAAAACAAAACTGAGGCTAAGTACCTAAGCGGCATCCTGTCGTTTGCACTCAAGGCAGTAAGTGCACTTGACGTGGACATGACAAGCTAACATCAGCCAACCTTAGGACATGCAATCCCACTGGACGCTGGTGAAGTGGACACGTTTTGCTGCTTTGCCTGTTTGCGTTTAATGTAACTAACAATGTGAATTAAACGAGAGTGTTAGAGAAGCCCCACCAACCCCCCCGCCAAACACACACACATCCCCCTCCCATCTCCCATCAGCCCGTCACCCCTCCCCAAGACATCCTAAAGCTTTGAAGTGCTCCTATGCTTTTTTGACAGTCAGGTATGCATTTGATCACAGTTTGATAACCTGACATATCTGATACATATTATTAAAGTGATACAATTTCTCTGAAAGGCCTTCAAATCCTCTTGCTCTCTCACTCTCATCACTGCTGAGGGGAGCGTTACGTACAATGCTCTGTAAAAGATTAAGCATGAAAAAAGGCTAGAAACATTCTGCCAAAGAAGTGCCTCACAAGTGAAATTAATTTGTAAAGTTTCTCCCCACTGCTCTGTGACAGATGATTCCTTTTGAAAGTCATTACATTTCTATGTTCTCTAGAGATTTTGTCAAAGAAAAAAGAAAATGCTGTGATTTTTCCCCCCTCATTTTTCTTTGGTCTTTTTTCTCCTTCTTTTCTCGGTCTGTCACCAAGAAATTTGAATGGTTTACTGTCTCTCTAATTGTGATCTTGGGTTCAAATCCATAAACAATAAATTAATCTTTACATTAGCAAAGATAATTATAGCTCAGATTTAGGATGGGCAAAATGAACAAACAAAATGTATACAATGATATTTTTCCATATTTAGATGTTAATGATACCGTCATTATATACACTGCTCAAAAAATAAAGGCAACACTGTTTAATCAGAGTATAGCATCAACTCAGTTCAACTTCAGGGATATTGATCTGGTAAGTTAAGTAGTAAGGAGGGCCGTTAATCAGTTTCAGCTGCTTCGGTGTTAATGAAATTAACAACAGGTACAGTAGAGGAGCAACAGTGAGACACCCCCGAAAACTGTAATGGTTTAAAAGGACGAGGTCATTGACATTTTGTCCCCCCTCGTCTTTTCCCACTGATTTTTCACTAGTTTTGCAGTTGACTTGGGTCAGCGTCACTACTAGTACCATGGTGCGGTACCTGGACCCTACAGAGGTTGCACAGGTGGTCCAACTACTGAAGGATGGCACATCAATATGTGCCATTGCCACAAGGTTTGCTGTGTCTCCCAGCACAGTCTTAGGAGTATGGTGGAGATTCCAGGAGACAGGCAGTTACTCTAGGAGAGCTGGACAAGGCTGTAGAAGATCCTTAACCCCTCAGCAGGACCGGTATCTGCTCCTTTGTGCAAGAAGGAACAAGATGAGCACTGCCAGAGCCCTACTGCTGTGTATGTGTCTGACCAAACAATCAGAAACAGGCCTCATGAGGGCGGCATGAGGGCCCGACGTCCTGTAGTGGGCCCTGTGCTTACTGGCCAGCACCACAGAGCCATCCGTCGTCTCATTAGGAGCATGTGGGGGCCATACAAACTACTGAGTACCATTTTGAGTTGCTGCAGTGGAATTTGGGTTAAATGGACGAGCCTGCTGCATCATTTTTTCGCTTTGATTTTCAGGGTGTCTTTAAATACAACCCTTTGGAGGGTGATCATTTTCATTTCCATCAAACGATGTGGCATGCTTTCATTCCTAACGCATTACCCAGTCTATATGAGGAAAGATATTCTGCATGATTTTTTTCCCATTGAGATCTGATGTGTTTTCAAAGTGTTCTCTTAATTTTTTTGAGCAGTGTACAAAACATACAGACATAGTAGTTAACCGCAGTAACAGCAACTATTTGTCTTTCTTTTTAACCTTAAATAAGCAAACACTAAGAGACAGTTTGCTAATAAAAATCTTTACTTTTTATTGTTTATATCCTGACGATCACATACCCACACAACCATGTTTCCAGAGAAGTTGGGAGAATGTGAAATTGCAATGGTGTACAAAACACGTAAAGCCTACATTTAATTGAAAATGGTATAAAGGCAACATATCAAATGCTGAAACAGTGATTTTTTTTTTTTTTTTTTTGTGAAAAATGGATACCCAGCAACTTCTTTAAAAGTTGTGGCAGGTTTTGCTCACCACTGCGTTGTATCGCCTCTTCTTTTAACAACACTCTGTAAGCAACCAACTGCTGTAGGCTTTAAAGTGAAATGTTTTCCACTTCTTGCTTAATATACTGCAGAGTTTTAGCAGCTGAAGAGTTCAGGGTCTCCTTTTTCAGATGCTTTATTTCATAATGTACCTGATTTTGTATCTGGCAAGTCAGGCCAGTTGAGCCCCCAGACTCTTCTACTACGGAGCTGTTGTAGTGTGTGGAGAACTAAAATAAGCAAGACCTCCCACAAAAAGATTGTCTGTTTGGCAGCACATGTAGATGTGCCAGACACCTATGTCATGTGCACTAATTCTGACAACAGGACACTCTTCCACTTTGCCTCAGTCCATTTTAAATGGGCTTAGGCACAGAAAACGTGTTGCCTTATTGATGTTTGTATATATTTGATGTCTTTTTTGCAATTATTTACTATTATAGAACCGTGTGTTTTTTTAAACACAGTGACAGCTAATTATGTCCATCCAGTACTAGTTTCCATCCTCTTAATTCTCTAAATCGTTTAATGATATTATGCACCATAGGTGAATTCTATCTTATTGGTTGTGAGTTCCATCAAGTTTGTTTCTCCTTCCCAACTTTTAAAAAAATTTGTTAATAACATCAGATTCAAACTGTGGCAAACGTTTTTTGAAAAGCTAGTTCGGTTTCAACATTTGTACTATTTAAATTTACTACAGGGCTACATGTACATTTTGTAGAGCATCCCAACTTTTTTGGTAATAGGGTTGTACCCTCAACAATTCCTATTGCACTTGTTTAGTTGCTGAGTAAAATAACATTTTACAGTTTGCTAATGCCATTAATGCAAGCATTTTTGTCTTGTACAATGTTCACTATATCAGATTAGGTAATCTTAGTGCCATTAATTCTTGCTGTATTTTGGTCGGGGAGACTGGCAACAATACGCTTTTGACATTGATCACTTACCATTCACATCTTTGTGCAAGCCCATAATAAATAATATGAATGTCCTAAGTTGTGAATAGTTGGCAGTTTCTTATCCAGCTGAACACTACTGGCCCAGGCTTTATAGATGTAATGCTGCGTTACCCTAGTGCTCAACCCAGCCTGACACAAAGCTGTAATGTACCATTGCTTAGATAGCCGGCCCAAGCAGCCTTGGAACTGTATCCTAGCACTTCTCCTGCAACTGAACACCACCACTACAAGCAGCCCCAAAGCTGCAGTGTGGCGCCATGTAAATAGCCTATCCAATTAGCCACACATAACACAATATGTATTGATTTTTTTTTCTTGGTATAGATATTTACCTATTCTACTGTGTTAGACATATGAATATGGTTTTTTAAACATTAGCATGGTCAGTGCATATGTACCAGCTGGTCACTTGATTACGCACACCTCTGTGTATCTGCCCTTATTGTCAATTTTATCAGTTCTATTTACCACTGTGTCCACTTCACCATACATTCTATTGGACACTCCTAACTTATTTATGCTCCTTGCAGATTTAATGTCAGAGATGATGGCTCATCTGTTGCTGTACAGTTTTTGTTGGTCATCCTCCAACCTGTCATTAGTTCTCATCAGACGCTGCCCACGGGACACTTTAAGCTGGGTAGTTTTGATTGTGGGTTATTCTCAGTCTCAGAGACGTGACACTGAGGTGTTTTAAAACTCAAATAACACTGCTGTGTCTGATCCACTCAACACAACACACACTGACAAACTAGTGCTGCTGCTACACAGACTAGTGTCACTGCAGTACTGTAATCTACCACCCAACTACTACCTGCTCTGTGATGGTGCTGCAGGGGTCCTGAAGAACAGAGTGAAAGGGACTAACAAAGTATGCTGCAAATATATGCTATATGGTAAACAGGGCCAATAAAATAGACAGTGATTGTAGATAAAAGGGGGTCTGCCAAATGAAGTGTCCGGGCAATGTCTGGATTCAAATTTTAATTAGACAGTGAGGCATTCTTTGGCCAACTACTGCCCACAAGCTCTATTTTGCAGCAGTTTCCATAGCTTTCTGGAATTTGTCCAACTTCTTTCCTACATAGTGTGGGACAAAACCATCTGCAGTGAGCTCTCTGCATAATGTCTAAAATATCACCACTACCGTGTGAACATATCTTTTAAATATGTAGATCATTTTCATAGTAATCATTGCTAATGTCTTCACCATTTCAATCTGGGCCATGGATGCCCCTGTGTATCTGAAATAATGGGTGAATTTCTGTGGATTGATTGCAGCAGATTTGAGGTGAACAGTAGGAATTACTAAGCGTACTTTGGCTTCTGCCCTTTCATGGCTGCCAGATCATGAATATATATTGCATTATCAAGATGTGGTGACATTTGGAGCAAACGCATTTAACTCTCCCACTCTTGGCATATTGCTGTTCCTAGTCAGGGGAGATAGGCTTCAGACATAGCATAATGTGCATCCGCAAGTTTAAAGGGGACATGTTAGCAAAAGCAGACAAAATGTCAAAGCAGAGGTCACTGCAAAGTACCCCCACCCCACCCCCTCATCCCAGGCATTTGACTGTAAGTGTGCTAGGATAGGCTTGACCAGTTGGGTGCTGTCTCTGCGCTTATTACGCGATGCAAATGAAAGGGGTATACATGTTTAATATTTAGTGGCAGCAGAAATGTCAGGCCCAGTGCGAGATGGAATTAAACAGCGCTGTCAGCGCAAGTGAACTCAGAGCTTTCTCAGCTATTTCACTTCATATTGAGTTACTGTCACAATTTATTTCAGAGCGTGAGCTTACCCTAGCGCTAAAATGGCCCGTGATTCCTTTAAGGAAGCAAAGAAAGATGGTCTGTTATGAAGGAACGTGGTTCCGTGTCCGTTGTCTGAGAGAAGTCCTTTACCCATAGAATAATAATTGATTTAAGTAATCCACCAGCCCATGATGACATGGGTAATAACAGGGCAATTGCCCAACGTTCAATGCTGTGCCTTAAACCCATTGCCTATACACAAAGCAGTCCCGTCAGTGAGGCCACCATATATTGCTAGAAACTTACACTGTCCAATAAGGAGTCTCCAAAGCACCTTTAAAGGTGATAATATCCTAAGCAATAGCAACATCTCGCCCCTTTTCAAAGAAATTTGCAATGCGTTTCTTCAACTTCCTCCCAACGGCTTCAGTGTTTAACGCTTACTCCTAAGAAAAAACAGTCAGTGGAAAGGAGATTGTGTGAGGAAAGCCTTCACAAGTTAGTGCATATTTTAATCAGCTAGGCTGGAATCTATAGGGACTTAATTAAAATACCGTTCTGGAGAGCATTAGTTAGGCAGGCAGTATCGTCTCACCAGAACACATCTCTCCCTGATGTTTTTATCTGTGATGGTAGGACTCAGAGATTATAATATTATAACATTATATATTCAAATTGTGCGCCTGCTTTTCTGACACTCCACACCCTATCCTGTTATTTAAATACAAGGACTTTGCTTCATAAATATTCAACTCGGCCTATCTACTGCTGCGAACGTGATAACGATTTTGGCCAAATTAATTCATTGCAAGTGACTACTTGGAAAATTAGATGTTGTGGTCAAGATGACAATGTTGACTTTAGGTGTTCTGAAATTTCAGATGGAGTTAGAATCATCACCCACCCATCATGCCAGTGTTTTTGTCCCCATGACAGGAGCAGTTTTCAGCCAGAAAGCCCTAGTGCCTTCCAATTAAATTGGAATAATATGGGCCCCAAACTATAGGACTGATGTAAATAAATATTTTTACATCCATTCAAGTTTCAAAACAAAGAATATATGCAGAAAAACATGCATACCATACTGTGCTGTGAAACCGTTTCTTCTTATCTGACTTAATTAAAAGTAATTAAAAATGTCGCAAATGACTGTTGGGAAGTGTGAAAGGTTATTTTGAGAAAGTAGGGGGAAAAAATAGGACCCCTGTTTTTTTTTCAGCCAGAGAGAGTGAGGAAAGGAGAGCGAGTGGAAGAGAGATGGGGTATTTTATTATTCCAAGGTGAGAGCTATAAAACAGCATTTTAAATGTTACCCTGCTGTTCAAGATCATGAAAACCTTTAATTTCATGCAAATGAACAGCACGAAGCATGGAGCTTAATGTAAACGAATGCTTCTTTTGTACTAGTGTAGGGGCGGGGAAAGAGCAGGCAAAAAGGAAGAGAGAGAGGCAAGCCAGGAATAAAATTCCCAAGGATTCTTTAATTGCTGTCTGAAATTATGTAAATCCCTCCACAAGGCTGAGTGCAATTATCCTGCGCCCGTGGCTGCCAGCTCCACTAATGTCTAACAAAATATCCGCGCTTGACATTTAGACGTGCTAATGCAAATGAGAATTCATTTTTCCTCCAAGACAAAGGGCAACCCAAAGATCACACCATTTTGATACAATAAAAGCCCAAAACCGGGTTTGGTGTACTGACGGAAAAAAAATAAAGAAGAAAAAATATCAAGGGGTGATCTATTTAAGCTGCATTACACTTTTGAACATATTCTGAAATGCTTCTTGAGTTTTATAATGACCAATTAAATCTTTAGGCATGATTAGGAAGTTAAACCACTGGGTTTTGTGTTGCTGTATTCCATTCTGTCTTCAGAAAGTGATTTCAGTGTTGTCCTGCAGATCTACTTGCAGTGTTTTGAAGTTGCAGAGAAGGTTTCCCCTTAATTTATCCTGGCATATTGCAAACATGGGTGCCTGCAGAGGTATTGAGGGCCGCCTGGTGGTCCCCTGTGTGCAGCGTTCCACACGTGTCCCCAATGCTGGAGCCACATCTCCCATCTTTACCAGGCCAAACAGGAACACCATCCGTCTCGAGCAGCTCTAGGGACCGGCACACAAAGGGAGAGGGCGAGGGGTTCTCCTTGCTGTATGCACCTTCAAAATAAAAAGCAGCTACTAGAAAAGGACATCACCAGCAATTACTCTAGTAACTGAGCAGTTGGTCAGGTCATTCGATGTTTTTGATGAACCAGACACAATGATAAACAAACTTTAGTTGTTTTAAAAAGTGATGTAACGCTACAGTAAAGAAAAACGTATTTTGTTCTTTTTAAGCATTTGGTGAAAATATATCATAAAAGTCCTTACTTCATTTGTTACAATTCCAGACATAATAAAAACCATAACATACAGGAAAGTCAGAGTAAAATGTGGAAAAAAAGTGGAAAAACCAAATTAATATTGCTGCTTTCATACTAACAGCGCTTTGAAGCCCTACTTCTGTTTCTCCAAAGGTGTTTCTATGCATCTTTCCACTGTGAGATAACAGCTATATAAAGCAGTGTAACTGTCAATTAACCATTACTAAAAAAAGAAAATTATAGAATATGATATGGTCAGAATAAGATGCTAACTCTTTTTTCAAAATTTTGCAAAAATGTTCACAAATTCATAGGGTAAATAGGCTAGGGAGATTTTGACGAACTTATTTGGCACTTGGCATATACTTAAAGTGGGAAACTAAAGTCTTTATGGATAAATACATAAAAAAGCATTGTCACGTTTGCCTCTTTAACAGGCTGCCAGTGAAACAGCATCAAGCCGACAAACTTTAGCCTTGGGCTAGGCAGGATCTGAAGGAGAGCGTATGACTCACAGTTTAGCTGCCAGCAAAACAGTGTGATCTTCACTATAGCTGATGAATATCTGTCAGTTTTTCCCCCCAATTGTTATATGGTTTTGCGTCATAATTGGACAGGACGGCTCAACAGGAGAAACAACACTTAATATTTGTATTTAAGGGTGTAGAAATACGGCCTGAATGATATTAGCGTTTTGCTTTAAGATATTGCAATGACAATGTAAGAAATGAAAAATTGGTGCAAAAGCTGACAAACTGTGTAAATAGCAATCTAACTAATCACTAAGCAAAGTGAGTGAGTAAGTTCCATGAGGTGCTTCAGGTAAAGCTGAAATCATGTTTATTTTTTAAATTCTTATTGTAGTCCTACAAAATTAATAAACATATATGTAATTTAATTATTTATCACTATGTAGGTTTATTTGGATAGTAACCAGTACTGCTTTACACGTTTTACCATTTTACCATGTGACCTTCCACACATTCAGCAAAATCTTCTTTACTGTCCGCTTTGAGAAATGGGAATTGACATCAAGCTTTCAGATTTACTAATACATACAGCATGTTACATCTTACATTTGCTAGGCTATGAAGAATAAACTGGGTGGATCCATTTGCTACATCACCACCTTAAGGCACATCACGGCTGCATCTCTAGTTAGCAAAGATTGCCAAAAACGGAAGGATTTATTGTTCAGCAAGGTGGAAGGAAAGAATGTTTTTCTCCTCAATTCACATTATGATTTCTTGTTTATTTGCTCTGTACCTGCAAATCCCACTTTGCAGGCTAAATAAATACACTGGCATGACATGAATTACACCAGCTCCTTGATGGGACAAACACATTCAAATACATTATGCAGCTTTTTATGATTAATTGGATGTACATCATAAAATAGTTACACTGATAACATAATAAATATAAATTCACTGGTTAGAATACAATTTTGGTTGCTTCTGATCTTGTCCAGTTATGATTATGCACAAATATTATTTCAGTATTATCAAGAGCTCAGCACACAAATTAAATAAATAAGTTGTTTAATTAAACTCCATCTACACAGGACCACAGCCTCCACAAGGGTGCATCCACTACTGGTGTACTATATGCAGTTCAGCCTCACCATGTGTCAGAATGGTATGAGGTAGAGCACTGCTGGAGAGAAAGATAGAGAGGGAGAGTGTTTAGTGGTAGGATATGCAGGACCCATAATGGGGTCATCAATCACCATTTTGGAGGAGGGTGTAGGAGTGTTCTACTCAGTAATGTCACACCACCTCTGCTCTCCGTGTTCAGCAGCTGTGGGTAGACTTCTCTGTCCTGGACACCAACTGCATAAGCACTTATACCTTCACCCCGGAGAAATGAAATCTCATAAGTCAAAAACACAACAACATTAATGCTCAGAGAGATCTAGAAAGAAGTGGGACAATTTTACAAACTTGACCACAGTAACCTGTCCTGTTTGAGGAAACTATTGGAGCATCAGTCTCTCTAAAGTTCAATTTTATCTATTTGTAATTATAGAAAATGAATGTAATTGCGAGTTCACCAAATGTTTCTTTATTATTGTTCAGTTTGTGTCATGCAATCTGCACCTGTATATTGGTATAGGGTTGAAATATTTAATAACATTAGTTTGTGAAGCTGATTAGTAATGAATCAAATTTGTCTTATTTACCCAAACCTTACATAAATATCTTTGTATAAAGCAGTTCAATTTGTGATAGACACAAAAAAACACAAATGTCTGGCAGCAGGGATAAACAAATCCTGTTGATTGATACTTTGCAAAGATAAAAAGTATATGCTTTCCTGAATAAAATCATATAAGCACGCTGTGATATGGTTTGATGTCTTGTATTTAAAATAACGGGCTCACTAACATGATGAAATGGCTAATGGCTAACAGTTTAGCTTGTTAAACATCTATGGTTCTCCAGCATACAGTATTGTAGGATGATGACAACTGCAGCAGCCATTAAAATAAATGGAAAATAAAGGTAATCATTTGTCTTTGTGAATTTACATCATATTTCTGTAAATTAACAACAGCACAGTTAAAGTCCATGTATTAGTTTATTTACTTGCAATTAAGCTTTTTTTGGCTGATGGGTGGAGATCATTCAATTTTATATTGTTATATTGTATACTGTACTTTGAGAGTGAAAACATTTTATTAGTTAGTGGTATCAGGCAGTTGTACCTCATTTGCTTTTGCTCTCATTCAAACAGTGTATGAATTGTTGTTACAGTGGAGGCTTCTCAAGGAGAACTATTCCTTTCTACTATGTCAAATATGTTGAAAACTATAATAATGGAAAATATTGTGATATTATTTTTTTTTAGCATGAGACAACACACATTTCATTAAACAATAATTGATCTTAGCACTTTGTACTGAACCGGAGAACATATAGTGTGGTTCCTTTGGTATAGTATGAAAACAAGGCGTACTCACTTTGCATTTCAACATTTAAAGATCTCAGCTCAGATTTTTTCTGTTTCACAGAGCTCAAGGAAGAATGAACTAAATGCAATCTTTTTATACTGATGAAGTTTATCTGGCATTCGGTCTCCCCACATTGCCATTCATCCAAAGGTCAACAAACAGATTGTGACAACACACAGGCCATTCCGTCCCTCTCTCTCTTATTCTCCCTCTCTCTCTCTCTCTCTTTTTCTAAGCTCACACTCCTCTTCCCCTCTATGTGTCATCTGCACTGCTTCTGGAGAGACTTCACTTAACAGGGCCATAAATGCACAGCACACAGCATTAGCTGATTGTGCTTGCGTAGGGTGTTGTGTCTGGCCACGTTTCTGTCAAAGTGTGATGTCCTACCATTTGACGTTTTCTGGCTTCATGTGCGTGCCATTGGATGGTGCGCTCGAATGACGGAAAGAGAGTATGAGAGTGAGAGGCAGACGCAGGAAGAGTGCGGGAGCGTTGATTTTTTTTTGCTGAGCTCTAAATGAAGTGTCTGAAGCGTGGATTGAGGGTGTTGAACATTCAAGCTGATCGGAGCTGTCTGTTGAACTGTACTACTGAATCCTTTGACAAAGTGAGCAGACAGATGAAAGACAGTGATGGAGATGGCTGTGTGTATAGTCAGGATTTCTTCTTGTAAGAAAACGCTGTGTAAGAAACACCACTGTTTATGTAGTCTCCCATTATTATTTATGTAAGTGATCGGTTTGTCTTCAAATTACTAAAAATTTATTAAAAGATGAAAAGTAATAAACATGGGCTTAACTGAACCTTAACAGCCCATACAGAGCATTTGGAAGATATTTCACAGGAAAAAGATAAGGAGCCCATTCATATTACATATATATATATATATATATATATATATATATATATATATATATATATATATATATATATATATATATATATATATATATATATATATATATGTATATACATATATATATATATATATATATATATATATATATATATAAAATATATAAAACACATGTGGCAAGAAACTTGTATATAGAAGTGTGTGATTTTCTGTAACTATGCATGTGTATGTAATTTGTAATACTTTCTGGCCATGAAAATAAACATCAATAAAACAATAGTAAAAATAAATAGTATAAAATATTTTCCAAAGACCACATTTTATGTTTATCTTCACCCTTAACGGGTTAAATAAAAACATTGACACATGTCACTACATGTTCTTTGTAGAGGATGTGAGCTCACATTCACTTAAAAATCAATAAAAAAAACAAAACCTGTTATTGGATCAGAATCGTCCAGACACTGCATAGGTTTACATTACGAATTTTGTTAACTGTGTGATGGGAAGATTAGATAGATAGTTTAATACAATTTTATTTCCATTCATTTCCATGAACATGCCATTATAACAACAAAATCACAAACTGATCATTTTCAGTGATATACATTATATCAGTTATATACACTAATGCGAGATTAATTGTCAGTGATGTATTCACACAATAGCATACTTGTAAAAGAGCTTGACCCCTTTCATTTCCTTTCTCACTGAAGCCCACCTTCTTATCGTCAAGGGGCTCTGTATGGCTAGAGGCAGGCAGAGAGCCTGTAGCTGCATTCCTGCATCCCCAGTACCACACTACGCACACACTCCACCACGCTCAGCGCCTCTCCGGCCATCAAGCCCTGTTCTCCTCTAACGTGAGGCGACACGTCATAATAACAGTAAGAGGCCTCTCCTGTCCCATGTCAGGCCTGCACAGATTAGTTCCTCTCCACCAAACCCAGGTCATTTTCTCACTCCCTGCTGAATACATTTGGAGATCACACACACACGCACACACTCTCCTTCTTCTTTAGTTTAAGTGTAGAAGCCTAGAGAGATTAACTAAACACACATTTTCGTGTAACTCTGCTGGGGAGTGGAGTGTAAGAAGCATGATAATTATGAAGGTACAAGGTGGAGTCATGGATACCATACAATTTACATGTGATTTGTAGGAAGTGTACGTGTGCACATGTATGTGTATGTGTGTGCATACGTGTGTGTGTATACAATCTGAAAACGAGTTTTCCAAACGAGATCCCAAAAAGACTGTAACGTGCAGTAAAGGCAAAGAATGGATGCATTTTATACTGAAGCATTGGTGTATACTTCTTGAGCCGGTGTAGTTCGCTTTGTTTATGTATGTACATGTTTTCTGCTTTTTTCCTGAAGTTGAAAAATACATTACTGTACTTCATGGGCACTTTGATCAGAAAATGTATTTACATGCTGGAATGGTGGTCTCTGACTTTTGCACAGTACTGTGTGAGTATGTTCATTGTAAAGGTACATTTGAACATGTATTTCCTCGGACTCATTACTGTAATAGCGTGTAATATATTTAAACAGCACATATTCCAAAATCACCAGTTTCTGCTCTGAAAGGAGCTTTTACCATAATTCCTTTCCTGAAAATGACAATACAAATGTGCAGAGATGCGGCGTCTGTTTTACATGATGTAGTATATCTGTTCATGTTACATTTTCTGCAGTGTCAGTCAGCTTACCTCAAGGGAGAGAAACACAGCATCTCTCATGCCTCCCCCCACTCTCCCTCTCTGTCTCTCTCTGTCTCTTTGTCTCTCTCTCTCTCTTTCTCTCTCTCTCTCTATCTTTCTCTCTTGCAGCTATAGTTATTCCTCTTATTAATAATTGATATGGCTAATCATCATAGTGGGAGCATAATTAAACCATAGCTGGCAAAGGTGGGAATGAGGTCAGGTAGGTATTCGGCTCTAAATGCACCTATTGTGCCATTTATACCAACAGCCCATCTTTTGTTCTGCTCTTATTTTCTTCAGTGTTATCAAATGAAAAGCCAAAGCTGTGAAACCTTTGAAGACTGTATTATTACACTAGGTCAAACATCTATTTCTTTCTTTTATTTATCAAAGAAAAAAAGTGTGTTAATAAGGAGCTTGGAGGTGTATGAATAGACAGCATGTATCATTTTCATGCTGGCTGCATGATCATATTTCATAAACAGTGTATTTGAATTTTTATTACAGAGTATGCAATATTCATGATAAACTGAATATGTAAATGTGTAACCTTTATTTATGAGCCTGTGGTGTGGGGCTGCTTTTAAGGATTGCATTGGATAGAAAGATAAATCGGCACAAAAGCTTATTAGGTGGTTATTTCGGCAGACTCCTTACATGATTGATGATTAGGGGAATTTAATTTGTACATTAATGAAGTAATAATTGTATCTTACGTTTGTGGAACTTTATTTTGCTTTTCTCAGCCGATCCGTTGAGTTGCTCGCATCTCTTAAAAGCTAACATTGAAGGATTTGCTATTGCTTTGCGGCTGGGATAAAATCTATGTTCATGTCAAGTTTCTGCAGAAAGGACTTCCCACAATTAAAATAATGTAGATTTACTGTCAAAGCTTGACAGATATTTTCACCCTAAATTCCAAAATATCTCCTTTCTGGTCTCCCCATCCAAATGGTGTTTGACTTTTGGAAAATCTGCATGTTTATATTAATGACTCAACAGAGAAATTATGCACATAAGTGAGCACGTCTGAATCTTTTAGCCACCTATTTAATCCTAATGCTTTATTCCCTTAAATTCCCTCCCCTCCCTGTAAAATTACAAGTCACGTCGTGACTGCAGCCATTTTTGTTGTTGTTTAGAGAAGTGGTTAGCATGCAAAAGCAAGCTCCAAATACGATTTTACAACCACTTATGGAAATCCATTGTTCCTTCAACATTTCTACGTAGAAACCAATATATGCTTTCGTATTAGGCAATCTGAGACCTCAATTACATCAAAGCCAGCATGTCCCTTTGCATGTATTCAGCCTGAAAAGCCTTATAGAGCTGTGTCAATGCTACCCCCTTGTGACCAGTTTAGGGCAAGAATGGCTCCAAGCCTCAACAGCAAAAGAATGGGAAGGGCAAGGAGTCATGAGAAGCTGAAGATAGAAGATAAAGAAAATGTGGATGATTTGGAAAGGGGAAAAGACACACTTTTTAAATAATTTAAACTTGTTTGCAGCCAATTTATCTGAAACAGCATAAGAAGATATTGATATAAGTTTGTAAACTCTGTAAAAGCCTTTTTGTATGTGTATACTGTTTATGATACTACATAGCATTTTACACTGTTCAACTGAACACCCAGATTATGAGACATTTAATTTAGGCATACTATTTTTAATTTAGGTATATAGTGACAATATACTTTTGAACCTCAGAGTATATTGCAGAAACAATGAGTATCATTCATGTCAACCATCAAATACATTTGTAAGTTTTTAATGAGCTATAAGAATCAGAAAATAAGCTGAATAAACAGACATGCCCTTCAGGGTTTAAAGTTAAAAAAGAGTTGCATTTAATGAATAATGAGTGTTAACTGTACACTTAAAAAATGAGACTTAAAAAGGTGCATTGTTGCCATCTATAGCAGTGAGTGGGGAAAAAAAACACCAGAATGGCAGCATCTCCTGGTTTCTACACAGATCTCTTTCATTAGGCTGCTGGGGACGTCAGAGAATGTGCTATGTTGACACACAGACAGGTATCTGTGTCAGTGTGTGTTCTTTTCGGGGGGCACTTCCACCCGCTGTCCTACTCCTTGCAGGTGGAAGGCACGCAGTCTTTCATTGTGAGTCTGGTTGAAAAGACGTAATTAGACACACAGATATAATTCGCCGCTACTGTGGAAGAGCTTGCTTGTCAAGGCAGGCAGTTAGAGAGGCAGTTGGGGCTTCAGAAGTGCAGCTTGCCAAAGGCCCCCACTTTTATTCCTGCAGTTTTGTCTACCTTCAAAGCGCCCTGTCTTGGATTGAAAAGTTCGAAGGTGTTTTTATTTTTCTGCATTTTTGAAAATTATTTTTTAGGGGGTTGCTTGGGATATCACTGGTGTAATCAGATGTGGATGGTAATTACTTCTTACGTTATTACTTTTTAAGTTACCATTTTAGCCATTCACTTTGAGCCTTAGTGTTTAATTTTAGACCAAAACAGATATACAGCAAATTTCACCTCCTTTATTTAGGATATAGTGAGATCCACAGCAGTTTTTGGGTTGGACCTAATATTTTTTTAATTTTTTTTTAGCTTGGCACATTTTACTTGATATTGTTGATATTTCTTTGGATATTTTTTCATCTGATACTTTTATTCAAGTTGTTTTTGTTTTGTTTTCCGGTACTTTAATTAGGTAACTAATTTTATTTGAATAAAGGATTATGCTACCCTAAGTATAATTCACCCCCCCCCACTACCACCCCCACCACCCCCCAAAATAAAACAGCAAAAAGCACTATACATCAGCAATTCTTAGATGATCCTTTATGTATCAAATCAAAGACAACATTTAGTGCCTGTGGACAAAGCTGTTCTCATAACTCACCTTTCCCTCCCTCATTGACACACTGACACTGAGATGCCCGGTCAAGGCCACTCTGCTTGTCCACATCTCTGACACTCAGGACAGACCTGCGGGTCGGGATGTGTCAATCACCACCCAAAGCCTCCCATTGACTTTCCTTCAGTTCCACCAACAGGCCTGAGCCATTTCATTAAGAGTATGACCTGTGAGGGGCTCCCATAATGGACAGCTTGATTTGTGTGGGTCTGGCAGGTCTCAATACACCACTAACTTTTATCTACTCAGCTATGTGTATTATATGTGCCTGTCATTCCTGCAAGCTGCCATAGTGACCTTCTTCCTTGTTGGATGTCCACTGTCTCTGCAGTTTGTTTGTTCTTGAAACAAATTTAAGGCATAGCATTGGTTCAGCATATTAAAGGTAGCTTAATTCTGTTACTGTACAGCACTGTAATTGTATACCATCCTTAGTAGTGGTGTTAACAATTAAGCTGCTTGTAAAGTAAAGTTACACAGTTCAGTGAGTCAACTTTTCATCTATTGGTCTTATGAAATCTGTACCACATCTGCCACTGTGATCTTCACCTTTGTAAAACCTTTTTACACTCAGCTGGTCTATTTAACCAGTTCTCTATTTTGGAAGATTATGTGGTGATATAGTAAATGTGTATCTATGGAGTAGACCTGCTGCTATATATAAGGGTGATCACTTTATTTTGTTATACACACATAGCTAGCCTTTTGGGTTTCAGTAAACAAATTATGATTTAATAAGAATGTACACAACGTTTCCAGAAGAAGTTCTTTAAGGTTTTATTTGAAAGGACAAATGAACTTAAAATGATCAATTTAACTATATAACATATTCTTACTTTCATATGGAGTTTCTGGGCACTGATATGACGAGTATGACTGCAAGATGTGACCGACTCTTCTCTTCTTGAAAATAATATGTTTGTGCATGACCTTATCGTTTTATTTATATCTGATAATATGCTACCTCCAGCCCCTCAGGACACAGCCTGCACACAAACACGACAAAAATACATATTTAGATTTATTTGTCAGCAACAATCCAATAAAACATATCCTTTGCATGCTGCTCTCTGGGCTGGAGTCCCAAGAGAGAGAGTGTGGGTGAAAAATGGAATGCTTTCAGGCTTCAGGGAGATGAAACGTGAACAATGCTTAAGGCCTAGAGAAGAATGGTGTGCTGCCTAAGTGTTTCAGAGCAAGAAGAAGAGAGAGAGAGGAGAAAAAGGATTCACACACCCCAAAAGCCTCAGAGGGCCTCCTTTTGAAGTTAGACAAGGTGCAACTACAGTGTACCATCTAAGATCAATATACCATGATGTACAATCATGATGAATTGTGTCACTGTATGCTTTTCTAAATATGTTATGGGCATCATCAGTATCATCTAATAACTGTACATATCATTTAAAAAAAATTAGACCAATTTTAGAGAGATACTCTTAAAACGCTGAGCTGTTTCTACTTTGCTGTTTATTTTCTTAATTGCTGTGTTTGCTTTCTATAATTTTGTTTTTTTATACACACTAGTTGTAAATACTTCTAGCGGTCATTGTCATTTTTGCTCTTTCTGACCTGTGTTTAAGCCACCAAGTGGTCATTGTCATTTTTGCCCTTTTGACCTGTTTTGTGGACATTTGTGGAGCTGTATATGTGGACATTTGGCTTGAAATAATTACCACAGTCCCTAAAAGAATGTGGCTATCATTTTTGTGGCTGATCTATAAAAAATATGAATCTGCCTTAAAACTGCATAATGAAACAACTTCAGTGTGCTTGTGATTTCATAGCTTTTATGATGTGATTATGAAAGAAAGGAGGCTGAAATGAACATGGATTTGTGCCCTTGCGTGAAATGAAAGCCGTGTTGTGTATCATCGTGTGCCACTTGCGCATTCCGACGAGTGTTTGTGGTGGGGCGGCACCATAGCTAATGAAACCACACTCCCCATAAACCGGGGTCATGTAGGGTGCACTGACTCTGAAGCCACAGTGTGGTAAAATGGTGGTATGATATAAACATGTCCCCTTAGAAAGCAAGTCCCACACACTGTGGCTATGTGGCCTTTATTAAGAGCCAAGTGTTAGCATTCACAAACAAAGGCCCAGATGGCAGGAGTCAAGTACATTATATGATTCAAGTTAGTGGACTTTTGTTTAAAATTTAGGGAGGGTTAAGTAAGGACACATAGTTATATTGTTGATGCATTGTTGTTTTTGGCATTCCCAGCCAATACAAAACAAGGAAAAGTCCATCCTGCTGCTGTTCATAAAAAGAACAAGTTAAGCACTTAACCTTAGCACCCAAGAAACTTTACCATATTAAATTCAAACCTCCTTAAATGTAACTGATTGACGGTTTTATTATCAGGACTTAAAAAAATAAACCACGTAAGTTACAATGCAGGCTGCTTTTCCAGATCACCTTTGCTTGATAGTCCATCCCTAACCATGTGGCTATCACAAAATTTGAGATGGTCTTAAAATGTAGGCTCTTTACTTGCATGTGTAAGTTTCATGTTGGGTCTTCTCAGTCAGACACTTTGCCGCCCTAATGAATGAAATACAGTCCCTGCTTTTTGTAATTCATTTTAAAAACACACAAACACAAAAAAGGACAATATATGTTCATATTTTTATTCTGTGGTGCAAACGTATGAATAATTATGCTATTAAAATAGTATATACTTTGTGTTAGTTAACTGTGTGTTTTGCTGCACTTTAAATCCTTATATGATATTTCAGGCTAGATTTGGGTGATGGTCCATTTCACATGAAATCCCTCGTACACACTCTCAGTAAACTACCAACAACGTGCCAATGATGTTGCAGCAGTGAAGCATCTAAATATATTCAACACATTAACAAAGAACATATTATTAACAGTTCAAATAAACTGTGTTTACACGGCTGAATTCAGCTGTTTTCAGTGTTAACAAGAGGCGTGAATGCACATGTAACAGGAATAATACAGAACATCTCAACATTCTCAACAACCTACTTTACACCATTTTGTAACTGGAGTTTAAATGCATCAGGCTTAGGATCAGGTACTGGGTTGAGATTAAGGTTGGTGTTTGAATTAGGATCAGAGCTAGAATTAGGTTTGGGTAAGGTTGGGTAGTTGTGGAGGTAACATAGTGTATTCGGTCTACTTTATGTAACATATAACAATACATTTAGTTAATACATGTGTATGAACAATGCAATTTTAATATATTTACTTGAATGTATTTAGATGCTTCACTACTGCTATATCACTGATATGTTTTAGATACTGATACTCTGTTACAGTTTTTTAATTGGTCATCTACAGCTGACTATTCTTAATAAAGTGTTACTTAGATTAGTTGTAAAATCCAACTAGAAGCCATTTTCATTAACAGTAAATAATTGTGTGTGGAAGTAGAGCTGGGCAATATGACTATATGTAGAATTATTGTGATTAATTATATCACAATTATGGATATCATTACTATTTAAAAGCACAGCATGTCTAATTGACCAAAGATAATCAGCCCTATTATTGAATTTAGTGCAGTATATTATATAAAGTGTTGAATATAAATTATTGTATTTGTAGTCTTTAATTTTTTGTTTTCCAATTTTTCAGAGCCAGAAAAGCATTATAGTTTTTATCACAATTAAAAAAGAGCTTTCACTCACATCATGATGATTTATTAACTCACTGTACGGCATAAAAAAAATGTTTTGCTTTGTTATTTTCTAAACCCTGAAAGTTTACTGGTCAATTTAACAGATAATGTATAAACCTTTTCACATTTAGTTCAGTTCTGGTGTCAAAGCCAGTGAGGGCTGGTCAGCTACCGCTAATAAGAATAGGAGACGATGAGCAACAGATAGAGGAGAGAGTGTTAGTGTTGTGCCTCATTTGGCACCTCTGCCAAGAGAGACACACCTTCTTGGGAGCGTGGATGCCACATCTCTCTTGCAAAAGTGGAGGTAATCCACGTTTACCATACTTATATCGACTACGTGAACGCACAAAAATCACATTTATTTCAGTCAACTATTTAAACCTATGTTTTCCATACTCTGTATCTGTCTTAAAGCTCCTCCGAGCTCTAAACTGTCTCCTTCTTTCAAAAGCAATGCCAGTTTTCACTCCTGTTTTACTCCGCCCTGGTCATAGGGCTTTTTAGGTCAAGTAGAATTGAACATTATCTCTGCCGGTCCAGTTTGTTTGCTAGCTTCCATGGCTGCAGTACTCCCATGTTTGCCTGCCAATTTGTATCATATCTGGCAATGGGTGGAAATGGGCGGGATCACAGGCCAAAACACGAACAGACTTTTCACTCCAGTTCAGAAAACATCCAAGGAAAGATACTGGCTATAGGGCTATCAAAGAAGCAAGTAGTTCAACTTAAACATGTTATTCAAAAAAATAAAAAATTATCTGACCCTGCATTTGAATTATGTTGCCACAATGCAAAGTTGTATTGGTTTGAATGCTGTTCACTATTTAAATGTTATGATGATTACACTAAAAGGCCAAGATTAATACCAAAGTTAATTATCTCCTGTTAATGCTTTTATTTAACCTTGTCCTCCAGATAGACTTAAAATAGGATTTCATTACAAAGACTCACTGCTTAGCCTATCACATGAACTGCTTTAGGCAGAAGCAAAAATACAGGCTCTCTGTTATGCAAATGATTGAAAACTACCTCAAAGGTTCAGGAGTTACAACATATCAGTCTTTACTTATGGACTTACCATTTTTAAGGTAGCAAGTGGGCTTGCAAAAGACAGTAAGTTGGCAAAATGTGTTCCCCTCATCCAACATGAACATTTTCTCTATTGTATTCTCTCCAGGAAACACTGTCTTAGTCTGGCAGAGAAGCAAGAGAACATTGGTCACTCTCACTATCTATAATTAGCACTGATCAAGAGGGATTATAAGGGGAAGGCTAACGACAGAGTGCTATTCGATGGCCCTGATAGATGGTCAATTCTAATGATCAGGTCAGGACAGTTATTGAATTTAAGGCAGCCATGATGGGCCCTTTTTAGCCTTGCCTGGATAATTATCACGTTCATGCACGATTTAAGGTGACAGTGAGCAACTTCAAGGGTCTTCCCTTTAATTTAATAATTTTGTTATCTATGCATTTATGCAAGACTTAACAAAGGAATGTCCATGGCAGAATCGAATGAAATAGATGAAGATTAGTGTAATGGTGTGACAAAATGTAGCCACTGAAAAGACCAGAGGTGTCTTTGTATTAGCTCTGGATATTAAGTCTATTAAGATTTCCTAAGGTTTCGGTAAAAGGAAAGTACATTTTGTCCTCTATCCATTTACATACTCTACCCATTGGCTGTACTAAGAAATACAAAGGTTCATTCAAGAGTAAATTCTTCAACCACAATGGGAAGTCCTAAATGCTCCTGTAACTATTCTGGGTTACTGGTGGCACTATATTGCTTTTTAGGAGCTAAGACATTCTAAATGATATAGGGCTGCATGATATATGTTTTAGCATCGTTATCACAACATGCATGTGCACAATATTCACATTGCAGAACATGCAATGTCAACTAACATTGCATTCACACTAACAGGCAACAAAGTGTCAAGCAACCAGTCATTTCCTATGAGAGTGCCTGATTTGCAGCCTCGATTTAGTGACAATCGTCAATTAATATTTATGTGTATAGCATTTTTTTTACAAATAGTGTTGTCCTAAAGCAGCACTACAGAAAAGCAGTTTATGTAAAGGAAGAGAAAACATGGGGTCAGAGTATAGCCGTAGGGAAAGAAAAATCCGGGTCCAAGCCCCCTGTGAGCAAGCCAGAGGCGACAGTGACAAGGGAAAACTCCCTTAGAGTAAGGAAGAAACCTTGAGAGGATCCGGGCTCTAAGTGGGGAGCCATCCTCCTCTGGTCGATCCCAGTTGAAAAGAAAAAGTCAGAGCTAATAGGAAAAGGAGGGACGCCTTGGAATGATTATTAGATGCATTCTAATTAATCCACAAGGTAGTTATTACAAAAGTAGAGCCATCCCATAGGTTCTTTGTTAAAGTGAGAGTTTAGGATCAGTGCCAGATGCTGGCGGATCTATAGTGAGTTATTGTAGTCATGCCGGCTGATGAGCAGGAGAAAACAGGACAGGATACCCACATTGGAGATGATGCTCTTGGTTACTCGCAGCTCTGGGGGCTCCCATGTGATCTCTCAGGAGAACCATCGCTCCTGGTGCTCAACAAAGACGAGTGTGGAGAGAGCACGAGAGAAAGAATGAGAGAGATTGATTAGCAGGATGGAGAGGTAGATATTGTTGTAAGATTTAGTTCTTTTAATCCTGAGAATCCTGGAGAAAATACCTTGCCGATGTGTAGTCAATGTATAGAGAAATGTAGAATCGTATGATTCAACAAAGTAGAATCGTAGTGGCAAACAAATGATATCAGCCAAATGCTTGTGCAAACAATCGTTTTAATAGTAGAGAGTGTGTCTGAGTCCCTAATGGAGAAAGGGAGATGATTCCACAATTTCGGGGCTACACAAGAAAAGATTCGACCACCTGCTGTGGCTCTTCTAATTCTAAAGACTGTCAGCAGGCCGTTATTTTTGTAAGCTGAGCGTACATGTGGACTTGTATAACTGAATTAATTCACTAAGATTCTGCGGGGCCAGGCCGTTTAATGATTTATACGTTAAGAGCAGAATCTTGTACTTAACATGAGCTTTTAACAGGTAGGCAGTGTAATGACAACAAGATTGGGGATATGTGTTTTTTATTGTTGTCTAGCAGCTGCATTCTGGACCACTTGTAGAGCCGTATTGGAGCATCCAGCTAAAAGGATTATGAAGTAATTCAGTATAGATGTTATAGAGGCCTTCACCAGCTTTTCCACATCTTTTAGGGATAGAACATTGCACAGTTTGGCAGGTTATGCAAATAGAAAAAAGCTGTCTTAATGATTGTATAAACATGCATATAAAAAAAGATGGAGATTGGAATATGTTGTATGTTTTAGTTTTATAATAGATGTTTTAAAATAGTGCTTGGAGTAAACATGTGGCCATCTAAAATTAGTACAAATTTGTTTAGATCTCTCTGCTTTGGGTCCAAGTAGTAGGACCTGTTTGGATTAAGAAGCAGGAAATTGTTAGTCATCCAGTCTTTGGTGTTTTTAATGCTTTCTTCCAGTTTATGTAGGTTCAAAGCCTTATTTGGTTTAGCCGATATATAGAGAGTTGCATGTCATCTGCATAGCAGTGAAACCTGATGTCAGAACTGCGGATTATGTTACCAAGAGGCTGCATGTACAGAGAGAAAAGTAGCGGCCTGAGCACTGATCCTTGAGTGACACAGTATCTTACTAGCGTACGATCAGAGTGTTTATTGTTGACACTAACAAATTGATAGCAGTCAGTCAGATATGATCTGAACCAGGATAAAGCCTGACCTTTAATACCAACCTGATTTGTCAGCCTGTCAAAGAGGATTGTGTGCGCTGAGATCTGCTACTCATTGAACTAGTATGGAAATATGGGCACTATCAAACTACATAAGGAGATCATTTACACCTCTGTGAAAAGGTCTAAAGGCAAACTGAAACATCTCATAGAGAAAACTTTCTTGTAGGTAGGAGCATAATTGTTGTGAGCCCACTTTTTCTAGGATCTTCGCAGTGAACAGGATATTGGAAATTTGTCTATAGTTGGCAAGCTCATTTGGATCGAGTTTTGGCATTTTAATTAAGGGTTTTATGACTGTGAGTTTTAGAATTTTGGCACATGCCCACGTTTATTATAGAGAGCAGAGGTTTAACCAGTGTGATTTTATACATATAAATTGCCATTTGCATAGTTGAGTGGTTCTTTGCATGGTGGAACTGTTCCAAATGGGTTCTTCTACTGTTTCAAGCTTGACACTAGAAAAATAGGACAACCATTGTTATTCTTTCATTCCTGCCATATGAAACCATTTCCAAGAAAGTCTATATGCAACCATATCTGAAGAACAATTTCAGCATGCAAAGAGCCATTTAAGCATGCAAGCGGTTCTTTATGTGGTCATAGTTCTATTTAGAACCATTGTCTTAAATAAAGAGTCCTTGAAAAAGTTTTGAGAGAGAAGTTCTGAAGAGTTTTGTCCCCAGTGGGACTGTAGAGATGAACAACTAAATCATCAAGATGTAAACTATACATAAAAGTGTAGCCTGGGCTAATTCACAATACATATTTACATAAAGAACAACTTTCCTGGATGGCTGGTGTCCAGCACAGTTTGGTAGTTCAATTACT